>JARBWK010000009.1:98785102-98991522 GCA_030556195.1 Anolis apletophallus
GCACCTGAAAAACAAAAACAAAATATCTTAAGAAGGTAGGTGTAGGAGCAAAGAAAATTGCAAATGGCAAAAGAACTGGAACCCTCATTGAAACACATCATATCTCATATTTCCATGAGTCAAAAGGTGTTTGTGTGTGCAAGTGAATGCACTGTATTCATACTTGTCCAAGAAACACAAGAGAAGCCTGAAATTAAATCACAGGCATTCCAGTTTCAGTAAAGCAGCTCGGAATGTGCAGGTGGTATTTGTCTGGTGGATGACCCTCCTGGTAAGGATCATCAGACATCGTACTCTCCACAAACAAACTTATCTAGAGCAGTCTGAGCTCTCCATAATACATAAGAAACCCATAAAGGAAATTGAGTAGATGGTTAGATAGACAGAGACAACTTAAGAAGGAAGCCACTTCTATAAATATTTGAAACAAAGTCTGTAAGAGACTATACCTACTCCCTTGGTAGCAGCATTAGAACAGGTTTCATCCGCAGGTGCAATTAAATTGCTGAAAACCTGTCAGTAAGATGTTCTGAACCTGAATTCACCCCAACTAAATTTCCCTTCAAAGCTGCTGCCCGAGGCAATTTCATAAGTTCATTCAGTAGCTATCCCTTTATTCCTGTTGGACCACTATATTTGCACCTCAGGTATTGAGGAATCGAGCCGTGATATTGCCGGATGGCGCAACAGATTTCCCACGTTTGACCTGTTATCAACAAGCCGGGGGAACTGAGAAGATTAGGTTTGAGGTGTCTGGGGAGAGTTCGAAGAGGGCATGGGAAAACGGAATAGAAGAGCTAGACTCAACTTTTTTAGAAAGCCCTTCAAAGTTTATCTACAGTATTTCCAAATTTCATAATAGCAGGTATACAAATAAGTTTGTTTACCCCAACTTAAATACAAATCAGACTGACCAGGGTACAGTTCACATATAATTAGTCTTGCCTTATACTTTCACTTGAGTATCATTAAGAATAAATTTGGCACTTCTGGTTAATCTTTTTTTTTTTTAATGTTTGCCCTCAAATAACCCCTTGAAATGTCTGTCTCTCAATGTTTTATTGTGCACAAGCCCTATAACAAGGTTGGAAGAAACTCTAGACGGTTTGACAAAACTAGTCAGAAGAATATATCAGGCATTTTGGGGAAGTGGGAATGGGAGATGACAAAAAAGTCAAGGAAATAGCATAGACTGTAGGGTACCAGAAACTCCGGAGAAAAAGCAACAAACAAGAGAGTCCCGTGTTTTGGAGAAACATCAACATAGGGCCTTCAAATGCCCTTGATGACATCAATTGCCAAGAATAGTAAACAACACAAGACACAGTAACTAAGGGAGGAAGTGGTTCGCAGATTTAAAAAATCAAATGGATGAAACCTTACTGCCAATTTTGCATCTGTTAGCATTTCGGGAAACTGGGGATGTTACTTCACTCAGTAGCCCTCAAACCTATATCTCCAGAAGGATTTGGGCTTCATTTCCCATATTTCCTGAGCATTGCCTTTGTATTAGGGGGGAAACTGAAATGCAAGATTCAGAACCAAAGGTTGAGAACCACAGTTCAAATTCTATAAGCTCAGCAATTTGATATATCCTCTTAGTAGTCCTAATAATTGCTTCATTTCTTCCACTTTTTCCTCTAGGCTGTCTTCATGTGAACCTCAAGAAATAAGGGGGGTGCCTCTTGGTACTTTATGACATCCTTTGGTCTGGAGCAAGGGTTCTCAAACTATTAAAACTGCAGTGGAGAATGTTTGTGTGAACTAATTATTAAAAAAAAATGGACAAGATCCTATGCATACTGCATATATGGAAGTGAGTAGAGGTACTTCAAGTCCCATCATCCATGGTCCACCCTCCTCCGATCTGCACCAGGATGTAGAGTGGGTCATGAGGGCTCTGTGTGGCAGGTTTCGTGTTGATCAGTCATAGGATTAAGTTTGTAGCAGTCTTGGAAAGTGAGGAAAGGTACTGCAAGTCCCATCATCCATGTTCTGGCCCCCTACAAACTTCAGTAGTATGTAGAGTGGGTCACTGGGGCTCTGTGTCCCAAGTGTGGTATTTCTCGGTGTTTGTTGGGGGCCGCTGTTGTCTGTGGGAACAGAGGGGTGTGAAAGTACTACAAATCCCATCATCCATTGTCAGTCCTCCCCCAAACCTCACTAGGACATGAAGGCAGTCATAGGGGTTATGTATGCCAAGTTTGGTCTCGATCAGTGATTGGATGAGGGTTGCAGCGGACTTGGGAAGTGAGTAGAGGTACTTCAAGTCCCATCATCCGTGGTCCACCCTCCTCCAAACTGCACCAGGACGTAGAGTGGGTCATGGGGGCTGTGTGCGCCAAGTGTGGTCTGTATTGGTCCTTTTTGGTGGCCTCAGTGGTCTGTGGGAACCAAAGTATTTCAAAGTACTACAAATCCCATGATCCGTGGGTCATGTCCCTCAAACCGCACCCGGACATTAAGGGGGTTATGTGTACCAAGTTTGGTGCAGGTCCATCACCCGCGCTGGTCGCTGTGGCCTGTGAAAGTGGCAGCCAATCAGAAAGCTGCCACATATCCTTCTGCCCTCCAGACACATACATACAAACATTCCGCTTTATTATTTACTAGCTTGGGGACCCGGCGGTGCCCGGGTCATTTGAGAAGTGCAGCAGGATGTAGAGTGGGTCATGGGGGGGTGGGGTCCTGTGTGCCAAGTTTGGTCTTGATCCATCAGTATTGGGAGTTACAGTGGTATCATGAAATTACTGAAGGTACTGGAAGTCCCATAATCTGTGGTCCAACCTCCCCCAAATTGCAGTAGGATGTATATTGGGTCATGCGCCAAGTTTGATCTGTATTGGTGAATGGATGAGGGTTGTATTGTTTTTAGGAAGTGAGTGAAGGTACTTCAAGTCCCATCATCCATGGTCCATCTCACACAGAACTGCATCAGGATGTTGAGTGGGTCATGAGGGCTCTGTGTGCCAGGTTTGGTGTTGATCAGTGATTGGATTAGGTTTGCAGCAGTCTTGGAAAGTGAGGGAAGGTACTGCAAGTCCCATCATCCATGGTCTGCCCTCCTCCAAACTGCAGCAGGATGTAGAGTGGGTCATGGGGGCTCTGTGTGCCAAGTTTGATATTTATCGGTCTTTGTTAGGGGGCCACAATGGTCTTTGGGAAGCAAAGCACTTGGAAGTACTACAAATCCCATAATCCGTGGTCCATCTTTCCCAAACTGCACCAGGACGTAAAGGGCATCATGGGGTTATGTGTGCCAAGTTTGGTTCAGGTCGGCTGAGGCCTAGTCAGGAGAATCAAGTTGAGAGAGCCTTACTGTCAATTAAGGCTGAGGGCTAGTTTTTAAAATCAGCTGAAGGAAGCGTTTTGTAAAGAACTCTGTCTGGCACCTTTGAGATTTGGGATGTTGGAATGCTGGCAATCCATGGCCCATCCTCCTCAAACTGCACCAAGACGTAAAGTGGGTCTTGGGGTTCTGTGTGATAAGTTTGGTTTTGTTGTCTCATTGTTGGGGGCTGCAAAGTGTATTGGACCTAAACTCCCACCATGCCTGACTGGCTCAGGCCTTTTCCTTACTTCCCTCTGGCACTTTTGAGTCTCGGAATGTTCGCGTTGGCTGGCCAATGGGAGTTGTTTATGCAAATAACCCCACAGTGGGAGCCAATCCGAAAGCTGCCACATGTCCTTCCGCCCTCTGGACACATACAAACATTCAGCTTTATTAAGGTATATAGATAGAGAAGAGATAGAGATAGAGATTTATTTCCAACATTTCTACCCCGCTCTTCTCAACCCCCCGAGGGGGGACCAAGAGCGGCCTAACAAAAGGCACAATTCGATGCCAACATAATAAAATACAATATAAAACCAAAAACATACAGCATTAAAATACATTAAAATACAGCATTTCGTCCATAACAGGAGCATTGAGCCATATCCATCAACAAATCCAGTCCAAAGTGCTGCATCGTGCTAATGTGCAAACACCTGGTCCCACAACCAAGATTTCATTTTTTTTCCTGAATGCCAGGAGGGATGGGGTGATCGTATGTCGCTTGGAAGCGCGTTCCACAGATGGGGAGCCACCACCGAGAAGGCCCTCTCATCCCCACCAACCGCGTTTGAGAAGTTGGCGGGAGCGAGAGCAGGGCCTCCCCGGATGATCTTAAATTATGAGGTGGGACATAGAAGCTGATGCGTTCAGACAAGTAAGCTGGGCCAGAACCGTATAGAGCTTTAAAGGTCAAAACCAGCACTTTGAATTGAGCTCAGAATTGGACAGGCAGCCAGTGGAGCTGACACAACAGGGGGTGGTATGCTCCCTGTATGTAGCTCCGGTTAGTAATCTGGCTGCCGCCCGTTGGACTAGTTGTAATTTCTGAACTGTCTTCAAAGGCAGCCCCACGTAGAGTGCGTTGCAGTAATCTATTTGGGATGTGACCAGAGCGTGGACGACCGTAGCCAGACCAGACTTCCCAAGTTAGGGGCGCAGCTGGCGCATGGGTCTTAACTGTGCAAAAGCTCCCCTGGCCACTGCTAAGACCTGGGTTTCCAGACTCAGCGATGAGTCCAGGATCACTCCCAAGCTGCGAACCTGCGTTTTCAGGGGGAGTGTAACCCCATCCAACACAGGCTGTAACCCTATGCCCTGTTCGGCCTTTCGACTGACCAGGAGGAGCTCTGTCTTGTCTGGATTAAGTTTCAATTTGCTAGGCCTCATCCAGGCCACTTTAACTGCCATGACTCAATGGTATGGAATCATAGGGGTTGTAGTTTTACAAGGCCTTTAGCCTTTGTGTTGTCGAAGGCTTTCGTGGCCAGATTCACGGGGTTTCTGTAGGCCAGGGGTGCTCACACTTTTTCAGCATGCGAGCTACTTATAAAACAACCAAATCAAAATGATCCACCTACCCACTACAAAAATGTAAAACATATAACTATTTTCAAATTTATTAAGGATTATTTGTATGTATGGCCATCCAGCCATAATAATAATAACCCTCTCTAGTCCAAGGACCTTCTGCCTTTATGCATCAAAATCACAATCAAAGCACCTCAGACAGATGGCCACCCAGCCTCCGTTTAAAAGCCTCCAAAGAAGGAGCCTCCTCCACACTCTGAGGCAGAGAGTTCCACTGCTGAACAGCTCTCACAGTTAGGAAGTTTTTCCTCATGTTCTAGGGGAATCTCCTTTCTTGTAGTTTTGAAGCAATTGATTTTGTCATTTGGCAGTTGTAGTTGCTGGGCTTTCTAGTTAACCCACCATCAAAGAGCATCCTGAACTCCACCAATGATGGAATTTAACCAAACTTGGCACACTGAACTCTCATGAGACCAACAGAAAGTACTGAAAGGGTTTGCTGGGTTTCCTTGAATTTGGGAGTTGTAGTTGCTGGGATGTATACTTCACTTACCTTGCAGAGCAGAGTCGCGCTGTGCCGGCTGGCAGCACGGAAGGCGGCCAGGAAGCACTCCAGGGCCTCCTCACCCAGGCAGGGGCTTTGCAGCCTCCCTTCCCTGCCTGGCATGAGGG
This sequence comes from Anolis apletophallus, assembly GCA_030556195.1. Lineage (NCBI taxonomy): Eukaryota > Metazoa > Chordata > Lepidosauria > Squamata > Anolidae > Anolis > Anolis apletophallus. Next base: position 98,790,639 of record JARBWK010000009.1, read on the forward strand.
GCAGTGCAAAGCCACTTGTTGCCCAGGCCCAATCCCCTCACCTGCAAGCAAGAGGGGAGCGTGGCTGGCTGACGCTCCTTCTCTCGTGGCCCCCCCTTCTTCCCTCTGCCCTCCTACTTCTCCCTTCGCCTGCTTCCATTGCCTGCAGGCAAGGGGATTGGGCCAGCCTTCCTTCCCTGCCTCGCACACGTGCCATTTTCTCTACCATTTTGGCACGAACAAGAGGGGCGTGCTGGCTGGCGCTCCTTCTCTGGCCCCCTCCACCCTCTGCCCTCCTTCTCCTCCCTGCTTCCTCCCTCCTCCAGGCTATGCTGATCGGTCACGACCGACCAGTTTCAGCTTCGCGATCGACTGGTCGATCACAATCGACCTAATGAGCAGCCCTGCTGTAGGCTTTTCAGGCTGAATAATAATAATAATAATAATAATAATAAACTTTATACCCCGCCACCATCTCCTCAATGGGGACTCGGGGCAGCTCACATGAGGCCAGGCCCAAACAAATACAATAAATAAAAATAAAAAATATCAGCAGGCATGTTCCAGAAGCATTCTCTCCTGACGTTTTGGCTGCATCTATGTCAGGCATCCTCAGAGGTTGTGAGATCTGTTGGAAACTAGGAAAATTGGGTTTATATATCTGTGGTATGTCCAGAGTGGGAAAAATAACTCTTGTCTCTTGAAGGTAGGTGTGAATGTCTCAATTGGCCACCTTGATTAGCATTTGATGGCCTAGGAGTTATCAAAGCAGTTTTATATGCTAATCACGGTGGCCAATTGAGACATTCACACCTACCTCCAACAGAAAAGAGGTCTAGCTTCCAACAGACCTCACAACCTCTGAGGATGCCTGCCATAGATGCAGGCAAAACGCCCAGAGAGAATGCTTCTGGAACATGGCTATACAGCCCAAAAAGCTTACAGCAACGCCTTACCCTTTCTCTGTCAAAGAGCTCTGGTGCCGCTCCGAACTACCAAGTCCTAGAATTCCATAGCATTTATTTATTTATTTAAAACGTTTGTACCACTACCTTCTCACCTCCATAGAGGAACTCAGACCGACTTACAGCAAGATTCAATGCTATACAATTTAAGACATCTACAACAACATATTAAAATACATAAAAAGCCCAAGACATAAAGCCAAATTGTCATTAAAACAATTCCACTCTGTTTGAAACGTAGTCATTCATTCACACTATAACCAATCTCAGCCTATTCTGGGAAAGCTTCATTCCACATCCAGGTCTTCACCAGCCTCCTAAAGGACAACAGAGAGGGGGCAGATCTAACCTCCCGTGGGAGAGCGTTCCATAGCCGAGGGGCCACCACAGAGAAGGCCCTGTCTCTCGTACCCACAAGTCGCGCTTGCGATGATGGCGGGACCAAGAGCAGAGCCTCTCCGGAGGATCTTAATGTCCTTGATGGTTCGTAGGGGAGAATCCGTTCGGACAGGTAAACTGGGCGGAACCGTATAGGGCATTGAGCCGTGGCAGCTAAAGTGGTGTCAAACTGCACTAATTCTGCAGAGTAGATGCACCCATCGCTATGAATCTCCCACTTCCTCCCACCACACTTCCCTACCCCTCCCACCACTTTTCTCTCTATATCTTTATTTTTAACCACAAACACAACTTTTTTAAATCTTTGTACAATATCTGTGCTAGCCTCACCATTTTCTACCCATTTCATATATGTTGCCCATTTCCCTTTAATTTCTTCTGTTTTGAGACAAATTAGCAACTTAACTACTATGTCAGACCTTTTTCATTTTCTGACTGGGTAGTTGTGTCCACAACAGTCTTTTTTCCTTCTTAAAGATTAATGAATGTTTAGTAGTGTAATATGTTATAACATATGCTTTTCAGATCTCAAATGCATGAAATGTTATCCAGAAATTCAAATGTATATATAGCAGACACTGACAGTGGGTAGTAGTATTAAAAAGACATGAAGTCAAGAGGGATTAAATGTATAATGTGACACTGAGAATTAATTGCATTCCAGATAACAGAAATGGCTCTGTGTGATTAAAAACTTTTGTTTGTCTTCCATGAACATTTATCCTTTGTCCAACTAAAGGCCAGTTTAAGGAGTTCTAGATTTATAACCCATGTGTATATATGGACTAAAGTTACACTTTTAAAATAAACTTTCCCCAGAGGAATATAGGAAACGTCAAGCTGTTGACCATTTTGAGGAGAATATGCAGTACATGATGAGCAGTCACTTCATTACAGACAACACTGTCACAAAAAAGGTAAAAAAAACCCACAGCTTTATAGAGACATTATGTGATTTTTTTAAAGCAACATTTTGCATTTATATATGCAACTTGTTTGTTGAAATAAAGGCTTCGTTGACAGGTCCCAGGTTTGAGAGAACTTACTGTATTACTTCACTTCTAAGATGCACTTTGCCTCCATATAAATGTCTCCAAAAACTGGGTCCACCTTAGAATCACAAGTGCATGTGTGTGTGTGCACTAACTGTGGTACTACAGTTAGTGCACATCTTATAATTGATGAATTGAAGAAATGCGATACTAGTGTAGTTCTATGCATTTCCATTTGACTGAGTTCTTGCTGCCTTTCATCTGGCATTCTAGCCAGAATACTTCAAAATTCTAATAATATTACGAATTTTCCCATAAAGTATTCCAAAATATGCAAAAGTGTTGCCTTCCTGCACTGAATTTAAATGACTTATTCTGCTTCCTATATTTTTTTATTTTCCAGTATTTCTCTCTGCAGTGTTCAAATATTTAGGCTAGATTATGTTTGAAGTCTACAAGTTTGCGCTGTTAGTAATGGTGTAATGTTTGTTTTTTCTTTGAAAATGGATTTGAAGATTATAGACCAAAACAGAGGGAGGAAAGCTAAAGACCGCTCCCAAGAGGAAGCAAAGAAGAAGCCTTCGGACACAGTATTCACTGAAGAAGACTTCCAACGATTTGAGAGGGAGTATTTTAACGGAGCTGTAGGAGTCTAACCAAAGAGACTGTTTCTCATGATTTACAGATCCTTTGTTTTTTGGATACATATTTCTGCATAGTGCAGAACCTTTACATCTAATTGTTGTTATCTATGGTAGATATTAGAATTTGTCCTGTGTGCACACACAATCTTTATTTCCCTATCACCAGGATGCTAACTGTTCATTTACATTTGTTTGCTGCTGTAATCTAGAGTAACTAGATTAAATGAAATCTCCCATCATCATATATCAGAGAGAAGCTGATTACCCAATTTGGGAGAGAGAAGTCTTCTAGAGCATAAGTACAGGACCCCAATTTGCTCCAACAAACACAACACTGGAACATTATGCTTAATGTATATGCAAGTTACTGCTCTTCACTCATCTTTTATATATAACAAGTACCGTAGCACTAGCTAAAATGGGAATCTGTAGTTTCATAAGAGAAGTAGCATAAATCCAGGTTTGTTGTACTCTGCAGACTGATGCAGTTCATAGTTCCCTATTATCCAGTCATATGAGAGTATGTCAGTCTCAATATTTTATTAATAAATCAGTGTAGTAATTCTGCAGTCACTCATCAGATTAAAATGTTGGTACTTTTTTAAAAAGTTAATTTTTAAGTACTGGAAAACAATGATTGGTCATCACACCTGATGTTGCAAACCTCTGTAAGTGAGCAAGGTGTAGGCAGTATGTTTATTATTTATCTAAAACATTTATATTCCACCTTTTCACCCCAAAGGGGACTCAGGGCAGAGCACAGGATATATACGGCAAGTGTTCCATGCCAGGACAAGAATTCATTATATGCATAAACATTTTTAAAAATTATAGCAATTATTAAAATATACTGTTTAAAACCGTCTTGGTTGGGAGAATATAGAGCCACAGGAAATATAGGTTGCTTACCTGTAACCGTAGTTCCCCGAGTGGTCACCTGTGAATTCGCACATTTGGTATTTCCTGCGCCTGCGCAGACAGTTCGGAATCTATTAAAAAGATATTATCACTTTAAATGGTAGCCCCTCCCACACTCCCCTTGAGCATATATAGCCAGTGGGAGGGCTGCCACCTCAGATCCTTTACTCCGCCGCAAAAAGCAGCTTGAAGGACTGAGGCATGACAACAGCGGGAGGATGGGTGGGGATGTGCGATTCACAGGGACCACTCGGGGAACTACGGTTACAGGTAAGCAACCTATATTTCCCCATCGTGGTCCCTGTGAATCGCACATTTGGTAGTAGACTAGCAAGCTAATAATGCGGCTGGTGGGCGTCATGCCATCACCAAGAAAAGGACTGCACTGTTACAGGCTACACCTTACCGACAAGAAGTATCAAGCCTGCTATGTATGATGATGGTGAATAGAGTAGACCAAGCATCTATCACACAGCGATCTTGGCCAAAAAAGCCCCTCAGAAAGACAGTGGAGGCTACCGCAGGTTTAGTGGAGTGATCCTTAACCTGCTCAGGTAAAGTGCACCCAGTCACATGGTAAATCAGACAGGCCGTCGAGATGATTGAACAAGTCAATCAGTGTGGAAAAACTGGGAGGCCACTGGCATCCTCCCGGTACTCGAGAAATAGTGTAGGGGACTTATTGAGTCCCCTTCGTCCCGCAAACATCAAAGCCAGAGCCCTCTTGACATCCAATACAAGGAGGGGGTTAACAAGGCAACCTACTACGATATGGGAGCGTGGGGTCAGCACGCGTTACCACCTTGTCCCAGTAAATTATCAAGTGCCCAGAAAAGAGTGAAGATCATACACACGACTCCGCAAAGTCATGAAGCTAAGAAGATGTTTCACTAATAAAACACACTCACGGAAGCCAAGAGCCAAAGCGTCATTCAGGAGGACGCACTATCCCCAAGCGTGAAGACGAGGCAAAGAAGATGCGCTGACGAGGGGCACACCTCCCAAAGGCTACAGAAAGTGGAGCTGGGTCCGTCGCAAGCACGAGGGCACTTAGAAAAAGCTCTCTAAGCCGGCTCTATAACAGCTGTCAGTTGTGACAGAGGTAGAATAGGTGTTAACACCCATCCAACATATACCCAAATGCTAGTTGGGTGAGGGAATCAGTGCTCTTGAGATGTGAGAAGTTTAAAATAATTCAAGGTGTGCCCCTGGTCATCCCAAGACATCTCGAGGATGGAAGAGAAGCATGGCTGGTACAGCAACCATGGGACAATGAGGATACAAACCATATCGCCCACTGGTAGACTAGACACCATTCGAGTGCAAAGAGAATCAGTAAAGGAATGCCGAGAGGAAGCGCCTCACTAGGCCTGTGCTCGGTTTAAGTGCTGACACGATAGAGCAAACAGAGAATGTCATGACCAGATCTATCTCCAAGTTGCAGAGCAATATGAAGTTATGTGCACTGAGTACAGAACTAAGTGGACACAATGTAATAGTATGACAAATATACCAAGTAACGAACCTAAATGTCATTATGGTTAAATTTCTAATTGATGAACTTTCTTAAATGTCAGTCAACGAATAAACGACACTTAAGACGTAAGGAGGATTGAGCAATTCAAGATGTTTGGCTGGTGCAACGTCCGGATGCTAGCCACTATTTCTCCCAGGTACCCAGTAGCAGCAGGAGAAAAGCAAGGGAAGAAGACTGAAGGATGCAATTGGCCGCCTCCTCTTGTCATAAGGTCTGGACCTCCCACACAGGGAGGGGAGGCAGATGTCAAGTGCTAATAGCACACTGCTGGTCGACTATAACACATCACAAGTTACCCACTTGGGGCTATCCCATACCCTTCTGAGGCTAAGGCCAGTAGCGTAAACACCAATACAAGTCACTTAACAATAAGCTCCACACAGAAGATCATTAAGGAGACACTCAAAGCGCAACATAAATGTTGCGAGTGAAAGAGTACAAGAAGAGTTGAAAGCATCATCATGGACATTTCAGGGATGAGATACAAGAAGAGTTGAAAGCATCATCATGGACATTTCAGGGTTGATCAGGAAAGCAACGTTTGTAGGCTGTCTGATGCCTTCTCTGCTTATGTTTCAGCATCTTGCCCGTTCCAAGGAAGGTAACCCTTGATCACATCAACATCTGATAGGACCATATAAGCATCATATTGGGCCAGGCTAGTAAGCAAGCCTGGTGACACATGCACCTCTCCTCCCATAGGGTCAGTTTTCTTGCTCCCATTGTCCAATGGAGTTGTCTTAAATTTACAGGGTTGTCATGTCCACTATTACTGAATTTAGTTTCAATGAGCGAGCCACGTATTGCGGGGGTGAGAATGACCCACTAGAGAGAATCTATTTACCTTGCGATAGGAAGAACGAACACCAGCACAATGCCTGGTAATCCAGCTAGTCACCCAAAGAAGGGTAACAAAGGTAATATTGCATGAGCCAGCAAGTGGTGCTGCTCCAAAGGAAAGTGTGATCACCCCCTGGGGTAGATGTTTCCTACATGGGTTAGCTCAATGCCCTTGCCATATATACCCTATGGGCCGGAAAAAACGTCAGCCTCATCAGAGGTGGGTAGCTTTGGCTCCTGTGGAGTGTCCCCGGTCTGTGAGGTGTTTTTCAAAGGGCCAGAAATAATACCTACGAGGGAAAGGAGGTACAAAGTGGGGTCCAAAACATGCAAGTGTGGAGAAGAGCAAACCACAGACCAACCAATTCAATGCAGCCTGAGTCTTGTAATGTACAGTGGGAGACTTCCTTTTAGCAACAGCAGAGGCACTCCAAGTTTCGAGCTACTGGTCAAAGGATATTTACTAGAATGCCAAGTTTGTACTTGTGTTACCTCAAATACATTGATTTGCTCTTTATACAATAAATAAATACTCAGCAATCAAGAGTCCAAAAGTGGCAGGCTGAAAACCTCAAACCCTAGCTGATACCAACTATATTAATGCACACCATGATTCTAGTACCAATCCGAAGAAGTAAACACCTCATTATTATTATATGAGTAAAAGGTAAAGATTTCTCCTGCCATTAAGTCCAGTTGTGTCTTGGACTCTGGTGCTCATCTCAATTTCCAAGTCAAGAGCCCGCAATGTCCATAGACACCTCCAAGGTCATGCGGCCGGCAAGACTGCATGGAGCGCTGTTATCCGCTGGGAGGGGTATGCCGATATCGAGGGACCAACCAATTGAAGGTGAGGGAACAGCTCCAACCCGACGTTGAGGAGGGCCGAATGGAATAGCCCTCGTTGCCCCAGAGTCATTAACCCTTCATTGTGGTTCCCCTTTAGGGTGTCCCCTGTTTGCAGCCTCAGTAACAACAATATTTGACTTCTGAGGGCGTAAAAACCTTCAATAGAGGGAAGTCAATTTTAGAAGCATGGTAGAGCTTGAAAGGCCGTGGAGGCCAATGGATTCTGTTCATTAGGGGATCTTGTCCAACCTATGTGGGTTTTTTTGTTTTGTTATTTTTGGACTGGATACCCTCTGGGATATCTTCCTACCTTTGGACTCTACTTTAAGTGGAATCATTATTAGTATCATTAATATTAAGGAAAGACTGGATGGCTCTCTGTTGGAGATGCTTTAATTGGGTTCCCTCCCAAGTGCAGGATGCTGGCTTCTGAGAGTTTTGAATGTGCCCAATATTGCCTGGCAGAAGAGGGTTGGTGGATGGTTCTTAGGGTCCTATCCAACTCAGGGATTTGATGTTGCTGCTGTTATTATTAAGCCAGGGATAGCTGGCCCTCTGTCAGGAGGGCTTAAATTGTGCCTTCCTTGCAAAATCATATAATCTCCAATGAGAATAACACAATTAGTGCGCACCTGCACCAGCTCTCCTTCGTGTCGATATCGACACCAGTGCTGAGACCCCTGTGCATGCACCGTTTGCACAACAATAGCAGAGGAAGGAGCTGGTATTCAGCCGCAAACCCAATCGCAGGGCCTCTGGTATGACAAGCATGCTCTTGATGCCGCCCAGCACCAATCGCATGACGCCGATGGTGGAGCAGAGGCGCTGTGGCCTTGCGCTTCCCAGACGCCAGAAGACGGGGCAGAGGCGCTGTGGCCTTGCGCTTGCCGGACGCCCGAAGGCAGGGCAGAGGTGCTGTGGCCTTGCGCTTGCCGGACGCCAGAAGGCGGGTCAGAGGCGCTGTGGCCTTGCGCATGCCGGATGCCAGAAGGCGGGGCAAAGGCGCTGTGGCCTTGCGCTTGCCGGACGCCAGAAGGCGGGTCAGAGGCGCTGTGGCCCTGCGCTTGCCGGACGCCAGAAGGCAAGGCAGAGGCGCTGTGGCCTTGCGCTTGCCGGACGCCAGAAGGCAGGGCAGAGGCGCTGTGGCCTTGCGCTTGCCGGACGCCAGAAGGCGGGGCAGAGGCGCTGTGGCCTTGCGCTTGCCGGACGGCAGAAGGCGGGGCAGAGGCGCTGTGGCCTTGCGCTTGCCGGACGCCAGAAGGCGGGCCGGAGGCGCTGTGGCCTTGCGCTTGCCGGACGCCAGAAGGCGGGCAGAGGCGCTGTGGCCTTGTGCTTGCCGGACATCCAAAGGCGGGCAGAGGCACTGTGGCCTTGTGCTAGCCAGAAGGCGCGGCAGAGGCGCTGTGTCCTTGCGCTTGCCGGACGCCAGAAGGCGGGGCAGAGGCGCTGTATCCTTGCGCTTGCCGGACGCCCGGAGGCGGGGCAGAGGCGCTGCGGTCTAGTACTTGCCAAACGACCATAGGTGAGGGTTGCCGAGATGGCTAAGGCTGCGCCCTACAGGATGGCTGCAATACTGCCTGCATAGCATTTCTATATACAGTAGAGGGCGCTGTCCCTCTAACTCCAGGATCCCAATATATCATTATTATTATTCTCATTATTACACAGAGGTTGGATGGCCATCTGTTGATAAGGCTTAGATGGTTTGGGAAGAAACCTTTTACAAAAAGCAGCTTAAGGCTTTCCCTCAATATCAGGCTGACAGAAACTCTGCAGGAGAGTGCACCACCTATAGGTGGCCAGAAGTAATTCCAGTCAGGGCTGAAAATAATTACCTCAGAGATGGCGCCCTCTGACCAAACCCTGCCAGCTTTGAGGAGACTAAGAGAAGCTGTATTTATGTGGGAAATTAGGGTATCTGAGATCCCACTACCCTCTTTTGAGGAAGGAGAAATCTTCCTTGTGTATTACAGAAGCATCAGAGAAAGCCTCTGAAAAGGCAAGTGGGTCCAAAATGGGAAAGAGTGGCCCCTGATGCTTATCCCGCAGCATTTACACGCCTGAGGTAATCTCGAAGGCAGACAGACTGAAGAGAAATAAAAGCCAACGAAGGCTCCCAAGTCGCAATGGAGGCAAGTGGTGATAAATCTACCACAACCGCAACAAAATTAAAAAGTAAAAATACAATAATATAAATTAAAAATATATCTACCAACAAACCAAATAAAGTAAAATTTTACGCAGTCCATAAAGCTAGTCAGAGAGAGAGAGAGAGATTCCTAGCTGTCGCAACACGGCGGAAAAAAGGATCTGAGGTGGCAGCCCCTCCCACTGGCTATATATGCTCAAGGGGAGTGTGGGCGGGGCTACCATTTAAAGTGATAATATCTTTTTAATAGATTCCGAACTGTCTGCGCAGGCGCAGGAAATACCAAATGTGCGATTCACAGGGACCACGATGGGGAAGGATGACTTAAAAAAAAAAACTCCTGTAGTTTTGACACCTTAAGAATTTCTCCAATATTAAGGACTCACTCATGCTAGGAAGTAATGAGTGCCAGGGTGTGGTTGTCAAAACATGGCTCTTAAGTATTAATTAACCAGCATATTTAATTATATATTATAGAATTGCTGCAGTGCAGTGTCAGCATTTGGTGTTTCAGTTTATTCTAAGTCAGGGTTGTCCAACTTCTAACCGGCCAAGGGCCAGAATTCAGGTCACTGATAACCGGGGGGGGGCCGTCCACGGCCTTGCCCCTGGCCCCGCCCCCTCCTCCTAAAGTGTCATACCGGATTCCTCCTCCTCCTCCTTCCCCCAGTGCCACGGCGATCGGGACACCGGCTGCGCCGGGAAGGAGGCCCACCCCTCGCTCCCTTCCCGGGCGCAGCCAGTGTCCCGATCGCCGTGGCACCGGGGGGAAAGAGGAGGAAGGGGGGATTCCTCCTCCTCTTTCCCCCCGGCGCCACGGCAATCGGGACACCGGCTGCGCCGGGAAGGAGGAGGCTCGCTCCCTCGCTTCCCGGCGCAGCCGGTGTCCCGATCGCCATGGCGGAAGGAGGAGGAGGGGGAGGAAGGGAGGATTCCTCTCCCCCCGCCGCTGCGAACCGGATCGCAGCGGCGGGACGGAGGGGGCGAGACAAGGAGCTGGCTCCCCCTTCTCCCTGCCGCCTCCTCCCTCCCCCGCCGCTGCGATCTCGCAGTGGCGGGGCGGAGGGACGGAGGGGGCGGTGCAGGGAGGAGCTGGCTCCCTTCCTCCTCCCTGCCCCACCTCCTCTTCCCCTCCCGGCCACCATTTTTTAAAAAAATTCTTTCAGGAGGGTAGCGGGGGCCGTGTACGGCCCGCAGGCCGCCTGTTGGGCAGCCCTGTTCTAAGTGACTTAGGTCCCTCAGAAAGCTTTTCCTTGATTTGAGTCTACTGGGAGGAGGCTGGCAGCCATGTAGTGGATGGCTTTCAGTGTTCAACCTTATTTCTCTCATGTTTAGCAGCAACTTCCCATCACACATCAGGGGGAGCAATGCCAGCTAGCTTGTAGAGTTTATCAGGTGTAGGTTTAAGACATTCTGTGATTATTCTACATGTTTCGTTCAATGCTATGTTCACCTGCTTGCTTTGCATGGGCAGACCTATGCGTCCCTCCAGCAACAGCAAGGGTATCCCCCTGGGCAGCTAAACCAGGAAATCCAAACTCGATGGCCCCCTGCAAGGGTCTTCCTTCAGGGGAAAGCCATGAACGGGCAACTTGGAATTCCCTGAATAGACTCAGAAGCTGAGTGGGCAGATCAAAAGACCTGGTAAAATGGAACTACCTAAGACTCCCATACCTTGTGTGACTGGAGCAGAACAGACCACTCCCCGTGTATGCTTGTCCACTGTGCCCAGCCTCATTTACAGAGGATGAATTGTTGGAGGCTACAGACAATGCCGTTGCTGTTGCCTGTTTTTGGTCAAAAGATATTTAGCTGCCTGAACACTTATTTTTATCAGTTTTATACTCATTTATGCAATGCTTTTGATACGAAAAATAACTTGGGTCCCGCCATTGTTGCTCCACTACTTCCAGCCCAGTAAAACTGTATGAACACCTTTATCTTTTAGCTCACTAGCAGTGAATTGTAATGTTTTACAAAGGGAGCCAAGATAATAATCAGGACACAAGTCTAGGCAGTGCGCCAATTTAATCTTATTGGAAACAGATTCTTGTATTGGAGACGTATGTTTGGTTCAGTTTTTATTTCCTTCATGTGGATCAAAGTAAGTTCATTTATGGTTGCAATAAATAATTTTTCCCAAAGGTGGCAGAAACATTGCGTTAGCTGTGCGAACCTACATTTATAAGCAGATCTGTACAAATTTCCAAATGGAAGCAGAACAAAGAGTTTATAAAGCTATTATACAGGAAAATGATACAAGGGTCCAAACTTTTGTCCCCGACCTCTAGTATGTATTTTACTAACACTTTTAAAGTGAAGATCAACCATAGAAATGCATTGCCAACAAAAATAAAGGCACTTAGGCTATTCTCTATTTTATCCATGCTGCCTTTACTTTAGGATACAAATCTTTTAATGTTTTCGTCTTAATAGTTGCAAGACTGAATACAAAAAGATGCCCATGAGAGAAATCTGGATACGCTTATGGTCACCCCAAGTCCTGCGTCTTGCATAGGACATCTAGATCTAAAGGTTACTTTTCTGTTGCTGAGAGTTCAAGTGTTACTTTTTCTTTGTCCCTCATGTCCTTAAATGGCAGTACGAGTAACTTCGACCTGCATTGAAATCATTGACTTATACCATCTTATTGACTATACCAAACTGTGACTCAACATCACTATCTAAAACCTTATGAAGGTGGTGAAGCTTCAAAAGTATGCAATACTGTTTTGTAATTGGCCCAAAAGCAGTCTTGCTTTATCATTTTACTGCATAGCTGCCTCTGAATATCTACACATTCAATTGTCTTCCAACCTAGCCAGTGTACAATGAATTTCCCAATCTCTGAACAATTTAGTCCTTCTCATTATTTATTCTGCCATTTTATTGAATTCAGACCAGCCAGTACATTATGCACTGTTAAAAGACACATACAATTATATACTAGAAAATAATTTATTAAGCAACAACACCGCTGTTTACACAAAGCTTTTATATACATGCATGTAACATCTATTTGACTACCTTATTCTGGAACTTTAACCTTTTTATTCTTGGCTTTGCGGACTTCTTCAATCAGGTCTTTCAAATACTGAATTTCTTTGCTTAGGGAATCTGCCTTCTCCCTCAGGCTTTCATTTTTCTGCTCTAGTTCTCTACACTCTCCTGACAATGCATTTTGCTCTAGCCTTTTCTTCTGCCGATACCGTGTAGCTGCAGTCTTATTTTGCTCCATCTTCTTCAGCTTTTTGTCTACCCTCTTTTCTCCCTTTATTTTCAATGCTACCTTTTCTGCAGGGTGATCATAAGGTGTGGGGCGCACAGAAACAATATGCACAGCCGTAACAGACTTGTCATCACTGAGAGAACTAACTGAAGTGGTAGGACTTTGCTGGGGTGAACACATGTAAGACTCTGGGCTCATGCATATTCCACTATCATTGTCAGAATGTGCTTCGTCCTCCTTCTCACACTTTGGAATGACATTTAGTGGAATTACCACTAAGATATGGGCTTCTGTTTTCCTGTCTCCTTCAAGAACATCTATCTCGCTGCCTAGTTCTAAGCTGAAAGGGCTGCTGTCTGCAGTGGCGACATGTGGCTCTGGGGAGAGGGCTAATGTCAGCAAGGGGCTCAGGGAAGCTGCCTGGTCTGAGCTGCTGGGGGGCTTTGCAGACTCAATAATTTGCTCTGTTCTCAGTGTAATTTCTTCAATGGGAATTTCTTCAATGGAAGGCTCAAATAGATCACACGTGTCTTCCAACACGGCCATGAGCTCATCTGGTGAGACGGTGGATTCCTGATCATCAAGACCTAACAGCACATCAAAATCAAACTCCTTCAGATCCATGTTTTCCACCATCCAATCCATGCCAGAGAAGGCATCCTCTGTCAAGGAAAAGAAAAAATCATTTGAGAAAACTTTTGTAAAAATACATTCCTTTATTTCTACTTCTATTTGCACAATCCGATCATATCCAGTTGCCATTATACTAGCACATTTCTTTTATAAATTTTCATGACTGCTCACTTTCACAGAACAAGCAGAACACCCGCCCTGCCCCCCAATTTCCAGAATCCCTTTATTCCTCTGGTCTTACCCTGGCTGTTGTTTGTGGCATTATTCAAACTGTCCACAGCCAGCCAATGGGAGGCGCCCACTTTAGCCTTGTCGCTGGAGAACCCATGCGAACTGAGCTTCTTGGCCACCTCCAGGTAGTCATCTAAGAGTCCTAGACTTTCTTCAGCCCCCAAACACGGCTGGTTGAAGGGGGAGAGAAAATCCCCCCACAACATCTCTGTGTTTGAGAAGCTCATCTTGGCCAAGTTTCAGTACTTTGTCGTCGAAAAGGGTAGACAAATCGGTGGTATCTTTGTCGAAAACAGCAAAGCTGCTGTGCAATGCTTTGAAAAACCTGGAAAGCAAAGAAAATCCTATTACCAAGGTGACAACTTTGTAAGGACCTTAAATTTACTCCTACAGTAGGATAAAGCATTCCATACATGATAGTTAAGCAGGTGTGTTTGCCGGATTCCAGCATTGGGTTTTTTTTGAGGCGCCATCCCGACTCCAGACTTGATTTCTTCTGAATACCAACCCATTCAACCACAAAATGGCGCCAACTAGGGGCTGTCAAATGTTTCCACTTCTGCCCGCCTGCCTCCTTCCTTTCCTCATGACCATATATGGTCTGAGGCACAGCAGACGCTCCACCCGCCACTCCCTTCGCCTGATTCATGCCTTCATTTGATACAACAGCTGCAGCCATTTCGTGCTCTACGTGTCCATGTCCCCACCCTATAACTAGGCCGCCATTTTGTATCCTGCCACGTTTTTATTTCAGCTGGTCCAACTAGTTTTCACCTTTAGACTATCTGTTTAATCCATATTGAGCGGAAGCACCTAAACTAATTCCAAGTACTTTACATGAGCTTTCAGAAAATAAAAGTGGGGAAGCGGGCGGGGTATAAATGATGCAAATAAATGAATAAATAAATGCCTATATAGAAGCAAGGAGGTGAAAGATAGCCACCTACAGATTTAGCACTGTTCTAGAAAGCTCAAAAACACACTAAAATGAATCAGGATAGATCTAAAAGTGATCTCTTTTTATATCTAGAGTTCTTGGCTTTCTAAGAGATTAATTTTCTGTGTACATTTACATAAGCCTCATGAACACCACCTAAAATTTACATGGGTTTTTTTGGCAAATAATTACATGTCTGTTAATAATTTTTTTATTTACTGTTTTAAATATACCCCTGGGGCAGGCATGTAGCCAAGGGGGGTTTAGGGGGCTTCAGCCCCCCCCCAATTCTCAGGGTGGTCCGCGAGAAGGCCTTACTGGTACATCATTTAAACTGTTATGTTTATTCATATCATGATCTGATCGCCATGCTCAATATATCCCACATTCATGGGGTTATTGGGATAACAATACGAAAGGTTTGCTAGGGTAGTCCCTCTCTTACTCAGACTCAGCCCTCCCCGAATCAAAATCCTGGCTACGGCCCTGCCCTGGGGGGATTTCAAGGGCGTTTACAACATACTAGTGCCAAAAATTCAATGCCAACATACAGTAAAACCCAAGAAATCATAACAAATTCCTACATAACTTTCGACTTAAAATCATTACAACCACTAAACGTAAGATTTAAACATTCAGACAATGTATTAAAATCATCCTAGTATAAGTATTAAACTCATTTAATATTTCTGACAGCTTAAAAAAACCCTTACATCTTATGAGTGTGTACTCATTCAGCAATACTTATGCTCTCCAGGGATTTTTTTTCAAAGTGAAGGGAAATAACTTTGCCCACTAATTAGCCTGATTGTGCAACCAATGGGGAATTTGCATTCCCTGTGAGCCTCTTTATTGTAAAGGCAAACTAGAATTCCCAGATGATGAGCTCATTGTTGTCTCTCCCCCCCCCCCCCTCCTTGTAGACCTGAGTAAAAGACACCTAACAAGGAAAAGAGCCCCTTGAGCCAAAGTGAACCAGAACCCAATAAATAAACGAGTGCCTCTCAAGGTCTTTTGACACCATCCACCCGCTTTTGCCTGTCCCTCTGAGGGCATCTAGAATGTCAAATTGATGCCATGGCGGCTAAAGCGGGATCAAAGTGCGTTAATGTGACCATGTGGATCAGGCATGGGCCAACTTCGGCCCTCAGGTGTTTTGGATTCCAACTCCCACCATTCCTCACAGCCTCAGGCCCCCCTTTTTCAGCCGCTTAAGCGGCTGAGGGGGAAAAAGAAGGGGCCTGAGGCTGTTAGGAATGGTGGGAGTTGGAATCCAAAACACCTGGAGGGCCCAAGTTGGCCCGGGCCTAGTGTAGCTGAACTCTGTCGCCATACTCACGCCATGGCTGGAGGTGCCTGGAGGTGCCGAGGCCGCGGCCGCTTCTGCTGCGCCTCTGCAATGGCCGTTCTGCCGCTTGCGCTGCCGCCCCTACGGTGCCATGGCGGCGCCTGAGGAAGCTGGAACAGCTCTGCGCCTCGTTGGTCTGAGCCGCGCCCGCAGGCCGCAACAACGTCAATCGCACAGAACCTCCTCCTCCTTCGCAGACTTCAGCCGACAATGAGGACAATGGCGCCGTCGGCTTCTCCTTATATAGCGCAACGAGATCCGGCCGGCTCTCCTTTCGAAGCCCCTGGTTTACGGGATCCTTCCGCCAACCGTCCCTTTTCTTTTAAACCGCTTCACTCGAGGAAACAGGCTTTGCCGCCCCCACCTAGAGATATAAAAAAAGGAATACTTTGCAGGGTTCTCCTTCATTGGGAGTGACGCGCCCCTCGTCCCAAAACTCCGCGGAAGGATCACGAGAACTATACTGCGCTCTGCGACTTAATCCCGCTCGCTGTCGGCTCCTTTCGTGTCAGACCACGTGACGCCTCAAGGGATGGGCGGCTTCCTATTGGCTTCCCGAAATCTGGATTCCCGGCACTCGAGATGGGCACGTGGACAGGCGCGATCCGATTGGCTAATGGTGCCCTGTCCGCGTGGGCTGTCCCTTGCTATTGGCTGAGATGGGGAAGCGCGTCAATCGTTAGCCGTTGACGAGAAAGGGAGGGGGCTCCCGCGGGGGTGTTCTTTTGTGTGAGGCCAATGTGACTGAAAGGTCTTCTGAGGGGTTTCGCCTCCTCCTCCTCCTCAAAAAAGGCCTGGCTGCCTTGCTTTGGTTATGCGTTCATCAGGCTTAAGTGGCTGAGGGGGGAAAGGAAGGGGCTTGAGGCTGATAGGATTGGATTCCAAAACATCTGGAGGGCCGAAGTTTGCCTTGAACCAGTTGGGGTTCAAATCTCTTGAGGCCAGTTGCCTGCTTCTGTTGACATCTACCAAAGCCACAGGCTGCCCTCAGAGGTGCTTCCACAGAGCCAATGCATTTGGGTATATACATATATACACAGAGAGAGAGAGAGAGAGAGAGCGTAATATGATTACTGTAATGCGCTGTACATTGGCCTGCCCTTGTCGACGATCCGGAAACTCACGCTACTACAGAACGCAGCAGCACGCCTCCTCTCAGGAGCCGTAAGATCTGCTCACGCAACTCCATTGCTGCGCGAGCTGCACTGGCTCCCAATTGAATTCCGGGTCTTCTTCAAGGTGTTAGTTCTAACTTTCAAGGCCTTATATGGTTTGGGGCCAGTGTACCTGAGAGAGTGGCTTACCCCATACGTGCCCAGAAGATCACTGCGCTCAGAGGGGCTCAACATGTTGGAAGTGCCTGGCATAAAGACCCTACAGGCTAGCCAGTACGCGCCAGAGGGCATTCGCAGTGGCTGCGCCAACGCTATGGAACTCGTTGCCTGAAGAGACGCGAGCCCTGTGGGACTTGACATTTCGTAAGGCTGTTAAGACCTGGCTGTTTAGGCAGGCATTCGGCTCTGACCGGTGCCCGCCATAACCTGCGTCACTGCCGCTACATCACTACTGTCCTGTTACAGTTTTACTGGGGGGGGGGGGGTTGGAATTGGTTTTAACGCTGTTTTAATGTTGTTATGTGTTTTTATTGGTATTTTATTGTTGTAAAGCGCTCTGAGCTTCGGAGTGAGCGGTCTACCAAGCTGAAATAATAATAATAATAATAATACTTCAGAGTGCAGTGTAATCTCTGGAGATTTTTAAGCAGAGGCTGAATGGCCATCTGTTGGGGTTGTTTGGTGTGCTCCTTCGTGGCTGTGGATTGGACTGGATGGCCTTTGTAAAGTAATGGTTTTCTCCTGACATTAAGTCCAGTCGTGTCCGACTGGGGATTGGTGCTCATCTCCATTTCTAAGCCAAAGAGTTGGCATTGTCAGTAGACACCTCCAAAGTCATGTGGCCAGCATGACTGAATGGAGCACCATTACCTCCACACCGGAGTAGTACCTATTGATCTATTCACATTTGCAGGTTTTCAAACTGCTAAGTTGGCAGAAGCTGGGTCTTAACAGCGGGAGCACACGCCGCTCTCCGAATTAGAACCTGCAACCTTTTGGTAAGCAAGTTCAGCAGCTCAGCGGTTTAACCCACTGCACCACCAGGGGCTGTGGATTGGACTGGATGGCCTTTGTAAAAAGGTAAAGGTTTCCCCCTGACATTAAGTCCAGTCGTGTCCAACTCTGGGGTTTGGTGCTCATCTACATTTCTAAGCCAAAGAGCTGGTATTGTCAGTAGACACCTCCAAGGTCATGTGGCCAGCATGACTGCATGGAGCACCATTACCTTCCCACCGGAGTAGTACCTATTGATCTCTTCAGATTTGCATGCTTTCGAACTGCTACATTGGCAGAAGCTGGGCCTAACGGGAGCACACGCCACTCTCCGAATTAGAACCTGCAACCTTTTTGGTAAGCAAGTCGGCTTAACCCACTGCACCACTAGGTGCTGTGGATTGGACTGGATGGCCTTTGTGGTCTCTTCCCACTATGATTCTGTACATAATGAGATGTCTTGGAGAGGGCATCCCAAGTCTTTAAAAGAGATTTAAAGATGGACTTAAAGTGAACCTTAAAAACTATGACATAGACAGAGAACTGGGAAGCCCAGGCTCTTGAGGGCTCTAACGAGGTCGGCTGTGACCAGCAGTGCTGCAGAATTCAAAGAGGCACGAATGGAGGGTGAAAAGGAGAAATGTGTCAAGAGGAAGGCGCGTCAAGCCAACCCTGACCGGGGCCGCCTTCCACCTGGAAATCAATGTCCTCAGATCAAGACTAGGGCTCCACAGTCACCTGCAACTTTTGGGCAATGTCCAGGAACGTGTGGTGGCCTCACAACTCCAGGTATTCTTGGAAGACATAGATTATCTGGATCCGGCAGTCTGGCTTTAGACTGGAACATGGAACTGAGATAGGGGGAGTATGCCCCTGTTGGTTCTGCTGGACCTCTCAGTGGCCTTCGATACCGTTGACCCTGATATCCTTCTGGGACACCTTGCCAGAATGGGCCTGGGAGTCACTGTTCTACAGTGGCTCTGGTCCTTTCTGGAAGGTTGCACCCAGAAGGTGTTACTGGGGGACTCCTGTTCAACCCCACAGCCATTGTCTTGTGGGGTTCCTCAGGGTTCAATATTGTCTCCATGTTGTTTAACATCTACATGAAGCTGCTAGGGGAGATCATCCGGAGTTTTGGGGTGCGATGCCACCTGTACGCAGATGATGTCCAACTCTCTTACTCCTTCCCACCTGCTACTAAAGAGGCTGTTCAGATCCTGAACCAATGCTTGGCCACTGTGACGATCTGGATGAGGCCAAACAAATTGAAACTGAATTCAGACAAGACAGAGGTACTCCTGGTCAGCCATAAGGCCTAACGGCATAGGGTTACAGCCCTGTGTTGGATGGGGTTACACTCCCCCTGAAGACGCAGATTCGCAGCTTGGGTGTGATCCTGGACTCATCACTAAGCCTGGAATACCAGGTTTCAGCGGTGACCAGGGGAGCATTTGCACAGTTAAAACTTGTGCACCAGCTGCACCCATTCCTTGGGAGATCTGAATTGGCCGCGGTAGTCCACGCTCTGGTTACGTCTGCAGTAAGTTCTTTTTTTTTTCAATCTGAAGCTTTTATTTTATTGTAGTTTTAACATATTCAGTATTTAAACATTGTTATACTTAACACTTTCACTTAACAACTTGTACAGATTATGTATGTCATCCTTCGGCTTTATTACATATTGTCCAATGCGTTCTGTGCGTTCTTCGTTCAAATAGTCCAACGAACGGCAGCCAGATTGGTAACAGAAGCAGCGCTCAGGGAGCATACAATTCCTCTATTGCGTCAGCTCCATTTTTAACATGGAGACACTATGAATTTATATTTTATTGATTTGTTTAGTTTTTATTATATGTTATGTTTTTAATTGTATTTATGATATTGTAAGCATTGAATTTTACCCTGTTAACTGCCTTGAGTCGCCTACGGGCTGAGAAAGGCAGTGTACAAATACAGTAAATAAATAAATAATACATATCCACCGCCAAGATACTACACTTGGAACTATCACCCACAGGCTACCAGGGATCACCTCAAATAAGAAGATCTGGGAGAGGGCATCCCAAGTCTAAATGCAAAATTTATTTATGTTTAATATATACCTTATACACATGGAGTCGCAGTGGTGCAACTTGTTAAACTACTGAGCTGCTGAACTTGTTGATCAAAAGTTTGGCAGTTCGAATTCGGGGAGTGGGGTGAGCTCCTGCTGTTAGGCCCAGCTTCTGCCAACTTAGAAGTTCGAAAACATGCAAATGTGAGTAGATCAATAAGGTACAACTCTAGCGGGAAGGTAACAGCTCTCCATGCAGCCATGCTGGCCACATGACCTAGGAAGTGGCTACGGATTCCAGCTCTTCGGCTTGGAAATTGAGATAAGCACCACCCTCCAGAGTCAGACACGACTAGACTTAATGTCTGGGGGAACCTTTACTATATACCTTATATACATTGGGCCACAGTGGTGAAATGGGTTAAACCGCTGAGTTGCTGAACTTGCTGGCCAGAAGGTTGGCGGTTCCCCAGGATAACTTAGAAATTGAGATGAGCACCACCCCTCAGAGCCGGAAGGAGAAGCCTTTACTTTTATCTGTGTTTTGTTGTTTCTAGGCATTGAATGTTTACGCCTTTGTGTTTGTGTATGCTGGAATCCGCCCTGAGTCCCCCTAAGATAGGGCAGAATACAAATAAAGTATTACTATATTATAGGCTGAAGGTAATGTATCCTATAATCTTAATAATTTTGTGATTGAAACTATCAGAAAGCAAAGGTGTTACTATCTCAGCCAAATATGTGGACACTTTTGAGTCAGGCATGGGCAAACTTTGCCCCTCCCCCAGTTGTTTTGAACTTCAACCCCAACTATTGCTAACAGCCAGTAGGATGTTAGGAATTGTGAGAGTTTAAGTCCAAAACACCTGGAGGGACAGAGTTTGCCCATGCCTGTTTTAAGTAAAAGTGAATGACTGGCAGCTCCTCTATAGTTTGCAGAGAAAGGGAGACTAGAATTGAAGTTGGCCCTGTGAGGAGAAAGCCATAACTTTTGGACACCAGTAACTGCCAAGTGCTGAGGGCAGGCTTTTGAATGGCAGCAAGACAAAACACGGTTCCTCTGGAAATCTGCTGCTAATGATGGTGTTCGGGATAGAGAGCATTCATCTGTGGTAATTGAAGCATGAGATTGGGCTGTCTCCTAATCTCAGTTATCTATTGTGCTTTGTACAGAATACAAGGCAGCTGTTTCTTCAAAAAAACAGGCCCTTTTTGTTACAGACACCCAGCAGGAGTTTTTGCTGAAGGCCCTTCCACACAGTTATATAATCCAGAATATCAAGGCAGATAATCCACAATATCTGCTTTGAAATGGGTTATCTCAGTCCACACTGTCATATAATCCAGTTCAATGTGGATTTTATACAGCTGTGTGGGAGGGGCCTGAATCCAGTTCTTCTCGTGGCACTGTCCGAGAGAAAGAGAGAGAGAGAGATTGTAAATGTGTTTTTGGGGCCCATCCAAATTACATTTTTACAAAAAAGATTTCTTTGCACCATCTAGGACAGTGTTTTGTATCCTATCTAAAATGAAAGATTTGCAGTTTTTCTCTTTCAATGTGTCAAGATTGTAAATTGATGTCAACTTTGACTCATGGCGACACTATGAACGAAAAACCTCTCAAGTCACCTTGTCATGAAAAGCTTTGCTTCGTTCTTGCAAACTCAGCACTGTGGCTTCCTTAATTTAATTTATTGGCCTGTAAGAGGATCTTGTTTTTTCCCTACTGTTAAGAGGATTTATGTAGTGGTCTGAATACCACCTGTGCACCTTTAACCCAGAAGGGACATTTATGTTAATAAGAGTGAATGATCAAACTGTTGCTTCTATGAGAGAGAAAAGAAGGTAAGTGATATAGAAATTACTTGAGCCTTTTATTTAGGTAAGTGGTAATAATGCCCCAGTCCTCTCCAGTGCAGTAGCCAACAATGAGCAAGAGAGGTGAGAAGGAAACCATTCCTGCCTTCCTTATTTGCAAGCTTTGCCACTACATCAGAGTGCAAAAATTCAGACAAGGAGGGGGATGTTGCAAGTTTGGAACGCCCTTCCTATAATCTCCTTCGAAACACTGATACAGGGTGGAAGCAGATTACTGTCACTGTTTTATCAATCTTATAGTAGCAGCTGCTGCTATTTTAGCTATGATGAAAGTGGCTCTGTTATTACTACTACCACTAAGAAGTATTTATTTGTTAAGCACAATTAAGAACATTATTAACATGCTCCCTTTAATCCATCCCTCTCATGACAATGCTTCTGGGAATGTTTGAGGATGTATTTTCCAACATGATGAAAAGCTGTTTAGTACTCATCTGTTCTGCTGGGAAATCAACATGAAATCTTTTGTTTTTTGGCTGCAAATAGATATGAATTGAGAGTCTTCTGCAAGAACAATAGCGAGAGGGGGGGGCCAGTCGATTTTTTTTCTTTTTTAGATTCCACAAAGGTAAAGGTAAAGGTTTTTCCCTGACATTAAGTCCAGTCATGTCTGACTCTGGGGGTTGGTGCTCATCTCCAGTTCTAAGCCAAAGAGCCAGCGTTTTCTGTAGACACCTCCAAGGTCAAGTGGCTGGCATGACTGCATGGAGCGCCGTTACCTTCCCTCCGGAGTGGTACCTATTGATAAACATTTGCATGTTTTCAAACTGCTAGGTTGGCACTACGTAATGACTTTCAACTGATCCATGTGTTCAGGATGCAATAATTGATGTTGATCTTTATTACAAAGTAAAGCAAAGTTGTTTTTATCATTTAGTTTTACAAGTATTTTTTACTTCTACCATTTCACTTTTACTTTTGTTGCTGGCAAACTAGAGATCTTGCTTTCCATTCAAGCTTCCCCTTCTTCCAGCCACATGTACATTGCCCCATCCGTTTTTACAGTTTGTCTAGTATCTTGTTCCCTATTTAACATATTCTGCCATGTCTTCCCACCACAGTCAGCTCAAAATAATGGCTGGAGTTGACCCATTTCATTGTCAAAGTAATTCTGAGAAATAGGCTAGCTCATATAAGGTCATCCCATAAATCTCAAAGTTACGCAGAATAAAACTGGGCACATTTACTTTGCTTTTTTTTTACTATGACCAAGCCTAGATCCAAAACATATATGCTAATAATTTAGGAAGAAGACCCTCTAACAACATTCTTTACAACAATCTATAATCAGAACTAGAAAGAAATTTACACATTCTGTCACAAAATAAACCACTCTTTAAGTATTAATTATCAGGAACCTAATGCAGTGAGGAAAATCATTTAGTTATGGCTTTTCAAATATCACTCTGTGTGCCTTCAAGTTGCCTGTTGACATATAGTAACCCAAAGGATTTTATAGGGGTTTCTCGGGCAAAAAATACCGAGGTTATTTTGCCAACTCCTTCCTCTGAAATACAGCCTACAGAACCTGGTATTCATTTGCTTGCCAGTGGTGGTACAGGGGCCTCCTATCTAGGACCAGACAGGATCTGTTACTTTTGGGATATTTATACTGAGTTGATATTTAATTCAATTATTTTTCCAAATCAATTAAACTATCAATAAAAGCTTTACCACAATCAAAATATACAAACATCTTGAAAAAATATGAATTTAAAAGAATAACAATATGTCTCAATAAAAAGCTTCCCTGGTTGCATGTTAAAAAGCCCGTTTCAACAGCAACACATTCACTTCCCATAGAAAGGAAAGCAGAAAGGGGACCCTAGCCTTCGGCTGAAGAACATTTCAGTGGGAGGGAGCAGCCACTGAGAAGCGCTTACTGGCCTACTGCAAGATATTCAGAGATCTTCTAGGTGATGAGTTACCACCTTTCCACCCTTTATCAGGAGGGGTAAATTGATTCCTCAATCCAATGAAATTTTTGCTTTATTACTATCTTTTACAACATTCCATCTTCTTTTTAACAATAAAAGAATATTGTTTTCAGTAAACCTTATCATGATTGCTTTGAGGTACAACTACCCTGTAGAATTAATGCAGGTGAACACCATATAACAGCCATGGTGTAATGCTATGGAATTGTGAGATTTGTAGTTTCGTGACACACTACCACTCCTTGACAGAGAAAGCTAAAGACCCATGATTCTATACCATTGAACCTTGGTAGTTAAAGTGGTGTCAAACAGCAATAATCCTACAGGGTAGGTGCAGCCTTGGGATTGTAGCTAGGCAACAATTCTCATTAATTTACTATCTATCAAGTCACTTAGAGAAAGCCAAGGCCTGTAATACAATAGATCCAGCAATTGCAGTCAGATATGATTACTTCTTACTTCATTAAGCTTCTCAGTCAAAATATCTTTAGGGATATTTAAATGAAGCCCCCTTCAAATACCTATGGTAGTTATCATTACTCAACTGCAATTTCAACGCCTATTATATTCTGCAAGCTTGTAATGCTGTTTGTGCAATTATTTGAAGGCAGAGCCATATTTTCCCCAAGGTGTACACCACACCTGCATGCAGCTTTCTAATTTTGTGATACTAATAACTTGAATTATGGACACACAAATCCTAAAGACTTTCATGTTTCAAAACTCACACACTCATAAATCTTCAAATTCATTCTCTGGATTTATTTTTTTAGCCTGTCCTATGCTAACAAAAACAGATTGCTAGTTAGAAATATTAAACCAAAATAGAACACTTCTCAGACAACAGGCGACCTGAAGGCATATACACATACTTTCCTTTTCCAGTAATTCCTGCTTAGATTCTATTTCACTTGAACAAGATAAAAATCTTAAAGAAGAATTTACTTCAGGAGGATATAGAAAAACCAACTTCAGTGAAGAAGGAAAATAACCACTTGGTAGACACGTCAGCAGCATCTGTGCTTTTTGTTGACAGGCAAGCAGTTCTGTTCGCTTAAAAGGTCAAACCAGATTGTATTGAATGATACCAGTTAACCAGTTATTGTTATACTTTTGAAACACTACAGAACCCAATTGATTTTATATCAAAGCATGTACATAAAATGTATGCATTTGGCCAATAATTTTTTTCCTGTTGTCATTTCTACAAATTTAGCCTGAATACACGAAGACAGGTTTCATTAAGGTTCCACCACATGTGTTCAAATCGATTTTGTTGGAGCCAGTCACATGTAATCCAGCATCAATAGGCTCAACTTTGAATATCAACATTTGCACCAGCTTTGTTAGGTTTGTGATCTGAGAAACGATCGGTGACTTTGCTAAAGATTCCAGAGATACAGAAGAGAACCCATTCCTCTTTCTGTCATAAAGGTTTTGAAAAACAACAATGTAAATAATGGCAAATTCAATACTAGTACACATACCTGTGGTATTTTATGTAGATAAAATGTTCAAAATATTTTACTCAATAACCTATTAAATAAAACCCCATTAATTACACCATTACCTATCCCACAAAGTATCTACAACATTACTAAAATAATAGCCTGGATTTATTTCCCATTCCAAAAAGCAGATGATAGAAAGCCAATCACCCTGGGAGTCTCAACTTTCCATAAATACATTATCACAACATGACTTTAGTAAGAGACTCATATTATTCTCATCTTTCCCTTACATTGCCCTTTCTTTTAAGTGAAAACTCAAAAGCTATTGCAAAAGCTTAACTAATGGAAATCAGATGTAGATATCATTCCGTGCCTGCAAAAGATAATAAATCTTCATGAAAGAGCTCATTGTGAAGTTGGACAAAGACATACGTGAGTTCATATGAACTGGCTTTTATCTGGTGAAAATTAAAACAGAAAATACAATCCATGTGTTAAAATTACTGGTGGTTTTGGATCTTAGTTGTTTCCTGTTTTAATAAATCTGATATAAAGTGGATTGAATTGTTCTTCTGGAGGGGAAACTACTGTTCCATCTAATCAGCAGAGGTGACAATAGTTCTTCAACCCATACAGCATAAAAAAACCCCTAAGGATTTATCATTACTGCAATGTTATAGATAGAAGATAGGTCTTTCTCTTTGGCAACTGCGGGATTTTAACACTAGACTCACAGATCTATGCCCCCTGTTACTTCCCATACTAAAAGTATATTTGTCAGATATTTAAACATGAAGTTTTACCTTTGGAAAACTCCAGGGTTGAACCAATGTTTTATTTGAACTTTCCTGTAAGAACCATGTAAAGACCAGACAAATGAAGAATAACAGCAACAAAATCCCATCAGTGTACGAAATGAATCTAACATGCAGGTTATCAAGTGCCTCTGTTCAGGATACCCTCCACTTTGATGTGTGTTAGCAGGGAAAGTTCACAGATTGGTTTCCTACAACTCTCTAGTCTTACAAAAAGCAAAGGAAACCATGCTCACTTTTTTAAAATCCCAGAGTCTGCTAAAAAGGTACAGAAAGTGAATCTCTTTGTGATTACAATCTAACCGCATCTATCAAACTGGAATCTAACTTGGGCTTTCTTCCAAGGAGGAAGTGTTGCTACATCTGGGGAACTACAGCTATAGTGTGTTTTCTTCTTGACCTACAGAAGGGAACTATACAAAACCAAGATCGTAATCACATGTAAGTGTAAGAGGAAATGAGGATGCAGTTATTATCTAAAGACACATAGAGATAAAAAAAAATGTTTCTAGACAAAGATGGTATGGCTAGCAGTAACTATGCTGGTCTGTAAAGTGACCCTTTCTGCTCTTTGTACAAATGAAGATTTCTACATGAGGAAGCAAGAAATGAGGTTCCTAAAACATTGCACAATATTCCACTTCCCACTAATTTGAGCTTCATTTTTTACCTGAATCACCATCCAAGTATGGTAATTATAGTGCTAGACAGAGTCTTATGCTTACTAATGAGAGCTCAGTGGACCTTCAGGCACCAAACACTTGAGTTATCTATTACACTAAGTAACACATTTCCCCCCTGTGTTATGTCATTTCCTAATTGGTTCTATCATAAAAACATAGAGAAAATTGATTAAACTGCAAAAACTTTGTTTTTGTGTCACATTCTGCAACACATTTTGCTATAGTATTTCAATGAATATCTCATATTCTCAGCCAATTCAGCATAGTTTGTGACCCCCACAAAGAAACAAAAGTTTCTGGAGTATAACAACTTTCAAAGTAACTACAGCACAATTAAGCAGAAAATAACACTTTCAAACCAGGAACAGAAAATATTTCAAATGTTGTTACATAGCTTAAGATTGGAATTACTATGGCAGGTATGGTCAATGGTGAGGAATTCTGGAACAGATGACCTGCGATTTAAAAACCACTGCTCTGAAACATTGTTAAACTTTTGGCTGTACCAATAGATTTCCTGTTTCCAGTAATATTTTAATTTTAAATTTTTGTAAGTATGGCCAGTGGTGTCCCAGGCTTGGGGAAAGCGCAGTATAGGAATAAAAATCGAGCTAGTAGATGGTCTTAAAAGTAAAGGACCAATGTTTTTTTCCCTCCATCCCAGAACTCCTAGGTGCCTTCCTAAACCTGTTTATCACCTAGTAGAACTTGTTGATTATCGTATGTAGATGTGTTTCTTGTTGCTTTGTTTAAAAATGCAGGCCGAGTTTGTGGCCTATCCAGCTAGATTTGGAAAGGTTGGCATAACATCCACACAGCCTAGCACATGGCAAAAAACAACTTGAGTGAGAGTTCTGCCCACCTCACAAGGAGGGATCATAAAACATCCAACAGAATCTTCTATCTCCAGTCACTCTTGTTCAGGTTTTAGTAACACATGGTGTACACACATCACCTCCAACTGATATGGTGGCCTTAACACCATCCCCCAGCTTTCAGCAGAAAAAGGCTGTTGTTCCAGGTCAGTTATACACCGGGACATTTGAGTCCTTTCTCTAAAGCAAGGTGTCTAGCATTCTTTTAGTAAAAGTGCTCTTTAAAATCACCAAAAGTGAACTTCTGTTGTTCCAAAAGATATCCCCTCATCTATCCTCCAGAGAAACTTATTTTTAAATTCACTGAAATTGGCCATTAGTTGTTACCTCTTGGTCAGAGGAAATTAGTTAACTGAAATAATGAGTTACCACTGCCTACTTGCAGTCTTTGCTTATCAAACATGCTGAAAAAAATGAAGAAAAGCAGGCCAACTGAGGAAAGCATTGAGGATATCTTTCCATCACAAACATTTGGGAGTCAGCAGTTACAGCTCTTTTCCAATTAATCCCCCCAAAGATATTTTCTGTGCCAGATCCTGAGGAAATCTTTAAACTACAGACTAAAATAACATGGAAGTGCTACAAAGTGCAAATGCCACAAGAAAACATGTTAAAGTAAGGGCCCTCTTACAATGGCAAAAATTTTATTCGCCTAGTAACCAGTGCTACTGGAGAGACAAACACCACTGCATGTGGACTACAGCACCATTTAATTACATTCTTCCAAGAACAAGTTAATAAAACACATAAAATACAGGATGTTATAAGTTTCAACTGGCACACAAGGCAACTGCCCATCACCCACCACACAGGATGTAGAAAAGGACACCACATTATTTGTAGACATTTAAAAATAACCACACCGTTGTGGAAAATTACTTTATTTCACAATTTCCACAAATTGTTACAAACCATGCATTACACTTTCTTCCGACTCCTTTTACACAGCCTAGAGCTTAAGAAAGTATCTGGTATCTCATTGTTCCTTTTTTTTCCCTTCAATGTCATGGACACAAAAACACTGGAAGAGGCCTGTCGTCAATTACATAATTCTCATGTGAAGAATTAGTCATCTGACTTGGAAGCTCAATAGTCAAGTTTGGCAGCAACAAAAATATGCTGTTGAGCTAATTGGTCCCCATTCTGTAGTTCATGGGAAACATCACATTGATTGGCATGACCCAATGCTTTCTCAACACTCAAGTAGATATAAGGAGACATGGGTCTTTGGTAGTCATTTGATGCCAAGGGCCCCTCTTTCCTCATGATTGGTTAAGTAGCTGTAAGCTACACTTCACACTACTGGCGTTTTTATGTTCGTCTGATGTTTATTGGGAAGGGTCCACAAATGTTTCAAGACTAAGCCCTCCTAATAATAACTACTATACATATGTGCATGCATTTTAGTGAATACTGACAGCTTTCAACTTAAAACAGTTCTTCAGAGTGAATTTCTAGAAACAAAATAGCACTAGTGCAACATTGTGCAAGTTGCATCATCCTAAAAACTGTGCAAGATGCATCAACATTCTCCTAACATTCTCCAAGATACATCACCTCCACGGAAATGAGGAATAACCCAAGGCACTCTTCTCATTCACTACAACACGGGATTTTGCAAGAAGTGCCAAAGGAAAGACCTCTAATTTTCTGGTTCGGGAAATTATAATGCACCTGCCTTTTGACATGCAGGCTCAATTATGCCTTTTTGTAGGTTCTTAAAAAATAATCCTTATTTTTCTGGCAGGTACAGCTAAGGCAATGAAAACATAGAGAAGAAAACAGTGGGGGAAATGGCTAAGCCTACATTCATTACATATGCAGCTTCATGGCAACAAAATATTTAAAATGATTAATTTTCTAATCAGCTATTTTTTATTTTAAAAAAGGGCATGTAATGATATGTATTGGATAAGTTGGAAAGCAGGAAACATTACATTCCTCCTCCTTGCTCCAACCAAATTTTAGGATCTTCTGACTATGGTGAGACTTTGAAACAAGCAGCATAACAACAGAAAAAAGGAAGCACATGAAATGAATGTGGGGTTTCACGTGACTCTTTAATTATATATTTCTGGCAACATCTCTATCTTTTCCAAATCTGCATACTTTCCCATAAGCACAGATGAAAAGGAAATTCATATTTGAATGAGGCCTAAGAAAGGAGAGATGTGTATTCAAAAGTACTCTGGGGGGTGGGAATAGTTCAACTGTTGATTTTTTTAAAAGAAAAGAAAATCTACTGTTTTTCCAGGATACAAATTGCCAGACACCCACACACAACCCTTCAAGTCTTTGGTGAGAAGTCTGGTGAGGCTTAAATAACTGCAACACTGTTCCATTGCTGTGTAACAAATACCATCTCCTAATAGATAAACCGATTTGAACACAAATGGTGAGGGTATTCTACATGACTGGGGTAAAGCAAAGCTCCTCTCTAGAACTATACCAAAGATTAAAATTATGAACACAAGCAAAACCTTCAAAAGAAAAGAAACAGGAAAGGGTTCTTGTGATTTGACTCCCCACACCTGCAAATTATCTCATTATGCATGTTAGCTTTTAATGGCAAGGGAGGATATGAAAACAACTGCAGAATTAAATATATGTTGTCAAAGTGGTTCCTGTCATGCTGGCTGGACAGTCTCAACACTTATAGCACACTATGGAAACAGAAACAAATTTATTCCTGAGAAATTGCACATTCAGTCAATGCATTTCTTGCTTTTAAAACCAGAAATAAAGCGAAGTGGCCACTTCTCAAGAACTGCATCACCATCTTCATGAGAGGAAAAACTATAAAGAGGAGGATTACATAATTTTCATGACAGAAAGAATAGGAAGCAATTGCTCCATGACAGTAGTAGGGACAAACATATTTTAGCATAACAGGTTTTTTTTAAATGCCTCCCCTTCACATTTTATTTATCTACTTATAGATAGGAATTTCACAGACCTAACATTCAGAAGGCACACAATAGCACCCATCAGTCTTGATTACCAATATACTGAAGATCAAAGCCTAATGTTCAATCACCTTTTCTCAGATTCACTAACCAATGTATTTTCATCAAGAATTGGCATGCTCATACATAACAGATTCAAGAAAACAGCAACTTAGCTTCAGATTTCTTTGCTCTGTCACAATACAGGTTAGTGGAATCACTGGCAGGTTCTATTTTCTTAGTTACTCATAGAGAACAGACCTCAATTTAAACAAGGAGGAAAATATTCTTCCATTATTGTATCCACAACAGGGGCCTACCACTGCTTTTAAAATATGGGTTGCAATGAGAACCGTACAAGTCACATTCGTGTAGGTTTAATGAAGGACATCAAGATGGCAAAAGAACGCACCTTGGATAATATACTCTTTAAATTTCCCAAATATGGGATTAAATCAAATTCATAGTGGTGAAAACCAATACAATGTGCAAACTCTTTCTAGAAATCTCTTTCTCAAAAATGTTATAAATGCAATCAAAGCACAGAGCTCAAACAAATACATTCCATCCTATAAATATTTCTATTTATACATTTGTTTTAGGCTCCCATGCACATCTGTTTGTGAAGGGGACAAAAAGTAATACACACACCCAAACAGAACACAGAAATGGGACAAACTCCTGGAAAAACTTATCACTCAGGTCTTTTTGTGAAAACTATCAAGTGACTTACTGGCCAATTCCACACTTTCCAAGGTGAGAATTATAGCATTTTTTCTGCAGTAACTTATAGAATATAACAGAAAGGAGGTGCACCATATTATCACAGGCAGCTGAGATGCCAGAAACTAGCAAGGGCCATGACAGACCATGCAACTGTTCCATGTCACCTATTTCCCCATCAGAGAGTAGCTATAAGGGTAGTGGAGCTGGACCAATAGCACCAAGAAACGTAATCCCATTCCCCAGTATAGTTAAAAAAAAACAAAACAAGCTAACTTGTCAAAATAATGGAGCAAAGTGTGCATATTTCGTTTAGGAGGTATCAGAGAACTTGTCACGGGTGGCAGTTCTAATAATATTCTCACACATAAGGCAGCTATTATGTTTGAAGCAGTACTTCGGGTTCTGAAAGGGAACAGTACAGGGTGTATCCCAATTCATCCACTTCTTCAGGCGTAAGCTCTGAAAACATGTTCACCTTGGGGTTCAAAGCACTGGGAAGAACACCCGCTTCCAAATAACCGATCAGTTCTTTCAGTGCCTGAAGGAAACGGTCAGCTAGTACATCTTGTGACCAGTTTGTCTCCTCCGGGATCTGGTGCAGTATGACATTGGTAAGCTGACTGGCAGAAAGATGACTCAAAGAAGGGTTCAGCTTGCATATGGCCTTGAGGATCTTGAGGCACAAAGAACGGCAGCCAGAGTCAGCCTGGTCTAAAGCCCGCAAGCGAGCTGTCTCTGCTGAACGAAGACTAAGCCGCCACAGGTTATCATACTGAGCCAGTCGGTGTGGCTTGGCCACCAAGACAGTATCACTTATTGTCACAGATGGTAAGAAGTCTATCAGGAGGCGACGGTCTCTTTCATATTGGACCTCCAATGTTAGAGATTCCAAAGGTGCTACTGGATGGATCACGTAGTCTAGAAGGGTCCCAATAGCTGGCCAGTTGATGGAGCCTGCCACTACTTTCTCAAACGTTTCGGACACAGCCCTGGGTGAGAGGTAACCTCCCACCACACAGCGGTCCCAATAACTGCTACCACGAGGGAAGTATTCTGGGTTTTCCCGACGTACCAAACAGAAACCAGGGATGTTCATGATAGTGTCTTCACCTGGAATGCATGACCACAGGTTCTGTTCCAACACCAAAGGAACTATGAGCTGAATATGATCAGCTGTCACAACCTGCCATATGAAGGAAACAAATGTGTTAAAACATCCTAGACCTTTAAATGTCACACAAATCATCTGGCTAGCTAGAGGGAAGACTAGATACAAAGAATCAGCTAGGATTTTCATGTATGATCAGTGCTCCACTATGCAGTACATGCTCACAATGAGAACATGTTGACAGGTGAAGCCTCATGCCACTAAGTATGCAAAAAAGACAAACTTTTGTGTAGGTATTTTATAACGGTTGGGAATAAGCCTGCCTGATACCTTTCGTTCTGAAATTTTGCATGCTTAGCCATTAATTCAGACTTACACATGACACAGCCTACATTATGCTCATTAAGCATGTGTCAGCTAACGTCTGAGAAGAATTCTATGATTTTTACAAATGTATACAACACACAATGGAACAGCTTCATTTTTTAAAATACATGTATTACAATGATTGGACTCTACAGTAACTAAATGCATTTACTGGAAGGAAATGAAAGTTGCCTGCGTAAAGTCAACACTGCTGCTTCATCAAGATCTATGCTGTCTAGTGTCTATATTAACTATCATCCAGGCAGTCCACCAACATCACTATTTTTGGTATTCATTTTTTAAAAAATCCTGAACAGTTGCAAACAATGCTCCAGCCACCTGGCACATAGGGTTTTTCTAACATTGCATTTGTATTGGTTACTTTTTCTGCAAACACAAAGAGTTAAAAGTTACTCAAAACAGATGTTCTACTTCTGTGTTTTCTACATCTTCACATTTGAGTGTTGCAGAATTCTGCATCCATAAGCACTCCCATGGACAAATGTATACCCTACAATATAATGGCATTCTCATTGGGGCCAGAAAGATACCTCAAATTTAGGCATTCAGTGATAACTTCATTTTAGCTGCTTGAATGAAGACTAACTGGATAGAGCAGCTCTGCATGCTTTCAGACACAGGGTTTTTCTTGTTGTACCAGAAGAAACTGAAATTGCCATCTTCTGCACAGAAAGCCGAGATCAATCATTGAGCTAAACATTCTTTCCTACAATTTTGCCTAAAGAGAATCTAAATTAATTCAAAGGAGAATTTGATGAAAGTTAATGCTCATTTTTTCTGAAGAAACTAACATTACCCATGTTAGTATTTGAAAATTATCTCAAATATAAATGTCAACCAAGCCAAAATACGATTTATATGAGTTGTGCTATGCTGGCAAGTCAAGAATGATGTACCTATTTTGAATGGTTCTGTTAAGAGCAATCAATTTGTCAAATTTACATGCTGGGAGGCACCCATTTCCATTCTATAATGAAAAGAGAAGAATAGACTAACTAGGAGATTAGACTTTGGAACAACCTTGAGAAAAGACACAGACAAGTAAACTATGGAATTTGATCAGAAAGAGAAAGCATAACAAAAAAAGACAGGCAGGCAGACAGACAAAAAGGTAGATTTTATCCAGATAAAAGTACTTTGTTTCCCATGCAAGATTAAATTGCAACAGAAACACACAGTTCAAAATCTGAAACAACCATTTTAAGCAGATCGTGATGGTTGGACAACACAGATACTAGGCAAGTTCAGTGTCTCCACCTTTTTTACATGTGTGATATACCTCCTCTTCCAGCCATCTTACCTGCAAATCATCACAGAGACTACCACTGAGATACATTTCACGCAGAGGCATGTCTGGGAGCTTGGCACGAAGGAATCCACGCAGTTCAGCACAGATATCCACAGCAGCCTGCTTGGCCTTGGCCTGCTCTTCTGTTGGAATGGCCGCTTTTCTCCGATAATAGGCAAACAACTTCTCTTGCAAGGACATTCTCAGGCGGGACTTCTTCAGCTCCACCTGGCTTTTCTTAGCAGGTGACTTATGTCTCATTGATCTCAGAGAGTCTGCCAAGAGAAAGAAAATTTGGACTAGTCATGCAGCAGGCCTGGTCCGGCACCAAGTGAGATCACCATTAGGAAAAAAAATACAACTTAGAAAAAGATGCTCTTTCTTTACTAAAATATTTACTGAAAGGGCAACATAAATGCACTTGCCAGGAATGATTGGGATAAATATTTTTCCCTCAGGCCACTTTACTGTACTATGTGATCATTAAAATCTCCTCCCTACTTAAAATCCTATCATCAGCAAGCTGCTATTAGTCATCAAAACCAACAAGTTGCTGGATTATGCAGATGACTTGTATACATAAACACACAAAATACCTGTTTCAAAAACTGAAGGATCAGTGGGAAGAGTCTGAAGAGAACGACTAATACTAGTCTTCATATCTTGGTTTAATAACCGCGATGATGATCCAAGCCAACTTGGTTCCTCCCAGCTTCTCTTTCCTGATTGGCTCAAACGGGTGGGGCTGGCAGGAGCACTAATTGCCCGATCATACATCTAAAGTGGAAGAAGCAGGAAGCCAAATGTGAAATCCATACAAAAAACCTCCAACCTGTCATTTCATCTTTTACAGCAGCCATGCACTTTGGAATTCTTTCATTCATTGTTTGAACTCTTACCCGTTTGACGGCCAAGGTGGCGATCCCCAGCATGGCAGCACCGCCAACACCCAGCACTAGTCGGGCATTGGACAACACAAAATCAATGGCAGTACCAATGCCATTGTCATCCTTCTTTCCTTTGCGCTCTCCAGCGCCTGCCATTGCTCCTTCATGAAGAAAGAAGACCATCAGTTGTTAATATTTTTCATTTTGTTAGTCTGCCACTCAATAGTTCATGATTTTAGCCTGAACCTCACTCTTATCATAAAAACAATCAGCTAAGATGTTGATTCATATTACTAATGATCTCTACTGCTATATATCATAGCATGACGTGTTTTATAGTCCTTATGTAATTCATCTGGAGAAAACTGACATACTTTTAGGCAGAAGTTTCCCCAGATAATTCACTGAATGCCAGGGCTGAATGATGATCTGAATACAACTTTTAACATCCACATCTTTTATGTTTTACTACCCCTTTCCTGCTAAATTTAACTAAATTCCCAAGACAAGTAAGACTAACATCTATCTGCTCTCTAAAAAGTCAAAGGCAAAGATAACCAACATTTTTAGTGGCACAAATTCACATAGGTGGACGGATTTTCCAGGGAGTCATAAGAATAGTTGAATACTAAAAAGAATATCACAGCATTGTAAATAACCTACCTGACACTTAATGCATCTGTGAAGAAGGAAGGAGAATACTCCCAAATATCTATATATGGTGCTTTCAGGCTTCTGTTTTCAGGTCTGTACCAATCTGACAAAATTAACCATCTATCTCAGATGGCCAAAGTAATTGAGGGTAAAATGGAAGCCAGAAACGTGAAAGGGGAAGACAAAAATGTCTCTAAATCAACCCCCCAAGTTTGCTTTGCAAGAAAGCCTGGCCCTTCTCCAGTTGCCTTTCCTTCTCTTCAAGATTCTCAAGATTCTGGTTCTTGCGGAACTCTTGCCGGATGGAGTTGAAATAGAATTGATGGTCAGTGTAGCGCAGGCCCCGCCCCTGGCGCAGCAGAGTGCGATAAAGGGCCAGCACTGCCTCACGGGTCCACACTGCCATGGAGGAGGGATACCAGGATGGCGATCTGAAGGCACACAGAAAAATCAAATAATGACTACATTTGCATACCATATACACTCAATCAGGGAGCCCCCAGTGGCACAGCAGGTTAAAATGCTGAGCTGCTAAACCTGCTGACCGAAAGGTTGGCAGTTCGAATCTGGGGAGCAAGGTAAACTCCCACTATTAGGCCCAGCTTCTGCCAACCTAGCAGTATGAAAACATGCAAAAGTGAGTAGATCAATAGGTACAGCCCTGGCGGGAAGGTAACGGCGCTTCATGCAGTCATGCTGGCCAGGTGAATTTGGAAGGCGTCTACGGACAACACTGGCTCTTCACCTAGGAAATGGAGATGAGTACCACCCCCCAGGGTTGGCACAACTAGATTGAATGTCAGGGGAAACTTTTATCTTTTAGACACTCAATCAACTGGCACCTATGAGGATTGGTAGATACTGGACAAATGTAATTTCTGGATGCTTGAGAGTGACTATTAAAAACAGGTCTAATATTATATATCCTCCTATACCATAAACTCTGCATTGATTGGATGTTAACATTGAAATACAGCAATTTAAAGCAAATAAAGACAAACTAACTTAATGTTTTACTGTATTATAAAAACAGCTTTGTGGACACAGTATTATTTATTCATTTTTTGCCAGTTGCTTGAGAGTTCTGGTTGCTTGCGTTCCAGTTAACAGAGCCTACTGTGTACATTCTTAACCAGATTTTGTCTTAACACTAACAAGAGTGGTAGTTGAAGAATGAGGTGAAGTTAGAAAATTATTGGAAGTCATCAGACAGTATTATGACATGCTTTGTGCAATGAATGGACCACATGCATGTGTATCTGGTGTACAGTATGCCTGTATATTTATGTTGATACTGTAGAGTCATGCAAATATGGTAGCAGTTGAGAGTATGAAGACCTTGAAGAAAGAGGTCTTCTCAACTAGAGATAGATAGATAGATATATAGATAATGCATGCATTTTAAATTAATTTGGAAAGCTGTTCAACTGCCTCAGAGTGTGATGGAATGCTTCTTCCTTGGAGGTTTTTTTTAACAGAGCCTGGATGGTCATCTTTTGGGGGTGCTCTGATTGTGCTTTTCCTGCATGGCAGGAGGTTGGACTAGTTGCCCCATCTGGTCTCTTCCAACATTGTTATTCTATGATTCTGAGTTTTTTTGCATTTCTGCAAAACAAATGTGTTTGGCGCCCAAAACTGGGAAGTTAACACTGTGTGTTTCTTCTCTACAATCACTAAGGGCCCTTCCACACAGCTGTTTATCCCAGAATATCAAGGCAGAAATTCCCACAATATCTACTTTGAACAGGGACCCCTTCCACAGCTGAATAAAATCCTGCATTACCTGCTTTGAACTGGCATATATGGCAGTGTGGACCTAAGTCCCTTCCAGACAGACCCTATATCCCAGGATCTGATTCCAGGTTTTCTGCTTTAAAGTGGATCATATCAGTCCGAACTGTCAGATTATATGGAATAAACAGAAAACCCAAGATAAGATCCTGGGATATAGGGCCTGACTGGAAGGTCCCTCAGATAACCCAGTTCACAGCAGATATTGTGGGATTTTCTGCCTTTATATTCTGGGTTATATGGCTGTGTGGAAAGGCTCTGGGTTATCCAAGTCCCCACCTTTTTCAGCTTTGTGCAAGGGGCTTAAGGGCCCTTCCACTCAGCCCGATATCCCAGAATATCAAGGTGGAAAATCCAAAAATATCTGCTTAGAACTGGGTTATCCAAGTCCACACTGCCATTTATTCCAGTTCAAAGCAGATGTGGGATTTTTTTAAAGCGGTGTGCAAGGAGTCTAAGGGCCTTTACGCACAAACCTATATCCCAAACTGCATATATATATGTTACAGGATATGGATATGTACTAGTTAAGTATTTGCAAGGATCGTCTGTTTAGATGTGTGTTGAGGAAGAACACCTGGATAATTAAGCAATTAAGCTTGAGCCACTCCCTGCATGGAGGATATCATGAGGAGTGTTTCCTTGATGTGGTGTGTGAGGAAGAAGATTATGAAGACTGTAGTTCATGGAGAGACTGATGGTAATTCTACCATGGACTTACTACAGGACTTGCTGAAGTTCTGGACCATTTAATACAAGATTCCTTGTATCATTGAAGAAGCAGACAATGCATGGTTGTAATGCATTGGACTTTGTGAGTTATTTTCTGCAACGGACTAAGTTTATTTTCAAGGCTGGTTGTTTGGTAAAGCTGCACATTTATCTCTGATTACTTAAGAGTAAAATGTTGTTTTTCCATTTACTCTGTGTAAATTGACAGAGGGCTGGAATTGGGAAGACGCTGATAAGCTTCCGCATAGACTGATAAACCGCAACAAATATCAAGGGGGAAAATCCAAAAATATCCGCTTGGAACTGGGTTATCCAAGTCCACACTGCCATATATTCCAGTTCAAAGCAGATGTGGGATTTTTTAAAAGTTGTGTGTAAGGAGTCTAAGGGCCTTTCCACACAAACCTATATCACAGAAGGCGGAAAAATCCCACAATATCCACTTTGAACGGAGTTATCAGAGTCCACACTACATTCCAGCTCAAAGTAGATAATATGGCATTTTATTCAGCTGCGTGGAAGGGATATAAATTGCTTTTTTTGTTGTTGTTGTTGTCAAATGGGTATTCTGATACAGTGGTCCAGGCTGAAATTGTCCCCCATGCCATTCTAGGGTGTATTAACACTGGAGAATGAATGCAGCTTGGGACCATTTTAACTGCTATGGATTCCTGGGATGTGTAGTTCAGTGAGGCACCAGCACACTTTGGCAGAGAAGGACTAAAGACCTCCTGAAACTACAACAGTACAATTCCATAGCACTGAGCTATGTCAGTTAAAGTGCTGCCGAAGTGCATCCATTCTATAGCGTAGATCAGGCATGGGCTGACTTGGGCCGTCCAGGTGTTTTGGACTCCAACTCCCACCATTCCTCACAGCCTCAGGCCCCTTCCTTTTCCCCCCTCAGCCGCTTAAGGGCCTGAGGCTGTGAGGAATGGTGGGAGTTGGAGTCCAAAACACCTGGTAGGCCCAAGATTGCTTAAGCGGCTGAGGGGGGAAAGGAAAGGGCCTGAGGCTGTGAGGAATGGTGGGAGTTGGAGTCCAAAACACCTGGTAGGCCCAAGATTGCTTAAGCGGCTGAGGGGGGAAAGGAAAGGGCCTGAGGCTGTGAGGAATGGTGGGAGTTGGAGTCCAAAACACCTGGTAGGCCCAAGATTGCTTAAGCGGCTGAGGGGGGAAAGGAAAGGGCCTGAGGCTGTGAGGAATGGTGGGAGTGGGAGTCCAAAACACCTGGAAGGTCCAAGATTGCTTAAGTGGCTGAGGGGGGAAAGGGCCTGAGGCTGTGAGGAATGGTGGGAGTTGGAGTCCAAAACACCTGGTAGGCCCAAGATTGCTTAAGTGGCGGGGGGAAAGGAAAGGGCCTGAGGCTGTGAGGAATGGTGGGAGTTGGAGTCCAAAACACCTGGTAGGCCCAAGATTGCTTAAGTGGCTGAGGGGGGAAAGGAAAGGGCCTGAGGCTGTGAGGAATGGTGGGAGTTGGAGTCCAAAACACCAGGCCTGACCCAAGGGAACGATTTTGCTAAAACCAACCCACTGTGCCCACAGCTCCAAAAAGTCTAAGCCTAGGCCTTGGGTTCACCTTTCCGTCCCTCGCGCCCACTCCTTACTCTAAAGTGGTGTGTGGGGCTGTCTGAGAAAGCAAGGAAGGAAAGGGGAGGCCAGAGAATGAGGGGTCCCCCTCCCTCCCTCTCTCCCTCCGAGCTAGGCTTCCAAGGGAAGGCGCCCTTCCTCACAGAAGGAAGGCAGGGCCTGGGCCCCGAGGGCCTCTCGCTTTCGGTACCTTCAGGAAGGAGAAAGACGGGGCCTCGCCACCTTTCGAAGCCTCCAATCCCGCCTCTTCCCACTCGCCGCACCGCGCCCGGGGGTCACTCAGAAACATGGCCGCTCCCCTTCCGGAGCACGACCTTCCTCGCTATGGAAACGCAGCGAGGATTCCAAACGCGTCACTTCCTGTTCATTCAGCGCGCGCTCAAGGCTTTGCGGGAGGGGAGGGGCGGGGAGGGGGAGCGTCAACCAAGCCAGTGTCGCTGTAGGAGTCACTCATTTGGCATTCCACAACCCTGGCTCAACGCTATGGATGCAGTTTGACAAGGCCTTTCAGCCTTCTCGGCCAAAGAATGCTTGCTGGTGGCTCCCCAGACTACAAAGCAGCCCTGGATTTCATAGCACTGAACCGTGGCCATTTAAAGTGATGTCGGACCGCATTATTTCGACAGTGTAGATCAGGCATGGGTGCAAACTTGGGTTAGGAATGGTGGGACTCCAACTCCCACCATTCCTAACAGCCCCAGGCCCCTTCCTTTCCCCCCTCAGCTACAGATGGAGGACCACCACCTCCCAAAGATACTGCTCTACGGTGAACTCGCCACGGGTCAGCGCAAGAGAGGCGCCCCCAAAAAGAGATATAAGGACTCCCTGAAACAACATCTCAGGCTCGGCCAGATTGATCACCAACAATGGTCCACCCTGGCCTCACATCGGGAGGCATGGAGATGCGCTATCCACAATGCTGCGGCCTCTTTCGAGAAGACACGGCGAACGGGTCTCGAAGAGAAGCGACAACTCAGAAAGAACCGCAACTTGGAAACAGCATCACCCAAGGAGACTTTCTGCTGTGCTTTCTGCAACCGGACTTGCCTTTCTCAGATTGGCCTTTTTAGTCATCAACGCACTTTAAAAAAGCATGTGATGAGTCCTTCCTAAGAATCTTCGTTCACGAAGTAATGCCGAGAGACTTAAGCCTACTCTACCCTGGGCTGCCTTCCTTCTAATACAATGTAGTTCATTAATGGCCCAACTTGGGTCCTCCAGGTATTTTGGACTCCAGCTCCCTCCATTCCTAACAGCCTCAGGCCCCTTCCCCCCCCCCCCCCCTCCAGCCGCATAAGTGGCCCAAGGCTGTTAGTAATTGTGGGAGTTGGAGTCCAAAATACCTGGAGGGCCCAAGTCAGTCCATGCAAGAGATTTAAAGATGGGCTCAAAGCCAACCTCAAAAACTCTGGCATAGACACTGAGAACTGGGAAGCCCTGGCCCTTGAGCGCTCCAGCTGGAGGTCAGCTGTGACCAGCAGTGCTGTAGAATTTGAAGAGGCACAAATGGAGGGCGAAAGAGAGAAATGTGCCAAGAGGAAGGCACGTCAAGCTAACCCCGACCAGGACCGTCTTCTGTCTGGAAACC
Organism: Anolis apletophallus; assembly: GCA_030556195.1. Taxonomy (NCBI): domain Eukaryota; kingdom Metazoa; phylum Chordata; class Lepidosauria; order Squamata; family Anolidae; genus Anolis; species Anolis apletophallus. The sequence goes on from JARBWK010000009.1 coordinate 98,831,785, forward strand.
AATGCCCCCTCAGCCATAGGGGTGGGGTTGAGAGGCTTCAGCCCCCCCCCCCCAAATTCTTAGGGTGGTCCACAAAAAGGCCTTCTGGTACGTGGCACGGGCCGGGGCCCTCTGCACACTCTTGTTTATTCACATCATGATCTGATGACCATGCTCAATATATCCCATATGCATGGGGGTATTGGGATAACAATACAAAAGGTTTGCTAGGGTAGATCCTCTCTCACTCAGACTCACACCCACCCACCCCCCAATCAAAATCACTGCGGGGAAAAGATGCAGATCAAGAATAGGGCTCCACGGTCACCTATGGATCTACTGCCAGTACATTGATCTTGGAGGGCAATCCTACTTGGACAATGAGGGATCGCCTAAGAAAGTAAAGTAAGTAAGTAATGTACACCAGGAGTCCTCAAACTAAGGCCCAGGAGCCGGATACGGCCCTCCGAGGTCATTTGCCCGGCCCTCGCTCAGGGACAATCTGTCTGAAATTACTTGAAAGCACACAACAACAACAATCCTATCTCATCAGCCAAAAGCAGGCCCACACTTCCCGTTGAAATACTAATAAGTTTATATTTGTTAAAATTGTTCTTCATTTTAATTATTGTATTGTTTTTTGCACTACAAATAAGATATGTGCTGTGTGCTTAGGAATTCATTCATGTTTTTTTCAAATTATAATCAGGCCCTCCAGCAGTTTGAGGGACTGTGACCTGGCCCTCTGTTTAAAAAGTTTGAGGGCCCCTGATATACACTGTAGAATTAATGCAGTTCAACATCATTTTAGCTTCCATGGCTCAATGCAATGGGATCCTGGTAATTTGGTGAGGTACCAGCACTCTTAGACAAATGCCTTGTGAAACTACAAATCTCACAGCATTGAGCCATAGCAGATAAAGTAGTGGTTCTCAACCTTCCTAATGCCGCAACCCCTAAATACAATTCCTCATGTCGTGGTGACCCCCAAACATAACATTTTCTTTGCTACTTCATAACTGTGTTTTTGCTACTGTTATGAATCATAATTTTAATATCTAATATTCAGGATGTATTTCCATTCACTGGCCCAAATTTGAATATTGATGGGATGGGGATGATTGATTTTGTCATTTGGGAGTTGGAGTTGCTGGGATTTATAGTTTACCTACAGTCTAAGAACATTCTGATCTCCACTAATGATGGAATTGATCCAAACTTGGCACACACAACTCCCACAACCAACAGAACATACTGGAAAGGTTTGGTGGGCATTGACCTTGAGTTTTGGAGTTGTAGTTCACCTACATCCAGAGAGCACTGTGGACTCAAACAATGATGGATCTGCACCAAACTTGGCACAAATACTCAATATGCCCAAATATGAACATAGATGGAGTTTGGGGGGAAATAGACCTTGACATTTGGGAGTTGTAGTTACTGGGATTTATAGTTCACCTACAATCAAAGAGCATTCTGAACCCGACCAACAATAGAATTGAGCCAAACTTCCCACATAAAACCCCCATGACCATACTGTGTTTTCTGATGGGCTTTGGCGACCCCCATAGGGGTCCCGACGCCCAGATTGAGAAAAGCTGAAATAAAGTGAGGTTAAGCTGCATTAATTATATAGCAGAGATGCTCCCACCATGCTTGGCTTCATAGAATCATAGAGTTGGATGTGACCACATTGAGCCATCTAGTCCAAACCCCTGCCATGCAGGAAAAGCACAAAGTACCCCTCACAGATAGCTTATCCAGCTGGTTGAAAAGCCTCCATAGAATGTTCTCAGAGCTATAACTATTACTGCTGATTTTTGTTAAAAACAGAAATAACAACCAAACACCAAAGTTGATCATTAGTATAGCCTTTCCAAAGTTATGCAAGAAATAGTTGGGTTCAATTAAGCTATAGGACTACTTTAGGTCTTTTCTGGGGGGAGCCAATTCCTATCTAGTTTATTTTGTAGGAGCTTTTGAAATCAATCTTGTCTATTTTCAGGTGCATATTACGTATTTTCACTGGTTTTGTTCCTAGATTTGGAGAGCTGCAAGTGCTGCAAACTATTGCTCAGTTCTAGAGAATCTCCATCATCTTCAGATAAGAGATCTGTGACCATAGAGATAGGAAATCAGAGGCTAATATGCTCCTGGGAGATCTTGTATACAAGGCAGCTTTTTCACGGCCTCCTTGGCATTGCAATAGTTGGTGTTTCTTTGAGTTAAATCAATGGCGCCTCCTAGTGGTTAAATTATGGACTAGCAATCCCTGCTAGGAGGACCCAGTGATGAAAGAATGGGAGGGAAGGAGTAAGGAAAGAGAGAAGGAAGAAAGGGCGAAAGGGAGGAAGAGAAGGATGGAAAGATAAAGAAAAGAGAAGGAAGGAAAGACAAAAGGGAAGGAAGAAAAAAGGAGAGAGGAAAGGAAGGCGAAAGAAGGAGGGGAAAGGAAGGAGAAAGGAGAAGAGAGGGAAGGAAGGACAAAAGGGTAGGGTGGAATGAGAAAGGGAGGAAAGGAGGAAGGAAAGACAAAAGGGAGGGATGGGTGGAAGAAAGGAAGCGAAGAAGGAAGGAAAGACAAAAGGGAGGAAGGAAGGGAGGGAAGGAGGAAGAAAAGGAAAGAAAGACAAAGGGGAGGGAAGGATGGATGGAAGGAAGGAGAGAGGGGAGGAAGGACGAAAGGGTGGAAGGAAAGGATAGAAGGAGAAAGAGGGAGGGAAGGAGGAAGAAAAGACAAGAGGGAGGGAGGAAGAAAAGAGAAGGAAAGAAAAAGGGAGGGAACCCCTTGGATGGATGGATGGATGGATTGAAGGATGAAAGGGTGGAAGGAAAGGATAGAAGGAGAAAGAGGGAGGGAAGGACAAAAGTGTGAAGGAAGGAAAGGAGGAAAGAAGGAAGCGGAGAAGGAAAGAAGGACAAACGGGTGGAGGGGAAGGAGGAAGTGGGAGGGAAGGAGGAAGGAAAAAGAGAAGGAAGGAAGGATAGGATGGTGTGAGAGAGGAGGGCCTGAAAAAAGAGCCCATCTGGCCCCAGGGCCTGGCTTTGCCCATGCATGATCTAATACACTGTAGAATGAATATAGTTTAATTGACATATCTCAATGCTGTGCAATTATGGGAGTTATAGCTTGGTGACTTACCAGCACTGTTTGGCAGAAAAGGACCTTATAAAATTCCAACTCCCATGATTCCATAGCATTGAGCCATGTCAGTTAAGGCATTCTTTCTAGAGTGTTAATGCAGTCGCAGTTGTGGGGTGCTTTTTTTTTGGTCATTTCTGTTTCAAACTACCCATCTGGAATATCTGCGTTTCCTGTAATTTCACGTCTTCCCTTGAAACAAACATCTAGAGAAAGGCACTTCATAATAGCTTGTTGCTTTGTGCCAAGTTATGGCAGCAATAAACTTCAACCTACCACAGGATTTCTTGGCAAGATTTGATCAGAAGAGGTTGCCATTGCTGTTCTGTTAAGGCTGATAAAGTGTGTCTTGTGTAAAGTTATCCAGTGGTTTTATGACCAAGCAGGGATTGGAAGCCTGGTTTCCAGAGTCATTGTCCAACACTGAAACAGTACATCAGGCATAGGGAAACTTTGGCCCTCCAGGTGTTTTTGGACTTCAACTCCCACAATTCCTAACAGCCTCAGGCCCTTTCCCTCCTCAGCCGCTTAAGCATTGCTACAAATTTAAAACATGGTGGTTATTAAGCATAATCTAGAATTCAATACAAAGTGAAATCAATATTTGTTTGCCACCTGCCTTTCACTTTTTCTCAGTTTACAGGTAAGGCTGTGGTCCAGTAAAGCAGGAGAAGAAGACTATGGCCCTTCAGATATTGTTGGACTGCAGTTCCCATCGGCCCCAGTGAATATGGGGAATAACATTTTAAAGTGGCTCTCCAATGACACCTGAAGAGCCATGTAATTTCCCTTCTGCTGTAAACCATTCAATGCTGCAGAATTTTAATATGCTTTGATCCTAACCTGTAAGAATTTGTTTGTTTTGTTTGTGTTCTGCCTTTCTTTTAATGTGGGAGCCAAGGGGGCTTGCAGCATCAGATAAAATTTTGAAAACAGATAAGCTGTCCTGTTAAAATGCTACAAATTTAGAATAGAGAAAATCTTTTACAAAAATAACATTTGAGAATTAAAGTACTGCACACACACACACAAACACTTAAGAGATGCTTTTATACAGTTAATTAATTTTTTATTTTTATAGTGTATATAAGAAATAAAATAAATAATAAAAAGAGTAAGCAGGTTTACAAAATATATACAGTCAGCGCTCGTTAAACTTATGAAAAATCAGAATTGGCTGTACAATTACTATACCTTAACATTTCTTATCCCTTTAACCCCACGTCCATGAACCCAACCCCCATGACCTCAGACACCCCTCAAAAAGGATCACATATTTCTTCTTTCACTTAATCTCCTTTCTGGTAATCTTCAAATCTATCTTTGTTTTCTTTTCCAGATACCCAAGTACCTCTATTTGTTTGCAAATTCTTTATTATTTCCTCCTCTGCTGATATTTGTTATCTTAGGCAATTGGATATAATCTACCAATTTATCTCTCCAGTCTTTAATAGTTAACTCTTCCACCACCCCTGCTTCCATGGTTTAGCTATTATTAGTCTCGCAGCAACAAAGCAATATTGACAAATTCGTCTCCTGCACTAATAGATCATCTGAATAGTCCCAATAAGCACATTTTAGGGTTTTTCTTGACCTTTTTGTTAATCATATTGTTTGTTTCTTTCATGACTTTTTTCCAGAATTCTTGAATTAAATTACAGGTTGACCATATGTGGAAAAAAGATCCCTTCACCTTCTTACATCTCCAACAAGCCCCTTGTCCTGTTCTCTCTCTTTTAGCCAATAACTCCGGAGTTAGGTAAGTTCTATAAAACATGTTAAACATATTTTCTTTAGTTGAGTCAGCCGCTGAAAATGTAAACCCCTTTTCCCAAGATGTTCCCAATCTTTCAATCAACATTTATACCTAAATTTTTGGACCACATAATCATAACAGTTTTTATCTGGTTGTATTCCAAAATATATTTATAGAGCCTGGAGATTAGGCCTTTGTTGCCCTTCTTGAAGATACATTCTAACTCTGATTTTTTAGAGGCCTACATCCTACCTTTGCAAACTTCCCAAATCTGTCGTGCAATTGGAAGAAGCAGAACCAGTCTTTTATCCCCAATATTTCTCTACCTTTAAGTGTCTATTGGCCTTTCTCTTTGACCAAATATTCCTTGTACATTCCAGATTCAGATCCTAATGGGTGCAGCTATTAGGAGGCTTTTGGCTCTATCCCTTTCTTGTATGTTTTCCACGTTGCTAAAAGACTGGCTCTTATTATATGTCCATGGAATTCCTTATTCACCCTGTCCTTTTCATCCCATAGATAGGCATGCCATCCATGTCTTAAATTATGGCCCTCTAAGTTAAGCAACTTCTTATTATTCAGTTTAATCCAAGCCTTTAGCCAACTAAAATTTGCGACTTCATAGTAGTATCTAAGCTCTGGCAAAGCCCCCCCCCCCCCCTCTGTCTTTCCCATCAATAAGGTTCCTGTAAGCAATTATGTGTTTTTGTTTTTGGTTTTTTGCCTTTCCAAATGAATTTGACCAGATCTCTCTTCCATTTTTCAAACACTTTTACTCCCTTAATAATCAGTAAATTTTGAAACGGAAAGAACATTTTGGGTAATACCTTCATTTTGTCACTGCTATCCTCCCTATCCGGGTAAGTTGAAGTCGTTGCCAATTTTCAACCAGTTAATTATAAAAGGTATGTTTTTTACATGCTGGTGGAAAAAAAGAGGTCCAGCCAAACTGGTCAAAATTATTTTTAGGTGGGGAAGGGCAAGGGGAGTTAGTCTTAATGTTGTATTAGGTCTCATCCATACTGCAATACAATGCAGTTTGAAACTGCATTATATGGTAAATGTAGATTCAAATAATGCAGTTTAACTGCATTATATCATTATATATATATGGGGTCTTCACGGTCAAGCATAATGTTACTAATTTTACAACTTTTATAATGATACATATATTGCTGAATAAGCTAATAAATATGTTGGTTAAAAAAATTAAGATCTGGAAGAGAATCCAACACCGTTGCAGGAGTGGGTTTAGTTCTCTAAACCCTTTCGCAAAGCTAAACCATTTGCACTGGAATGACTGCACTGCTTCAGTGGTGAACAGGAGATGCCAAAAAAGAAGCTCTTCCCCCAAGCAGGAAAAACGTGTCAGATAGAGATGCCTCGGATGATCTATTGCAGACTATCATAAAAAGTGTTGACTAGCCTTTATATAGCAACTTGAAAATGTTCAAAGTGGTGCACGTACACTGTGTAAGTAAATAATCAGCAAGAAGTGTAAACCTGGACCCAGCTCTTTGCAAAATCTATATTTTAAGCACAGCCAAATTTCGGGCATCTGTTAGCTCAGGTTTTGTATGGCTTGTGGGGATCAGGTGTAGAGTGGAGGAAAACATCTCATTACTATACATTCATATGGGTTAACTTCAAATCTATGTAAGAGAGGTAGCTTTTATGCGTCTCTGTGGGCCTGTCTACACTAACCATTTAATGTAGTTTCAAACCAGTATTGAAAAAGGTTTCACTGTGCAGATTATTACATAGGAAATCCTGGAACCAGTTTGAGGTCTGGATGGTGATTATACAAATCACAAAGCACTGGTGCAGATTAAAGGCTTTCCTTCACATGCTTCTGTGGGGGCTTGTTCACTGCCCATGGCAGTTTGAAGCTTGCTTCAAACTGCATTAAATAGTCAAGCATTAATGGTGCCAGTGTCGCATTGATTGCCATCCAATATACCCACAATGTAGTGTAAACATCCAAATGCAGATATATCAGCATCCCAGGACCTCCATGCAGAATAACATCCTGCATCAATGTCTAGGGGCAATTGTGCAATGCACAATTGCTCTGCACACTGTGGCTGTGCATTTCATAACTGCACCCACAGGAGCAAATGTGCCCTTATTATAGCTTGGTAATTTTCTCTACCTAGGATTATACTTAAAAAAAACACCCTTACATCTGACAGCAACTCAGTCTGTAAGCTTTAAAATAGCAAAGGGATAATTTGACTTTTCCCCCACTTATGGTACTCACAGAGATTTCCGTTCAGTAGTGTTTCTTGTCAACAGATACTTAGTTGGAATGACAGGAAGGCTAACTAACATTAAGTGACCACCTGTATCAATGATTTTCCTGCAATAACCATGTTTGATAAATGTTTTTATATATGTTTGTTTATGTTTTATTGTAAACATGTATGTTTGATCTGTATTGTTTTTAAAATGTGAGCTGCTTTGGGTCTCGTTTAGGGAGAAAAGCAGGAAACAAAGATATCATCATCAAATCTTTCTGAAAGGGATTTCTCATTTCAATTTGCCTTGCAATATATTATCATGGAAATTCTTTACTGTTCTCTGCCAAAGAGTACTGGTGCCTCACCAAACCGCAAATCCCAGGATTCCACAGCTTTGAGCAATGGCAGTTAAAGTGGTGTCAAACTACATTCGTTCTAAAGTGTAGATGCAACCCTATAGAGTTTCCATGGCAGAATGGAGATTCAAGCCCCGGTTCTGCAGATTCCTAGCAAGACAACTCTATTTCGGCAGGCTTTCAATCTCAGTGACCCAGTGTAATCTACTCCATATTTGTATGGCTGGCTATTAGTACAGTGGGTGACTGTTTTATTGGGTTTTATTGTGGTTTTATTGATGTTTTATCATTGTTTTATTATGTTTTTACTGCATATGTTCATTCTGTGAACCCCCCCGAGCCTATGGGAATGGAGCGGTATATAAAATGGAATAATAAATAAGTAAATAAACAAACAGTAGAGTCCAATCCCTGTATCTGCAGAGGATAAGATCCCCGGATTTCATAGGTGAAACTGCAGGTAATAGTGAATCCTACTGAAACTTAGAGCTTCTGACCAAAGAGGACCATAGAGTCACACTGGAACACCAAAAAAAAATCTTGGAGAATGTGTATTTGTTGGACATGGAGAAATTGAACCGCAGATACCAGTTCCAAGAATACGGAGATCATATTATAGTTTATCACACAAAACAGGACAATCGCAGTTACAGCAGGGCAACAGTGTCTTCCACTTGGACTTATCGCATGACACTGTTCCTTTCATGCCACTCTCCTAGTGGGAAACAGAATAGAAAGCATTTCATTTACAAACAAAACAATCCATTAATGACCTTTTGTAAAAGAAACCCCTTCCAGTGGTCTCCCACCAAGAAAGGAGCAACTTCATGTGATAGGTTGAAGGCAAAGATGCAGTTGCCTTGCTGTGATTGCAGTTTGCCAGCCTCATGGGATAAACTCCTAGTTCAGTATTCGAAAAACTATGCCATGCTGGCTCTTAACTTAGCTATCAATTTTCTTAAAGTTCATGTTTAGGAAATCCATTGTTATGTATTTTATGTTAGAACCTTTGAAATGTTACAGAAATGGCACATAGATGATTTAACATTTTGAGCTGCCCAACTCTTCATCAGGAATTATGATGCAAAATTCATGAAATTGTACTTGGTGAAGAGTTCTGGAGAACATATGCTGCCTCGATGCCACTTTGTAATATTTTTAGAGTTCTCAATAAAGATGTTCCCTAATAATGATTGTTTTTTCCTCATAGACTGCAGGGAGGCTTTATGTTTTGTTGCTACAGTTGTAGGACACTCACTATTTTCCCTCTTCTCTTTCATAGACGGGCTTTCATCCACACATCCTTTGAAAACAGGCCATCTTCAAAAGACTTCCAAAGACTGGAAACTTAAACGTTAAATATTTTTACATGATTTTCTATTGCTGTCATAGCTTTAGGAAGTAAATGTCTCTTAATTACACAAAGCAGCAACATTTTGCTCCTGGCATTTTTCCTTAGACATTTACACGAACAAGACTGAGTTACCTCAATACCAAAGAGCTATGCTCAGCAACAAGATGGATTTTCCTCATTGCAGGTTCCTGTGAGTCATAGATCATTTTTAGAATGGTGTGGTGTTTTTGTATCATTCCTTTTATTGGGGCTGAGCTGTGTGTCTGCTCCTTTGGCTGGCAGTAATGCTATTAAAGCTTTGGGTGTGATGACATGCTGGGACGGGTTATGTTTACATTTGGATTTACAGGCCGGTTTTATGGATGAGTGCCAGCCAAGGGTTTTAATTGAAGCCATCTTCTAACAGCCTCTTGCAGTTAAAGGAGTACTTGCTACTTTGGTTTGCGTGGCTGCATTCTCTTTTGGTATGCTGATTAGGAGACAAAATGTACTAACTCTGTTCTTTAACTTCTGTTGAGTGAGATTTTAATACGCTCACAACATTTGCCTGCTCCACTGGGAGCTTAAGGTTTCTATTGAAGATTGGTTTTGCTTTGTATGCCTCCACTGCTAAATGGCTGTTTGAAAGATGACCTGACAAAAGGTGTCATGTTTACTACCTCCTGCTGATCTGTGTATAGGGTTTGTAAATAAATAAATAACATTTCTTTCAGCTGATTGCTTTCCAACTATTTATTGTAGCCTCTCAGACTTGTCTGAAGAGGATAGATAGGAGTACATCAATTGTTAAGGGAGAGTGACTTCTCCCATGTCTACAGAATGGGTGCTTCCGAAAAGACAGATCCTTTTGCTCCCAAACAAAAGGAATTATGAAGTTACACTCAGCCCTCAACATTCACTGGGGTTAAAGGCACAGGGCCCCAATGAAAGTGAAAAACTACAAATAAAAAAATGCTTTAAAAAAAACTAATGGGGACTGCAACACATAAGAAGGAAAAAGTGAGTGGAATCATCCTCGAAGGTGGAGAATTTACTCACCCCATCACACAAGATTGCCTCCTTTCCTCAACCATTTCAAGGATACCAGCACATTTTTTAAAATTTTGAAATACTATTTTCCATGGGATTGTCCTTGTTCACTAATGGGGATGGGCATACTTTTAAAAAACATTTCTCTCAATAGGACCCAGAAGGAGCATTAGCAGACTGCTCACATGAAGGCCCACACTGAAAAGTTACAAAGTAATTTGAGAAATTGTAGCACAGCAGTTCTCGTTCGTGCCTGGAGGGCAGGGAATAGGTCCTGGGGTTCCATTAGCTTTAGGGCCTGCAGCAGCAGAGGTGGATTCAGAGGATGAGCTAGATGACTGGGGTGAAGCACAGGGCCCTTCGGATGGGCCTCGCTCGCCTGCAGAGAGCTTGGCATGGGATGAGATGATGTTTGGGCCCAGCATAGATTCCGATCACCAGGTGGAGATGGGAAGCAGCGAAGGGAGTTATGAACACCCCGGGGGAAGGAATTCCCAAGAGTTTGAAAGTGTAAACATGGACGGTTCGAATGGGAAAGTGCTAGGGAGGAAAGTTCTCAGGAAGATAGCGACACAGCTGCGGAGAGGCAAGGTCGCTCCTTCGATAGGAGACGGGACATTGAGTCTACCAGGAGGGCTTGGTCTAGGGTCCTAGACCGACCGAGGTCCGTGAGCAGAGATTGGAGAAGGAGAAGCCTAGAGCGTCGCGGACCTCGGCCGAAGGATTAAGTATAGGGTCCGTGGGAACGCATCCTCAGTTCTCCGGCCACGTCTTTCCTGGATAGGCGTGAAGCGGAGTGGGACCACAAGCCAGCCGTGGTCATCAAGCCTTGCCTTGCATTTGCCTTGTTTCCTGATCCGCATTGGATTGCGGAGCCTTGCCCTGTTTCTTGCACCGCATTGGATTGCGGAGCCTTGCTCTGTTTCCTGCACCGCATTGGATTGCGGAGCCTTGCCAAGCTTCAAGCCTTTTTGCTACGTTACTTTGGACAATCTTGCTTACTACCTTTTGGACAATTGCTTATTATTGGACTATATATTCTTTGGAACTGTTTTTATACTCAATAAAGTAGTTAGCCTTCAGTACGTCTCTGTGTGTGTGATTAAGGGCCCGCTAAGTCCGTGATCGTGACAGCGGGCCGGAGAACTCCAAGAACCCCTTATCACACCACGGACGCCGCTCGCCGACGCCGCAGAAGAAGCGTTCCACGCCAGTGGTCGCCATGGCTAACTTAACGGATGCACAAGTGCAAGCGTTGCAGCAGGAATTGGGTGAACTACGTACTGCCCGGGCCGGACGGCACCCGGGGTGAGCCCACCGGCCCGTTTCAGTGGCAACCCGGCTCAGGTGGAAGTTTTTGTTTGCCAAGTGGAACTATACCTGGAGCAGCGCCCAACGAGTTCGCCAATGATCGCGCCAAGGTGGTGTTTATCTTCAACCTGATGGAAGGGACCGCAGCAACGTGGGCCACCGCGTTGATCCGGGCCCAGTCCCCCCATACCAATACGCTGCAGGCCTTCCTAGCCGCGATCCGGGCGACATGGGGGGCGCCCGTGAATGAAGAGCTGGCTGAGAGAGATTTGGCCCGACTGACAATCAAGGATCTAACCCTGTCCCAGTATATTTCTCGTTTTCGAGTCCTGGCTGCCCAGGTGCAGTGGAACGTATCGGCGTTGCGTTACCACTATACTGCAGGGCTGAATTCGGAAATGCAGCAGGAGATGTTGAAACATCCTCGGCCGGATGATCTTGAGGCCGCCATTGCCCTGAGCCTTCGTGTGGAAGCTGGACTGCAGACCAGGAGGCGGTGGGACAAAGCCCCGATGGAGAAACCAGTGGCCAGGAGGGAAGGGGGGGCCGGGCAGTTCCAACCCCGGCAATTGCCGATCCCCGCTGGCCCTGACGATCCGGAGCCCATGCAGTTGGGGACAGTACGGCCCAAAGTAGACCAGGCGGAGAAGGCTCAGCGTCAGCGTCTCAACTTATGCTGGTACTGCGGGGGGGCTGGACATTTTTCAAAGGAGTGCCCCCAGAAACCGCGTGGAAAGACTCCTCGGGCCTCTGCCGCCCTCGGGGGGGCCACCAACAATTTCATCGATGCAGACTATGCCAAGTCTGCTGGATTAAAATTTCTTGATCTCCAAGAGCCCAAGGGTGTCCAGACTATCGACGGGAGAGTTTTGAAAACGGGGGCTGTGACTCAATATACAGCCCCTACCAGGATGTGGACTAGCTCCCATAAAGAGGACATTTCTTTCCTTGTAACCAAGCTCCCAGATTTCCCCATTGTCCTGGGCATTGTGTGGCTCCACGACCCCCAGATCTCCTGGGCCAAGAGACAGCTAATTTTTTCTTCTGAACATTGCCAGGGCCACTGCATGATGGCCCGGGCGTGCCAGGCTCAAGAAGTGGAAAATGTGGCCACCCTGCCCAAGAAGTATGCCGGATTTTGGGATGTCTTCAGTGAGAAGGAGGCGGAACGCCTGCTTCCGCACCGGCCCTATGACTGTGCTATTGAACTGCAGCCGGGAGCCCCAATCCCGCGGGGGAGACTCTACCCTCTCTCGGAACCAGAGCAACAGGCTCTCTGAGATTTCCTGGATGAGAATCTGCGGAAGGGGTTCATTCGGCCCTCCCAATCCCCGGCCGGGGCACCGATTCTGTTCGTCAAGAAGAAATCGGGGGAGTTGCGGCTTTGCAATGACTATCGGGAAATCAACAAGATCACAATCGGTTTGTGCAACGCCCCAGCCTGTTTCCAACATTTCATGAATGACATTTTCCGAGACCTGCTGGACCGCTATTTGGCGGTCTACCTAGACGACCTCTTGATCTTTTCTCCAGATCAGGCAACCCATGACCGCCATGTCAAGGAGGTGCTCCAGAGACTCAGAGCTCACGGGCTCTATGCTAAGCTGGAGAAATGTGCTTTCGATCTGTGGGAGGTGGACTTTCTGGGCTACCGTATCTCTCCTACGGGCATCGCCATGGATGACACCAAGGTCCAAGCCGTGGTTGACTGGGTGGCCCCGGCCAGCAAGAAAGACATTCAACGATTCCTGGGCTTTGCCAACTACTACAGAAAGTTCATTCCTGACTTTGCCAAGTGTGTGTGTGATTAAGGGGCCCGCTAAGTCCGTGATCGTGACAGAAATGCACCACTTCTCATCCCAAGGGAAAATACCCATTTTAAGCGTCACTATGCACAGGAGTGGAGTCGATTCCTGTCTGTCTTTGAAATCCTCCCCGTTTCTACACTCTGCAGAGATGGAATCGCACAACCACTGGAACAATCCTGCGTTGTTTGATGAGCTCTGTGTGAATCCGTCTTCAAAGTGTGTAGAATCTGGTAGAAAGAGAGGAAAACTTCCATATGATGAGGTCCTAGGAATTTCTAGGTCTAGCATCCCATTGGGAATTTCTAGGTTCTCCAATGGAGATTTCCACAGAGATGGTCTCTCTAAAAAATCTCTAGGCCCTCCACCATTATTGCAGGAATTTGACCATAGAGTAGGCCTGCACAACCTGTGGCCCTTCAGGTGCTTGGGACTCCAACTCCCAGAAACTTTAGCCAGTTTGTCCAATGAAGAGGAATTCTGGGAACAAGTCCAAAACATCTGGAGGGCCACAGGTTTTGCAGGCCTGCCATAGTCAGTCTGGAGGATATAGAGCTTCCGAGAGAGGATACTTTAAAATCAAACCCACGAATAATCAAATCCACAAAGTCAAAACCCCAGATGTGGATTAATGATTGTATTAGATCACAGCGTATCATTAAAGTCCACAATAAACTGTCAGTTCCATCCCCACAAATGCTGTTCGATTTCATGGACAATCTAAACCTACCCAGATACAAGTTTTACTTTATGTGCTCATTCTATTTCTTGTATTCTGATTGAGGTAAGCCTTGTGAGTGTAGCATATCAGATGTTTTGCGTGTAACCCTCAGTTTGAACTGGTAACCTGTTTTGTTGTTTTAGGTACCTTCAATGGTTCAGATTGAACAGAAACTTTCAGAGAATGGTTTAGATTGTGTGCCATCGCAAACCAGTACTTTCTCCATCCTGCCTACATGAATCTTTACTGGAAATGCTGAGCTGGAGCACCTCATCATTGCCATAGGAAGAGTGACCTAAAATGATGGTGATGCTTCTCCAGCCCAGTCCCATGTCATTCCTCCAGTTGGTCAACTGCGTGGTTGCGCTCCAAGTGGCTAGCTTCTGGTCAAAGGAAATTTAATATAATGCCAATGTTTTAAACTTTGTGGTTTTTAAAATACATTATAACTGTATTCTCAATTCACTTCTGATGTGATAAATAAACTGGATAGTAGAGAAGCAACAGTTGGTGCTTGGACAGAGATCACAAGGATGGGGAAATAATAAATTTTATTTATACCCTGCCACCATCTCCCCGAAGGGAATGTGAGGTGGCTAACATGAAGCCAAGCCCAAACATACAATACAGCAAAATAAAATACAAAATGCAGACAACAAAAATTACATCAGAAAAAAATACAGTACCAAAACAAGATAAAGCAAATTGACACAATATAAAATCAAACACAATGGGCAGGCCAAATGGACGAGGTAAAATGATAAAACCCTGGGTGAGGTAGGAATAGAAAAAGTAATTGAGAGGAGCCCAAAAAGGATGAACAGTGGGGTTGGGCTTTCAGTTTAGGACAGGGAAAATGGTAACAGCAGATACAGACCCATTATGAAAACAGCAATCGCAGTGTAGGTTACCATCCTGAGGAGGAAGCAGTTCCCAGTTTTCACCTGTGAAATATTGGAGGATGAGGAACAAGCTTTCTGAAACTGTGCCTTGCAATGACACCTTTGCTGCCTATATGAAATTAATAAACAATAAGCCAGGCAGCTGTTTTTTTGCATTTGGCACTCAAGCCGTTCTCTGAAGATTCCTCTAATCACACAGCTGCAAAATGTGCCAGAGTGCACTCATACTGATCACTCCAACACAGATTATTATTGACTATGACAGAGATTAGCAATTGTGGCTTTCCAGATGTTGTTGGACTGTGGTTCCCTTCAACCTTACCCACTAGGACCAAAAGAGACCTACCGTCAAGCAAGATCTGGAATGCTTGTTACCAACTCCTGGACCATACTACTGAAGAGGCTGGGTTTAAGAATTATATAAGTATGCTTTCACATAAAAATAAATTCTAAATCCAGATTAAAACATTTTTTGTAATAGAGGAAAGAAGAGATATAATTTCAGTTTCTCTTAGCTTGCGCACTATATGCTAAATTCTGTTGCCAAATTGCCAGAAAATAATCGGTTATGTCCAGTCTGTGTCAACTGGCAGAATTAAATGTAAATTCAATTAACGATGACTGACTTGTCTCACTGGTTCTAATAAAACTGTTCAGAGCATTATCAATTTTGGACCCAACTTTTCCAGCTTTTCTTCTTACTATAGTTAACAATATTAAGAATCCCTTCAACAAATAACCACTCTAAGCAGAGGTGGCAGAATTCTTTAGCTGCCTATCCCCATAACTGAACTCTTAGTAGGATTCAGAATGGCAAATCTCAATACCAGATCAATTTTGCCTCCTCACTTCTATAGAAGGTCCTGTGTTGCCACTAGTGTTCCAAACCCATAGCAAGTCCAACAAATATTCTTCCTTCTATCCTGTCCATCTTGGCAAAAGTATGATAGCTGGGATTCTACAGTGGTTTTGCAACACGGGTCCAAATTAATGAGGGGAACATATGTGCAAGACAGCACAGCAAATGAGAGACACAGCTGTGTCAGAGTCGTGGGAACATTGTTTGACAGAAAGGGTGAGAGGAAACATTTCTATCCCGTTTACCGTCTTTGTAAGCCATTGCTTATCATTTAACAGTAAATAACTAACATTACTTTACTTGCCTTAAGCACTATGCTTGGCTGTTTGTTGCCCCCCCCCTTTTCTGACCCCCCTTACCTTCATTAATTCTGACCTGCGTTGTGCAAGTAGCGTAGCGTCCCAGTTATCATACTTTTGCCTCCATCTTTCCCCAAGGGTCCTGATATATCTTCATACATTAATTAGGCAACCTTTTTATTTATTTGGTAGAACTACTGACCCCTTCATTCATGGCTAGGAGAGAGATGTGGAAGACCAAAAGAACTGAAGTGTCCCTAGTAGTACATATGTGCACTTAACATCATTACACATCACTTGGTCCTCAGCATAGCTACTTGGAAGTTTTATGATTGTGTCTCTATTTAGTATAAAACATATACACTTACTTAGGTGATCCCTCGCTGTCTGAGTATGATGGCCTTCCAAGCAGGGTCGTAGCCAGGATTTTGATTTTGGGGGGAGGGGGGGGTGAGACTGAGTGAGAGAGGGTCTACCCTAGCAAACCTTTTGTATCATTATCCCAATACCCCCATGCATATGGGATTGATTGAGCATGGTGATCAGATCATGATATGAATAAACATAACAGTTTAAATAATGTACCAGTAAGGCATTCTCGCGGACCACCCCCGGCTACATGCCTGCTTCCAAGTGTTAACTTGGGAGATGCCTGTGTGTAAGTTTTATTAATATGTGGAGGTTGGTACACAGCTGATCAACACAGAGTCTTCACAGAATGAGAGTTCCAACCAGTAGCATGGTTAACATGATGTTGGTGGCTTCTCAATCTATTGCAGCCTTCACAACCGTTGTAACATGTACCATGTTGTCTTCCAACTGATTTGAAGTTGAGGTCTTTGGATTTTGCTTGGTCTGGAACCTCCCCTGTGGCACCTCCTGGGAATACATGACCTCGACGGTTATGCCCACAGATTCATTGGAACATGCAAGCCCCCTCACCATGGCACATTTTAGTGATGAGTTGAGATTTCATTTCCCAGAATGGAATGCTTAACAGAAAATGGTTCAGTAAAATAAACAACTGGAAAATGTCTTTCATCAGTACTCCAATCAAGAACTCTATTTCTGGCTTTTAAATTTTTTCATAGATGTTGTTGCTGCTAATCGAAGGGAACTGGTGGAACGCCCAAACATAATTTCATGGCCCAGTGTTTTACTAAGAACATGGAAATCTCATAAATGTGAAGGTCTCTTCCTTATTGACACAATCTTTCCAGCTCTTTACATTCCTCTTTATAAAGTTATATTTAGTGCTGCAGATCATAATGTTCCCAGCAGCGTGTACAGCCCAAATTCATCAAAGCCTTTTGGGTATGCGCTTAACTTCATGCACTTGAGTGATCCCACTGCTGGGCTAAAAAATCCTTAAGCATTCCAGTGCGTGGGCTCGTTTTTATTTTGCACTTTATTGACTGGCTTAGAGGTGAGTGTTAATACTGCTTTGTGTATCTTTACAAAACTCTCTTTTGGCTCACAGAATTACAAAGTATTTTTTAGAGGGGAAAGGTTGGGATATTTTTAGGGTGTTTAGTTCCATTCTCTGAATATATCTAGTCAATAGCTCATGATATAAGCCTATTTATTTCAATTTTTGGCAGGATGTGTGTGATGGGATATGGTATTAAGGAGAGCTCTTAGTATCCAACCAGATGAAAACCAGACTCCCTCTGATTATTCAGAATACAGGCGGGAGGGAGTTCTCTCTCTCTCTCTCTCATTGGCTCTCCAATTTCTTTTTGTGTATCGTGTTGGGAATTTGTGCACATACTAATGGTACTTCCAGACGGATGGCTCTGCCTACAGAAATGGGAACATTATGATAAACATCTGAAATTGTTTTTTCCCCAATGAAGTCTGAATAAAAGTCTGAAGCCCTGGTATAACTCATAATCATCCAGATACAGACTGTTTTAGATATATTTTCATCCTTCTCGAAACATCCTGCTTGGCAAAACATTCTAATTACCTTGGTATTTGTGACTTTTGGTTTTGGACCTATAAAAGCATTATCCAAACATGGATAATCAATATTTTTTAACTAAAGGAAACAGTGAGAACACTTCTTGGTAGAATTTTGTGAAACTCAGGCCAATGATGTACAGCAGATAGTACAAACCAGAAGACTGTATGCCCATATTTGCATTTGCTGATCCAGCACGTTCAATACAGGGGGTACATTGACAGTAGCTTCTGGTTGCTAGAAGCTTTGCTACTCTGCTGCTGAGTGTGCATGCCCAGTGTGGAACACGTCTCGCCATGCTAAAACAGAAGGTGTGGCTCTTAATGAGACATTCCGCATTATCATGGGGTGTCTGCGCCCTACACCACTGGAGAAATTACACTATTTAGCTGGTATTGCACCACCTGACATCCGCCGGGAAGTAGCAACCAATAGCGAAAGGACCAAGGCAGTGACATCTCCAGCCCATCCCTTGTTCGGATATCAGCCACCACGCCAACGACTTAAATAAAAAAATAGTTTTCTAAGATCTATAGAGACACTCGCTGGAACACCTCAGCAAGTGAGAGTCCAAAAGTGGCAGGCTAAAACCCATAACCTGCTGATACCAAATGACTCTTTCCTGGGCACACAGAAAACTGGATGACTTGAAAGGTGCTGAACAGACTGCGCTCTGGTACCACGAGATGCACAGCCAACCTTAAGAAATAGGGCTACAAAGTGGAGTTCATGACATGAGAGTGTGGAGAAGAGCAAACCACAGACCACTTACTACAATGCAGTCTGAACCCCGCCACATGCACAATGGAGGACTTTCTCATAACAACACCAGTGGCCAGCTACTGGTCAAAGTATATTTAATAGAATGGAAAGTTTTCAAACTTGGGGGGGGGGGTGTTTTTTTTTTTTGTTTTTAAAAATACAACTGCTTGGTTTGCTCCTGGTATAATAAATTAAAAAAATGGACAGTAGCTCCAAATGTCCATGTTAGTTGGAAGATTTCCCTTGGGCATACCTTTCCTCTTTGATTTCCTTATGAGACTAATGGGAAGCCCATCAGCTGAAATGATTTTAGAGATGGAATAATTTTTCTACTTCTGAAATGTGGTGGAGCTCAATGGGGTTTTGATAAATAGAGAGCCTTTTCCTCCCACACTTTTGGGAAGTCTTCTGTGTTTCATGAAGGACAGGGCTATTAATGACTTCTATTCATAATGAATATATAAATCCTCTTGTACCAGAAGTGGTAATCTTCCTGTCACTTACTGGAGAATGTGAAAGGGAGCAACTGGTCGGCATGATCCCACAGAAATCGTGTTTCTCCTAATTCCCCTTTCCTTAGAATGAATGTGAAACTTGAAAAAAAAAGTACAGTCAACAAAGCCACATTCACAGAATGTTATGGGTGGTTCAGAAACTATTACCCTCAATTCATAACCTTCCCATGTTCTTTACTGATCTCTTCACCTTAAAAAAATATATGTAGGTGATTTTTTTTCATGTCAGGAGCAACTTGAGAAACTGCAAGTTGCTTCTGGGGTGAGAGAATTGGCCGCCTGCAAGAGCATTGCCCAGAAGACGTTGCCCAGGGGACGCCTGGGTGTTTTGATGTTTACCATCCTTGTGAGAGGCTTCTTTCATGTCCACATATAAAGAGCTGGAGCTGACATCGGGAGCTCACCCATGCTCTCCCTGACCTGTCAAGTCTTCAGTCCTGCCTGCACAAGGGTTTAATCCACTGTGCCACCAGGGGCTCCATTATGTAGGTGATGATAATAGCTAATGGAGCAACTACACAATGTTTTCTGATTGGCAGCACTCAATGCAAGTCACCTGGAGGTATCTATGGTATATATAGTTTGGAGATGGATGGAGTTCTCCACCTCCATCCCTCATATATTCTGACCTGAGAACTCTTTGTTGTTTCTTCCGAGAAGCCTCAAGCTAAATGAAAGGCATTGGTGACTTCAGTAGTAAGCCAGTTCAAGCTTTACCTGCTGTATCAGCTTCTGGAGTATTATCCTAAATAGTAATAATCATTTTGGCTGTTTTCCAGCATAGAATGGAAACCTGTGATTTCTTTAATTATTTGTCTAAATGCTAAGTGATACTGAAATCCCTAACACCTTTTGGAGTTAAAATCTTGAGCTTATTTTATTTAATAAAGGAATAATTGCATAGCACAAAATGTTAAATGCAATTAAGCTCCCAGCTTTTCAAAGCTTCACCGCAGAAAGAGGCCTACCAGTATCAAGGAGAATATTTAGACATGAAAGAATGGAGTATCAAATCCTTTCTCTTTATTTTAGAGAGAGTTTTTATCTGCAGAGTGCAGACCTACAGCGAAACAGCAAGCCTTATAATCCAAAAAGAGAGAGAGAGAAGAGAACATTTGAACTAAACTTGGTATCTGTCTAAATATCTGACTTCAGCTTGGATTAAAAGGGTGGTAAAATTAAACCAACATCAGTCCAACCTTCCCTGTACTCTGTTAGTGCTATACATTTTACCTGAATTATCAGGTATGTGAAACCAAGCCTAGAATAACTGTAGTATTATTGTTTTTAATTGTTGTATTGTGTTACCTGCTATAAATGATCTTGCAAATAGGTGTACAAAATCCATGCTGCAGGCCATAATTTCATCTTTTGGTTGCGTTCCTCATACTACACCCAGAAGCAAGAGCCTATGGTGCATCTATATTGTAGAACTAATGCAGTTTGACACCACTATAACTGCCTAGGGTCAATGCTATGGAATCATGGGAGTTGTAGTGTGCTGGTATCTTGACAAACTACAAAGCCTGGGATTCCATAGAATTGAGCCATGGCAGCTAAATTGGTGTTGTTTGTAGATGCATCTACACTGTAGATGCATCTTTTTTTTAAACGAAATTTTATTAGGTTTTCAAAATATAAAAACACACATTTAACATATAGACACATTGTTACAAAACAATACACACATAACAAAAGTACTTCCCAACCTATCCTCCTTCTCTACCAATGTTCATTATCTTCAGGTCCAATATAGAAGAAGAAAAAAAAGAAATAGTAATTCTTACTGAGCTTCTTCTTAGCTAACTTCCAGATATATTCTAATACATTTAACTAGTCTGTATTTCCCTCTGTCAAATATTTCCTGATTACGGACCACTCCGTATACTTCATATTCTTATTCTGTGCCAATCCTCTCGTGAGACAGTCCATGCTCATTATATCCATGAGTTTAAGCTTCCAGTCTTCTATCTTCGGGATCCGATCTTCTTTCCATCTTCTGGCAATGGTCATTCTAGCCGCGGATATACAATATACAAATAATTTCTCAGTATTGCTTTCTAACTTAAAATCCAGCAGACCTAGAAGTAAGTATTCAGGTTTGAATTCAAACTCAATTTCTAGAGCTACTTGCATTTCCTTATGAATTTTCTTCCAGTACTTCCGAATCATTTTACATCTCCACCACATATGGAAAAAATTCCTGTTTTCCTCCTTACACCTCCAACATTTGTTGGAATAGTTGCTGTTGTATGTTGCTATTTTGTTTGGTGTGAGATACCACCTGTGGAAAATTTTTAGACCATTCTCCTTTAAGTCATAAGCATACGTGTAATTGAGATGTATTTTCCAAAATCTTTCCCATTGTTTTAAGGGTATTTCTTTTCCTAAATCTTGTGCCCATCTAATCATGCAATGCTTAATACCTTCTTCTTCTGTACGCCAATCAATAAGTTTTTTATAGATACAAGATATCCTTTTGGTCTTCTTTTCCACAAGTGTATCCCAAAATGATTTGGATAAATCAAATCCCACAATTTTATCTGACTGAAATATTTCCCTGATTTGGAAGTACTGTAGCCAATTCATAGATTTATCTAGTTCCTGTAGATGTGATAGTGCTTTTAAACTGACCCCCCTCCTTGGTCTTTTGGAGAATTGAGTCATAGGTCACCCACTCATTCTTCTCAAACTGCCTTCTGAAGAAGGCCTCCTGAGGCGAAATCCATCCCGGGGTTTTTGAAAACATTCTGTTCTTGTATTTCATCCAAACTTTGTATAACGCCCTTCTTATATGGTGGTCTCTAAAAGTATATTCTATTTTAACTTTCTGATACCAAATGTATCCGTGCCACCCAGTCCTTAAATTAAACCCTTCTAGGGAGAGAAGTCTCTTGTTCTTTAATGTTGTCCATTCCGTTATCTACTCCAAGGCACATGCCTCAAAATATGTTTTCAGATCTGGAACGCCCAATCCTCTCTCTCTTTTTTGTCTATCAAATTTGACCAGTTTATTCTTGATTTTTTTCCATTCCAAATAAATTTCCTTAACTCCTTATTCCAAATTATAAAGTATTTATCTGTACTTAGAATTGGGAGATTCTGAAATAAAAATAGCAATTTGGGCAGTACATTCATTTTTATGAGTGAGATTCTTCCCAGAATGGACAAATTTAGATGTTTCCAAGAATTTAGATCCTTTTTTATTTCTTGCCATTTCACTTCATAATTATTTTTAATCAAGTCCAAATTGTTTGATGTTACCATGACTCCTAAATACTTCACTCTATTTGAGACTTCCATCCCTGTTTTCCTTCGTATAGCTTCCTTTTCTTTATGATCTATATTCTTCGTCAAAAATTTTGTTTTCTTCTTATTCAATCTCAGCCCCATAGATGCATCTTTGAGCTAGAGAGGAAAAGGTGTAAATACCCTAAATAAATACAACTATTGAGGAAAAGCTTGAACTTCACTTAGATTTTAAAAAAAACATCCCACTGATAGGCTATATATAGATGGGAAAGAGCTGCCTAGCTTAATAGACCGCCCTATCCGAAGCTCAGGGCGGTTTACAGCACGCAAACAGAACCATTAAACCAGTGCTGTCCAACTTCTGGCGGGTCCAGGGCCGGATAAGAGGTCACTGATGACCTGCGGGGCCACTCGGCCCTGCACCCAGGCCCCGCCCCCAGCCCCCCCAGGCCCTGCCCCCAGGCCCCGCCCCCAGCCCAGGCCCCGCCCCCTCCTAAAGCCGCCAAGGCGGCGCAGATCAGCTTCACAGGCCTGGCGTGACGCGCTGCCCCTTTTATGCTGGTCTTCCTAGGCCGGGAGCCGCCGAAAGGAGGAAGGTAAGAGCAGCGCGTCACGCCAGGCTTGTGACGCGCTGCTCTGGCGCCGCTTCTGCCCTTTTCGCGGCTCCCGGCCTAGGAAGGGACGAAAAGGAGGAGTAGGCGGTCAAGGGGCAGTTCTCACCAGGCCTGTGACGCGCTGCCGTTGGTGCCGCCTTCTGCCCCGGTGCCCCCTCCCTTCCTAGGTGGGGGGGGGGCGCCGAAAAGGAGGAGCTAGCTCACTTTCTCCTCCCTGCCCCGCCTGCCCCTACCGTTTAAAAAAATCGATTATTTTTTAGAATTTAAAAATGGTGGCTGAGGGCATAGGTGGGGCCGTGTCCAACAGGCTACGAGGCCGGATCCGGCCCCGGGGCCGCCAGTTGGACAGCCCTGAATTAAACACATAGAAGTGACAATATAAAACAGCTAAAAACAGTTAAAAGTTAACGTTAAAAGTCGTCCCCCCCCCACTATAACCCCAGTGATCATGCACATAGCATCTGTGACAGGGTGGCTGTGACGCGGCGGAATGGCAGGTTGTAACAGATGCCAGTCAGGGGCCAAATGCCTGCCTGAACAACCAGGTCTTACAGGCCCTGCGGAAAGTCAATAAATCCTGCAGTGCGCACGTCTCTGCAGGGAGCGAATTCCATAAGGCTGGCGCGGCCACTGAAAATGCCCTCTGTCTCGTGCTCGATAGCCTGCATGTCTTCATCCCAGGGACCTCCAACATATTGAGCCCCTCAGAGCGCAGTGATCTATTGGGCACATATGGGGTAAGCCGCTCCCTCAGGTACGCTGGCCCCAAACCATATAAGGCCTTGAAAGTTAAAACTAACACCTTGAAGAGGACCCGGAATTCGACTGGCAGCCAGTGCAGTTCACGCAAGATCGGTGTTATATGAGCCATTCTTGTGGCTCCTAGAAGCAGACGGGCTGCCGCGTTCTGCACTAGCTTAAGTTTCCGGATCGTCGACAAGGGTAGGCCAATGTACAGCGCATTACAGTAATTGAGCCTCGAGATGACCGTGGCTTGGATCACCGTGGCTAGGTCGCAGCGGGAGAGATAGGGAGCCAGACGTTTTGCCTGCCGCAGGTGGTAGAACGCTGTCTTGCAGGCGCAGGCAACCTGCGCCTCCATAGACAGCTGAGGGTCCAGCCGGACCCCCAGGCTCTTGACTGAAGACTGTGGGCATAGCGCCGCGTTGTCAAGTGTCGGCAGCTGGATCTCCCCGGGCGGCCCAGCCACAAGATCTCTGTCTTCGCCGGGTTCACCTTCAACTTACTGGCTCGCAGCCATCCAGTCACGGCTTCTAGGCAGAGTTGGAAATTATCGGGTACGGATTCCACTCCAGCGTCCACCCTCAGAATGAGCTGGGTGTCATCAGCGTACTGGTGACACACCAGCCCGAAACTCCGCACCAGCTGGGCGAGTGGTCGCATGTAGATGTTAAATAACAGCGGGGAGAGGATGGCCCCCTGAGGGACCCTGCAATGTAAGGGGGAGCCCTCGGAGACCACCCCTCCTCACTTCACTCGCTGCAGGCGGTTTTGGAGGAAGGAGGACAGCCAGTTGAGAGCTGTCCCCCTCACCCCCGCCACCGCCAGTGTCAAAAGTTGGTAATCAACAGTTTCAAACGCTGCCGTGAGGTCCAATAACACGAGCAGCGCCGATCCGCCTCGGTCCAACTGGCAACGGAGTAGGTCTGTGATGGAGACCAGGATGGAGACCAGGATGGTCTCCGTCCCATGCCCGGAACGGAAGCCGGACTGGAAGGGGTCTAGCCAGGTTGCATCATCCAGGAATGTCTGCAGCTGCTCCATTGCTACCCTCTCAATTACCTTGCCCAGGTATGGTAAATTGGACACTGGGCAGTAATGTTGTGTGGAAGGGGTCTGAGGTTGAGCATGACTTGCCCAAGGTCACTCAGGCTGGTTCCACACTGTCATATAATGCAGTTTTGAAATGCAGATTAACTGCATTGAACTGGATTATATTTATTTATTTATTTATTTATTTTTCACATTTCTAGACCGCCACTCTCCGAAGGCTCGAGCGGTTTACAATAGTATGCATAAATACAATCCAACACAGAGTACACATATAAAACCAACACATTACCTAACATTAAATATAAATACAAGAAAGTGGAGGTGAACTAAGGGTTGCATATCAGGTGGGATCGATGATGACTCTACACTGCCATAAAATTCAGTTCAGTGTAGTTAATCTGCATTCTGAAAATGCATTATATGGGAGTGCAGATCGAGCCTTGTTTGGTTTCCCTGACTGAGCGGGGCTTTGAACCCCAGTCTCCATAGTCAAAGTCCAACGCTCAAATCACTACATTATCCTGCTCTTCTAATAGGCCCCTACATCTTGTGGAAAAAAGAATACTTCTTCATGTTTCAGTAAACCTTTTAGCCAAAACTGACAATATGAAGTCATGAAATAACCAGGTGACATAAGCAAAATATTTTTGAATCTCCTAGAAACCACCTCAAAAATTCTTTCAAATTTATCCATTTTTTTATTGTTATTTCACCAGGTTTTTTCTTATGATTTCCATTTTGGTAGCTATCTGTTTTTTGAACATGTTGGAGGTAGTTGATTGGCAGGTCTACCCGCGTTTGTCTTTTCTCTGTTTTGCTGTTTGCGAATACTCAGGAAAGGATTTTGGGGTAGCTACTGTCCACATTGCTTGCTGAATGTAGGCAAACACAGCTAGAGTAATATCAATTAAGAGCAGAATACTATTCTTTCCCATCTCAAGGTTTATTGCATTGCTTACCATGAACACACTGCAGCAACCCGACACTGAAAGTCTTGTGTACCTCTGGTCCTCCTTCAGTGTCCTACCAAGGCTGATGCTATTTTTTTTTTTAAAAAAAGCATCCAACTAGACAGGAACAGGGGGCCTGGCTGGCATTAAAAGGATTAAAAAAGAGCTTCTTTTCTCAGACATTTTGTTAACTGGGCTATGGTTGAATAATTTTGCAAGTTTAGCATTCATTCTAGGGACATGGGGAGTACATTCACATTAACAAGAAGAAAAAGCTGGTTCACGAAGGCACAAGGCAATTCATTTCACATGAACGGAACATATGATTGCTCTTTTCAGTGCCAGAATTAGGGTTCTTGTAACTGGGGAGCCTGGGCCTGAGCTCAAATTAGAGGATATATCAATACAAAAGTGGATAAATAGGGAATTGTGTATGGCACTATCAAAAAAGCTAACATATAAAATGGGATTAGCCAGAGGAGAAATCCACGATGTTAGTGGCCCCTAAAAGGTGTCAGTTGAAGGGGCTCTTAACCAAGATGGATCTAATCTCCTAAACAAGCTGTCAAACTAATGAAGTTTGATACCACTCTAACGGTCATGACTCAATGCTGTAGACATATGGCAGCTGTAATTTTACATGGGCTGTAGCCTTCTCTGCCAAATAATGCCGATGCCTTACCAAACTACAACTCCCACAATTCCATAGCATTGAGCCATGGCATTTAAAGTAATAATAACTAATAATATACTTCATTTATATTCCACTCTATCTCCCCAGGGGATTCAGAGCTGATTACAGAACATATATAAGGCAAACATTCAGTGCTGTTATACAATTAACAAGGACAGACAATACATAAACAGAGGCAAAGGCTTTTCCCATCTTCTTTCCATCTCTGGCATCTGGAGACTGTGCTCAACTCCGGACATGGGGGGTGCTGTCCCTCCATCTTCTATGTTGTGCTGCTTTTGTCATCTGTAGACATCCTCCTGATCTAATTGCCAGCATGTCCTTATGGGCACCTTTTTTATTACCTCTCTGCTGAAAGCAATTTTAATTTACTCACATTTCTGTTTTCAATCTGCGAAGTGAGCAGAAGCTGGGGCTGATGGCGGGTGCTCACCCCGACCTGGGCTTGAACTACCAACCTTTCAATCGGCAAGATTTTCTGCAGGTTAGCGGTTTAACTCACTGTGCTATGCCCAGCCCCATAATATTTATTAGGACCAAGTTCATTCTATGCTCTACCAAATATGTACCATGCAAATTTGTTCCAGACTGAGGGCATAGAGATGAAATTTGTTCTTACCAAAGCTGTGCAAGGAGGAAGAGGAGTATTGCTGTGTCGTAATTTTATGAACCAATTCTATAATGTTACATAAGATTTCCATGACTTACCAACCTATGTATGAATTTAGTTACTTGCATGGTACATTAACACTCACAACAGACTCATCAATGGAAATTTAGCATTAGTGACACTGCACCATGTTTTGACTGCCATGCCATCACTGCTCCTTTTTTTTCAGAGTCTAGCGATGGATTCGTTGAACTACATTTCAGTCCTATATTATTGTGTCGTTCATTAGACAATTCTGTGTGGAATAAACCATCATGAAAAAATACAGCTCCAGTTGGAAATAATAGGAGTGATTAAAATGGTTGATGGCATATTGTACTGTCCTATTATGAAAGCAACACAAACATTTCTTAACTGTGCCTACAATCCTTCAGTCGAATTGCCATTGCTCTGCCAAGCAAAAGGGAATGGGTATACAAATATACTCAGTTCCAAGCTGAAAGAGACAAAGTGAGCCTTCCCCGCTCCCTTCTAATGAATGCCATTCAATTTAGGAGGAAATAAAGAATGTCACAAGTGCCAGTTTCCCTTTCACGGTTTGTAATTTGTTTTATTTCTTCCTTTAAACATCCCTTTAAGGGTGAAATGAAATCCAACCATTTACAGAGAAAATGATTTCAGTATGTACACTTTGATTTATTCTTACAAAAGTTATTTATAAATTAGATTTTAAAGGGCTTCTTCTACTTATTTGGCAAGTCCCACGTATTCCTTAGCCAACAGGGGGGCACAAAAAGCGGTTACAGTTTGCTAGTACAGTGTGAGAAAGCCCCTGTATAGTGTACATCCCTTCCTTGAGAAAAGGAGCTCCCATTTCTTGACTCGTCCCTGCAGAATATTGCTCAGTTGTTGCCGCAGGAATTGCACTGGACAGTGGTAGTACACCCTTGTGGATCATTTTTCTACATATCCCTTTTAGGTAGATAGACCAGCCCTGGTATTTTCAGTGAATGCTTAAAACAGCTTGCCCAATCTATTGCCTTTTGTAAGTGCTGAACTCCATTTCCATCATCCCCACCAGTGTTAGATAAGATGGGAAATCCAATATGATTTAGACTAATGCCTTCATCACACTAGAGAATGAATCCACTTTAAATCTGGTTTCTGACTTCTGCAGAATTATGGGGTTTGTAGTTTAGTGAGGCTGTTAAAGGCTCTTCCCTAAACTACAAATCCCAGAACTCTGCAGAAGGCAGCAACCGGATTTAAAGTGGATTCATTCTCTAGTGTGATGTGTTAATAATTAACTCATTACACTAGAGAGAGAAATCAACTTAAAATTCGGTTTCTGCCTCCTGCAAAATTATGAGGTTTGTAATTTAATGAGACTATTAAAGGTTCTTCCCTAAACTACAAACCCCAGAATTCTGCAGGAGACAGAAACCTGGTTTTAAGTGGATTTTTTTCTCTAGTGTGATGAAACACATATGGAGGGCACCATGTTGATGGAGGCTGGCATATCATTATTATTTCCAACTTTTTTCATGCTGTGCCTTCAAATTCCTCTCTCCACTTCTGTCCCCACACCACCATTCGCTACCTCTATACTTTCCCTTTTTAAAGTTCGCCCAGAAGGTCACAAAAGCACTTTGGATGCTGACATAAATGCAGGTGTGTGGAGTCCTTCCCCCTCCTTTTCAAATTACTTAGCCTAAGGTCTATATAGCATCGTGTTCTCTTGTAATCTATAGAATAGCCACTCCAGGTCTGATCTGCATTAGCAGAAGGCAGGAAGATAAATAAGTGAAACCGAATAACATAGCGCACTAGGAACAGGCAATTGTAAGTTCCAGCCTGAGCTCTACGCAGTGGCAATTTAAAAAATAATAGTAATAATCATGGTTTCCACTTAAATGACTCAGAGCAAGCATTCTTCTGCGCCTGCTACAGAAAATAAGTTATTATTTCTTGATTTCTTGTTAAGCAATTGAACACCTAGCTTTAAGGCAGATATTGGGGAAGACAATAGAGAGAGGGAATAAAAATGTCCCTAGGAGAGGAGCTCTCAGTTCTGTACCAAATTCAGTCCTCGGCACAATACCAATTTTGTCTCATCAAACTGGATAAGGTGAAAAAAGTCCTCAAAATTGCAGACTCCCCATGGTCATAAGTGAGAATTAATCCAAATAGATTACTTCAAGAGAATTGTCAATGCTAGTTTGCAATGTACAAGAGAGAAGGTGAAAAAGTAGTCAAGAGAAAAGGTACGGTACTGTTCTCCAATGCCTAGTGTCTCCACCCTGGACCACTTCCCTCTGCCAGAAAGAGACCATATGAGGAGATGCAGGGGAAAAGAGAGTGTCTGCCAACACCAAACTATTAGACACTATAGTAGCCTTGGCTGTGGCTCCTCTCCCAAAGCAGGTGGAAATTCTTTCTTACTCATCTTACTTCTCTGTCTCGAAAAATGTCCCTTATTTTAAAATATGGAAGAGCTACCCTGCAACTGAAAAAAGATACAGACAAGGAACAATTCTGCAATTTCCACTGGCCTCAGATTCAAAAGAAGGGGCTAAATGGCATTGTGAAGGAGAGGCTTTTTTGAACAAATGGGAAGATTAGCTTTGGATGTTAGAAAGATCAGGATAAACCAGTAGATATGATTAAGTGGCTATGATGGATGGTGGATTCTGGAGTCGCACCGCAAAACTACTCTCCTACAAAGCGAACTCTTGAGTTTCCAGTTACTGGATACAACTGATGTCCTGGCTTTGACCTCACAATTAAACACTCCTGGAGATATGCTAAGAAAGAGTGGGGTGGGAGTGGGAAGTAAAGACAAAGCAAAAACAGTCCCTGTTGTTGCTACACAACCACAAGAGGTACTCCTCAACCCTCTTCAGCTACTCATGGAATGTGAAAGAGAGAGGGGCAGCAAGCCAGTTATTCCAAATCTCCAACTGGCAAGCCAGAACTAGAAGGAAATGCAATCTCTGTGAGTATAGGACACTGTTGTAGACACAGCACCATCACTACATTTACAAGTCAGCAAACACAACACTATTCTGAGCAGTAGGGAAAGACCTCTGCCAAGTCATTTGGTCAACCTGCTATTGTTGCATTAAAGTGGCAAATGAGGTTTTAAAAGCCCCTTCCCCTTCAAAAACCTATTGATGTGTTCAAAACAAGCCTGCATCAATCGATTGTTTTCAACTAGAGCAGAGCCACTGAATCCATTGCTGAATTGTGAATCAACATCTAGGTGAATTCCATTGATTCGATGAGTCTGCACTACTTAGGACTAACCATATGATCCAGGCCATCATTCGCTGCAGCTTCAATGAATACCGCACACCAATTGCATGCATTTACATTGATTTCAAATGAAAGCCAAGAGCCCACAGTGTAGAGACAGGAATAGTTATCCATAACACTACTTCAAGCAGCAGCAGCAACTTCTGTTCTGTAGGCAGACACTTTTCCACACCAAATGTGGGGCCACTCTGCTCACCACCACCAGCCCACAATGCATTCTGTCAGTAGAGATGTGCAAGAGTATCAGCAGCTTTGTATAGCACACAGATACAACTGACTCACTATGAGGTGTCAGCCACCTGTGCTCTGATGTTTAGCTGCAAGTTTAGCTACTTGTGTAGGCCTCCTCAATGTTGGAGTGTCTGTGTGCCTTCCAGCTCTTAAATCATCAAAGATCTCTGCCCCTAAGGCTGATGAGATAATGTTTGCCTCTTCTACCTGTCACAAGATGATGTGACTCACTCATTTGCAGTACTTCCCCTTCAGGCTGAATACTATGTTTATGACGAACACAGCAAGCCAGCTCCATTTGCTCCTAAAAGTGAGGGGCCAGGTTAAGTGCCCTGAGAAGGGATGAGCCAAAATATTTCCCCAAAGTCCTTTCTCTTTGTAACCACCACCTATTGTCCACCTACTCTCTGCTGCCAAAAGTGGTTTGAACAAAAGAATAGTGCAAAGTTCCTCCGTGTCAACTTTAGGGGTCTATGTTCTAGCTACATAATAAATACAGGTAATTAAATAGGCAGTCCTTAAGTGGAATGGGGTTCAAGAAGAAGAAGAGGAGGAGGAGGAGGAGGAGATCACCACCCTATGCAAATGGTGAGATTCCAAAAAAAAAGATGAAGAATAAGCAAAGCTTTTACTGTAAATTCTCCTTTTTCTTCCCCAACAGAGGTCAGTTTCACGTTTCACTTTGATGGAGTCAAAGAAGAAAAGCCGAACAAAGGGTCCTTTCAGAGTCCCAAAGGATTTCAGTGCTAACTTACCCAGTTACAATGGGATCTGTTCCTTGCATATAACAGTGGAGGAGGGGAGAAAACTCGAGGAAGTGGGAAAAGAGAGCTGGGAGGGGAGGGGGCTATGGATTTGCAGAAAGAACAAAGGCCAGGCTAGGAATTGCCTCACTGTGTTGGGAGGCAGAGACAGATGGAGCCTAGAGGCTGTGCTGATGGGAGTATTAAGAATTCATGAGCAGCGATTGTGAAAGCCAGCCCTAGAGAGACACACAAAGCACCCCCTGTCCAGCAAGTGCAGGGACCAAAATGTTAGTCAGCTGAGCTGGAGCAAAGAAAGACAGAGTGCACTCTGGCAAAGAAATAGCCCAGTACAGAGGATATGGTGAAGTTTTGTCAGGTCCTTCAACTCCCAGAAATTTTAACCACTGGTAAACAGGCTGGGATTCCTGGGAGTTGTAGGCCAAAACACCTAGGGACTCACAGGTTGAGAACCACTGACTTAGAGCATCAGGAGTCTCAGCTCAAGACTAAGCCCTGCTAGATGACAAATACACCCACTTTCCATGACACAAAAGTTTGAGCACCTCTCATCTCCCTAAACATACTAGTAGTAAAGGATTGTACTTTAATCCAAGAGTGGGAATTGTATAATATCCAGCTATTGCTGGACTATAAGTCCTAGCATCTCTAGCCAACACAGCCAATGCTGGAAAATGCTGGGAGCTGTAGACCAGTGATGTCTGGAAGATGGTATGAGTCCTATCTTTGTTGCAATTGGTATGGTCAAACTGGTAGAGTGGTAACAAAATGTGAAGGTTGGGACCTTATCTCTAACTTCCTCATGAGAATGAAATAAAGTTCTTTCTCCCTTTCCCCTGTGTGATAGTCTTGGGAACAGATGCACAGTGGTCCCCAAGACTTTGCTACTGCCAGGTAGTCACTTCAGCAGAGCAAACTGACTGCTGCTCCACAAGGTAGCACCATTTTCAGGGTAAGATCCCTTATCCACTGAAAATGATGTACCTTCTGGCACTCAGCTTTATATTTTGATACAGCAGGGTGGTCTATATAAAAGAGACTGAAAGTTCAAAACTGACCAGAAGAGTCTCATGGTTGTACATAAGGCAAAAGGCAACTAAAGCAAGCCTAAGGAATCCTCCACTGATTAGAAATCTACCACTGAACAAGAGTAGCTGAATGCTGTGTTGTCCAATAGAAATTTACTCCATTTTCAAGATCTAGGGATCAATCCAAACAAACTATTTTTACATGACAAAGTGCTTCGACAGTAGAAGGAACCATCTTGCGAGTTGGTTGCATGAATGCCAACAGGACATCCCATCATCATGTGCTTCAAACTGCAATTCCAAAAAAGTTTGCTTCTAGAAGAGAACCAACTGGGATACCAAAATGCATGTCAGGTCTTAATGTTCTCTGATATTAAAATGGCAGGGTGCAAACTTGCTGTGTGCCTCATAAAATCCAAACATCAGGTATGTTGGAGCACAGCTGGGGACAATGAGAGCTGTAATACAAGGCAATAGACTGGAACATTCATGCCAATTTGCAGGGTGGGTCCTCTTTCTATCCAAGCACATCTGAATTCACAATCATCTCCAGCATCCTTTAGGAGCAGAGGTCACTTATATTACTCAACTTGAAAGTTTAAGATGAATCTACAATAGACCAGAGCATTAAAAGATTCCCAAAAGACTTATGAGTGAGTATCCAATGTAAGTCATTGTTCAAGGATGAGTGTACAATGTTAGCCATCAGTCATTGTTTTTTGAGGGCAAACAGAGACTGAATTTTATACTACTGAAAAACCCTTGGTTCCAACCTGGCATTGGCTTCATGACTATAGAAATGTAATCAATCTTTATTATGGACCAAATACCTAATTTTGGGTTGGGAAATGCAGCTTCCTGTGTCTTTTAGAGGGATCAAGGACCATGTATAAAGGCAGGAAAGAACGTGAAAGCTGAGGGAAGGCAAAATAGGAGGATCGCAAAGTAAACACACTCTTCCACTAGTAAAGAACACTTTTTTGAAGGATGGAGCTATCAACTTTTCTTGCAATTAATGCAGCGGCTCATTGTTTCATATATTCATTTAGCAGCAAACTTGACATGGGGTTTGTGGAATTTACAATACCTTTTACCCTGACTAAGAAGACACAAACTGCATAAAGTGATTTGAAGTCACTCTGGAGGAATTTTACTGAAGGAGAAAGGATGCAAACAACAGCTGAATATTAAGCGCTTGCACCAGGATGTAACCATGGGTTTCATATTGGTCCCATCAAACATACAACCTCCTTCCTCTTATTGGGTATGTAAAAGCTAGACTAACAATATAGCATTCTCCTCAAAATGGCGGCATCATAGAGCCAAGTACCTTTACACCTCTCCTGTTCCAGAAGTAGTAGGATTGACATGAGAGCACCAGTATCTCAATGTCTCCTTTCCTTAGAAGCAATTTGAAGCATTTACGTGCACCCCATTTCAGACAAAAATGTAAACATGACATTTTGTGGTGGTGGAAGAAGGAAATCTATCTCAAATGGATTTTTCCCTTGTGAATTGCAGCCCTCTTACTTCCACATCAGAGGCTGGCTACCACAAACATCCATTGACTGAGCAAAATCACTTTTCAATATTCATACCCTGCCAGATTGCAGAATTTCCCTGAATGTCCATAAATATGAGAAGGAAAGCAGAGTTCTTTGGTGCTACCATGCTCCTATTTTTTTTGTGCGCGCCCATTCTTACACCAGTGGGTTACAAAACACACATGGCAAAAATATACATATCCAAGATGAGCACAACTCCTGTTGTCAACTACAAAAATTCTCTCACACTTACATACCCATACACCCTGGTTTTACTAAGTTGCCAATCATCTGTTGCAGGTATAAATAAGAACGCTGTAACAGGGTCAGTGTGTTCTTTGGCCAAACTGTGAAACTACCAAAGCAAGAAGACTTGAATACTTTCTGCAGTTTCTGTGAGCCAAATGTATGGCCATATGTTAAAGGAGAACAGCATCTATGGAAGAGTCACTGATTTCAAATGACTCAGAATCAAACTGGCTTTTAAAAGGGGGATTCAGTACCATCCTTTTCTCAGCTCTGACACATTCACACCCTCACTCATACAGCTGCATGCTCCTATGTGTTCTCCTGTCATACAGAGAGGTGCTTTCTGCATCAGATCCTTTCTTCCATCCTACATGAGAAGTAAAGGAGACCAATCACCTGCTACTTCTTGGGGCCAGTTCCCACTTCCTCTGGTCCTCATTCACATGACTATGAATTCCCCTCACATGCCCACATCCAAGTCTCTTTTCAGGAACGGGGCTGATAGAGCCAGGAGAGAACACACACTTCCCAGCAGGAATAGGTCAGGGAAGGAAGGAAAAACAAAAGAAACACCTCACTTTCCCGTTTTTCCATAAGGTCCCGTTTACTCATGCAAGCCCCACTCCCTTCACCCAGCCCCCTCTGCCTTCTGGTAGGGATTTTCCAGTAAGTAAGAAAACCGCTGATAGTTCTTCAACAGATATTTGGGGGCATACATTTGTTCTTTGGGGTCCGCAGGAGGGTACTCTTGGGTGGTACCATCAAACCATCCCCCAGTCCGGATTAGGTCCCGGATGTAATTAAGGTCACGCTTATCCTCATAGTCACCCCACCGGGGAAAATCTCCATTCTGGGCTGATACCAATTTGAAGTAGATTCCCTCAGGTGTAAAACACCACGAACAGTGCCAGCCAGCAAAGTGGAGTGGGCTGCCTAGTGACCACTGTACCAGGATGTGACCTGTGTTGTTTTCATACTGCCGAAAGCCCGGCATGGTATAGTATTCTCTCCGGCGCAGGCGAATCCCATCTGTGGCATAAACTGCTTGGAGCATGCCCACTGTGCAACCAGAAACCACCTCCAAAGTGCCAGGCTGCTTCCAAAAGAACCCATAAAGAGACTTGCGCATGTGGAATGCAAAGGGTTCTGTCCAACCATCATAGAGTTTGAGAAAGAGCACACCATCGCGGGCTGGGATCTCATCTGCATCATCAATGATGAAGACGTCATCAGGACGCAAATTGCGGAGACGGGAGATGCCATCCCGAGTGAGGAGGGGTCAGACGATCCTTAGTGGGGAGGTTTGAATACTGCACCACAGTGGGCACCCCACAACTAGGCCCATGCCAACCAGGCAGGCACACACACTCCACCCACTTACGCCGCTTTGTCCCATTGGTGCCCAGAGGTTTCCGGCTTATGCGTCCTGAAGCAGCACCTTCTATTTTCTCATCTGGCCTGCCCACCGGTGGCTTCTCCAACACCTTGGTGCCAGGCTTGAAGCAAACGCCACCAGCTTTAGTGTGCACAAAGTATTCTGCTATGTCCTCAGGCAGCACAAACTCCACTTTGTACAGCTCCTCAGTGGCCCTGCTTGGAGACAGAGGTTGGAGTAGTGGAGAGTGGGAGTACAATGGCGTTCGAAATAACTCTGGACCCCCAGGTTCAGGACTGACCTGGGGGGTGACAGGGGCATTGTTCCAAAAAAAGTTAGAAACCAGGTTGGGGCTAAGCGATGCCAGTTCTCTTGGAAATGTTACATAGGAGAGGGCCTTCAAGAAGTGAAGGAAAGAGATGAGGCAAAGACCAGCCATGCACAGAGTCAAAAAGAGCTTGTGGCGTCTCATCTTCATCCTACATTTGTGGGGAAGGAGGGAGGGGAGAGGAAGAAAAGAGAGCGAAAAAGGTTAAAACACTTATTAGCCTGCAGGAATTATTTCATTATTAGTTTAAAATGTTAAAAAGTAATGCTTTTTGGGTTTTTAGGTATTCCATCCAAAATATTTCGGTGTCACTTTAGATCGAACACTAACATATAGGAAACACTGCATGAACACCAGTTACGAAGTAGCTGCATGCAATAACATCCTGCGGAAACATACTGGCAGCACATGGGGCGCAGACCCAAAATTAATAAGAACATCAGCCCTAGCCTTGTCTTACTGAACTGCCAAGTATGCCTGCCCTGTTTGGCACAAGTCTGCCCACGCGAAGCAGGTGAACATAGCATTGAACAAAACATGCAGAAAAATCACAGGATGTCTTAAACCTACACCTGTTGATAAAATCTACAAGTTAGCTGACATTGCCCCTCTGTTGTGTGACGGGAATTTGCTGCTAACTGTGAAAGAAATAAGGTTGAACATTGTGAAAGCCACCCACTGCATGGCTATCAGCCTCCTCCCAGGAGACTCAAATCGAGGAAAAGCTTCATGAGAACCATCACTCCTCTTAACATCCCCAGCAACAGCAAGGGTATCCCTCTGGGCAGCTAAACCAGGAAATCCCAGTTGGAAGGCCCCCACAAGGGTCTTCCTTCAGGGGCAAATCAAGAATGGGTAACTTGGAAGTCTTTGAACAGACTCAGAAGTGGAGTGAGCAGATCAAAAGACAACCTGACAAAATGGCACTACCTAAAAGAATCCTCCTCCTTGTGTGACTGTGGAGCAGAACAGACAACTCCACATCTGTGTGCTTGTCCACTATGACCTGCCTCATGTACAGAGGAAGAATTGTTGAAGGCTACAGACAATGCCGTTGCTCTTGCCCATTTTTGGTCAAAAGATATTTAGCCGCTTGTGCTCCTTCTATTTTTATCAGTTTTATGCTAATTTATGCAATGCTTTTGATACGAAATAAAAATATTGGTTTAAAGGGGTTGGGGTGGGGGTGATGAGGAAAACTAACTGGTGTTAGAAAATGGTCTGAATTTGAACCTTAAGTTTATGGACATGACAGGATATGAATCAAGCAATACAAATACACAGCAATGCAACATTTCTTTGCCTTTCTTCCCCTCCACCAACTCTAGTGGCTTCCAAGATAAATCACACTCTAGGGAGCCTAATAGGACTCAGTGTCACTGTGCATGCATTTATAGTACATACTATTTCAAAGCTCCAAACAAGAAGCAACACCACACAAATTGTGCCCTTTTACAAGGCTCCATCTAAGTGGCACAGCTGGGTAAATTCAGACTTGGTCTAAAGCAGGGGTGGGCAATTACCGGCCCTCCAGGTGCTTTGGACTTCAATTCCCAGAAATCCAAGCCAGTTTACCAGCTGGTAGGATTTTTGGGAATTGAAGTCCAAAACACCTGGAGGGCTGGTAATTGCCCACCCCTGGTCTAAAGTGTGTAAAAGTTACTTTTCAAACTGTAGCTCTCAGAGTCCCCCAGACAGTATGTACAGTGGCTTTTACACCCTCACCCCCTTTAGATAGTGATATATATTACATTACTTACCGAATTCACTTACCACATTTTGATGTATGGCAGCCCTGCTGTGTTTGGGGGCCCTCCTGCTCATTCTGCTGAATGGGACCCTGGACTTCTGCCCCAAAGTCTTGCCTTGATGGCATCTCTGTTCCATCTAAAAGAAGAAGTATACACTACCTCAGCAAAGGGGTGCTCTCAAAGTATGATGTCTTAAGATAAAATACATTAAGAGGGGGCATTTATGGGGGAGAAGGGGGTGTTTAACCCTTTCCACATCTACTCCTGCAAACATCCCTTAATATATCCAACATAGGAAAGGAGCAATAGTCTAGAAATTGACAAGTAATGGGAGATTTTTCAGGAGAAAACCAGTGGATGGGAAGAAAGAAAATGCAATTTTCTTGCTTCTTGGCAGGAGGTTGAACTGGATAGCCCACAAGGTCTCTTCTAACTCTATGATTCTATGAAGTTTAAACTTCTGCTTACTCATGGTAAGGCATGTGGACTGTAGTCTAAATGCCTAAGTCTTCTTCCTTTGCGGTAAGTTCAGTGGAAGCCAGCAAGATTCACTCATTATATCACACCTTCCTTCAGGAATGGAACTGAACAATTTTGGACTCACTAGGCTTAGCACTAAGGCATTCAGTATTGACCAATATACTATCCTTTCACTAGTAGTATGGACAGTTTGGTAGGTTTGGGTTGATCGATAGAGATTGATGTAACAGTTAAGTGTGCAGCTCAGAAGCAAAGCCATAGTATTTGGGTAACAGGAGTGCAAAAGAGGAATAGGAAGTTGAAACAAAGAGTCAAACTACTGGTTATATTGATTTCTTGGCAAGTTGCTCCCTCTTGTTTACTCAAAAGGAAATACATTTGTCCCTGGTCCAGACTACTGTGTATAGGGAATACTAAAAAAAAATCTGCCCCATTATGTAGCAGGCTATTTTTAAAAATTATTTAATCCTTTTCTCCTGAAATTTGTTTCCATGCTTACCATATGTAAGAGTTACCTGCTGCATCAGGGATATAAAACTAAGTTTAAACATCAGCTCTGTGCACATGGTAGTCCTGATCCATGGCAGAGGCCATATGTTTAACTTCAAATACAGGCAGTCTGCAAGTTACAAACAAGATAGGTTCTGTAGGTTTGTTCTTAAGTTGAATTTGTATGCAATTCGGAACAGGTACATTTTTAAGTGTAACTCCAGCTAAGCTATGGAAAGCATAGGGAAGGGTTCACACCACTGTGGTGTTTGTTGTGCTGTCTGCACCCGTTTAGAAGATTTTCCCTCACTTTCTGACCTTGTGATAATTTGAAACACCTCCCCCCCCCCCCATACACCCCATGCTAACTCTTTCAAGAGTGAATTTCCCTTCCGAGAAGTATTTTTTTCTCACTTTCTTTTGCCTCACCTTCATTCTTAACCATGAGTCCTTTGTAAGTCAGATGTTTGTAGCTTGGGGACTGCCTATAATCCTGTGAGCTCTATACAGACCATGAGAGGCAGCAATAAGTCATTTTTATCCTCTCTTTTTTTACAGCTCCATTACTTCCTTGTTGATGCCACTACCAACTCAGAGGGACTACCTGTTTTCTTTTCCTGCCACTTCAGAAAGGGGGAAAAGACACATCTGTGTCTTGTGATCTAGCAGAACTCTCTAGTGCAGTGGTTCTACCCCAGGTGTTTTGGCCTACAACTTCCAGAAATCCCGGCCAGTTTACCAGCTGTTAGAATTTCTGGGAGTTGAAGGCCAAAACACCTGGGGACCCACAGGTTGAGAACCACTGCCCTAGTGTAAAAGAATGCCCAGTTCTGTCCTGTACCATAGAGTCACCACATTTTAGCTGTAAATGTAGCAGGAAATTTGCAAATGTGCCCCTGAAGTATTCTGGAATAGTTTAGTGTGATCCCCCCACCCCCAAGTCCCCCACTTCTGCATTATGGAGTTTAAATGAAATGTAGTGTGAATCAAAAGTAGTTTTGCCAAGTTAGTAGCATCCCAAGTCCTGAGATGTCAAAGCCAAAATCAGAGGCCAAGAAGTAGTCTCTAGTGAGATCATTAAACATGATAGTAGCAGACGCTGGTAGCAGGAGATCAAACATTCTTTACCATTGGTAAGAATATACAATTAATTTTAAAAGGTTTAGTAGAGAACGTATACATATGCATCTGAACATACTGTTCGCATCCTGAAATTCCTCCTCCTAGCCCTGAGGACAAGAGAAAACCCAGATTCAGACCCATAGATTTGGGCCAGTTGTGAGCCTACCCAACATTCCCAAATCTATGGATCTGAATTTAAGTTTTCTCTCACAGTAAGAAACTATCTTAGTAAAACCAATGTTCCCCCAAAATGGTATCCACCATCCAAGCCAACTTCACTAGAAAAGACTATCTAAATCAACTATTTATGTTAAATGCAGTGTTGTTCCACTGGGACATTGTTAGTACCAGCTAGAACAGACCAATTGACTCAATGGGATCCATAGAATTGTTGTCTAACATTCAGCTACTCTCCTTGGGAATAGCAACTGGACTTGAGTTTCGATTACCAGAAGAATATCACACAAAACAACGAAGGTCTGAAAAAAATGTATTTGTTAGGAAAGGGGAAGAGGATGATACAGAATGTTATTTTCACTAAATAGACTTATTTCCATATGTACAAAGATCAACAGAATAATGAGCAAGAATAAAAATATCTGAAATAGTCATAGTCACATGGAAAATGGCCAGCATATAACAAAGCTAAAATGTAGACTAATGCATATAATTTTTTTAGAAAAATACTATATACCAAACAACAGCTATTATTTACATGCTTAAAAGGCTTTGATCCTGGTATATCGGGTATGCATTGTTATACCATCATGCTGCGGTTATTTGAGCATGGGAACTCTGGAGACCAGCTTGACCATGGAAAGCCAATGGGTGACTTTAGGCAAATCTCTCTCCCTCAGCCCCAGAGAAAGGCAAAGGCAAACCTCCTCTGAACAAATTCTGTCAAGAAATCCCTGTAGTAGCATTGCCATAAGTTGGAAATAGTTAAAGGGACACAACAACACATTATTGTATTCTTTCAAAACAACCCTCTGATAGTAGAACTGTGCCAAAAAAAATAACCCTCAAGCTGCATGTTATATTGACTATTACTCGTATGGTCAATTCACAATTTCCAATTTCTGGCTCTTATTGATGGCATTTTAAAAAGTAATGGGTGTCTCTATGTAGCCTTCTCAAGCTACAGATTCCTCAGAAAGGGATCCATCCCACCACAGTCTCAAAAATGCAGCAGGGCAATCCATTAATATTTCAGTAAAAGACAGCATGGGGTCAGATTTTTAAGATTAAAATGGATTTTATAGCTCAAGATTAAAAAGAGTAATCCTGAAATTCATCTTAAAAGGTTTTTTTTAATGGCATGTGCTGTGTTTTTATATTATGTTTTCAAACTACATTAAATCATTGTTTTAATTGGATTGTTTTTGAAATAGGTTTTAATAAAGTTTGTATTTTTGGTTGTCTTCAGCTATGTTTTATTTTTAACACATTTATCCCATCTTGCATCTCTTATTGGGAGAAAGGTAGAACAAACAGATAAACACACAAGTTTGCATACTGCATTTTGCACTTGAAAAAAAGGAGCAATGTGACATAGTAAAATAG
Organism: Anolis apletophallus; assembly: GCA_030556195.1. Lineage (NCBI taxonomy): Eukaryota > Metazoa > Chordata > Lepidosauria > Squamata > Anolidae > Anolis > Anolis apletophallus. Next base: position 98,872,931 of record JARBWK010000009.1, read on the forward strand.
CACCAAATGCTGGAATTATTACTATATGCCCACAAATTATGACAACATGGGGAGCTACAACTCAAAGGCAAGCAGAGCTCTATAGGGCCTTGATGTCTATAAAAGGGGATTTTCATCATGATTAATTCTGCTGTGCATCAATGTTCTCTAAATCGCATATTACCCTTTGAGGTCTTGGTCCAAAAGGTTACCTACAAGTACATTGACAGACAAGGTAGTGGGAGGGTTCTTAATTATATTTTATTTAACTTATTGGCATTACTGTGTTTTAATTAATGTTTTATACTGTTTATTGTCTAATCATAGAATTATAGAGTTGGAAGACACTTTGTGGCCCATCCAGTTCAACCCCCTGCCAAGAAGCAGGAAAATCGCATTCAAAGCACCCCCGACAAATGGCCATCCAGTCTCTGTTTAAAAGCCTCCAAAGAAGGATCCTCCACCACACTCCGGGGCAGAGTTCCACTGCTGAACAGCTCTCACAATTAGGAAGTTCTTCCTCTTGTCCAGCTGGAATCTCCTTTCCTGTAGTTTGAAGCCATTGTTCTGTGTCCTAGTCTCCAGTGCAACAGAAAGAAAAAGCTTGCTTCCCCCTCCCTATGACCTCCCCTCACATATTTATACATGGCCATCATGTCTCCTCTCAGCCTTTCTTCTGAAGACTAAACATGTCCAGATCTTTAAGCTGCTCCTCATAGGGATTGTTCTCCAGACCCTTGAACCTTTTAATCACCCTCCTCTGGACACATTCCAGCTTGTCCACATCTCTCTCACAGTTTGGCCCATCTCTCTAATCTGTTAAAATTGTTTTAATTTTTAATTTGTATATTTCATATATTTTTTCTTTTCTTTTTTGTTGCTTGTTTTATTCGTTTTATTTCCTTTTTCCACATCCCCCCCCCCCCCTTCACACTATCCATATCACTTTCTTTGTTTTGTATTTCTTTCTTGGTGAAATGTCTTATACTATTTGTATCACATATACTCACAAAATCAATAAAAATAATTTTTTTAAAAAAATGTTTTGAATTCTGTTCTTGTCTTCTGGGGTATTGGCTATCCCTGGGATTAGCGACATTGACGATAATAATAATATCAAGAAATAGTGATGTCACAATGTTTACCTTTTCATGCTCTTTAGCAAAAACTTTGACAATTCTAACATGATCTACAATGGGGTGCTCATTAGGTAGATCGCAATCTACTGGTAGATCGGGTAGGGCATCCTGGTAGATCGCAGGCAGGGCGGGAGGAAGGTTCAGTCCTGTCCCGCAGGCTCCTGCCGCCGCCCAAGTGCTGCCGGCCCTGGGTTATCTGAGGTCCTTTCCACACAGTTGAATAAAATCCCATGTTATCTGCTTTGAATCAGATTATATGGCAGTGTGGACTCAGAAAACCCAGCTCAAAGCAGATATTGTGTTATATGTTTCACATTTTTGTAGTGGGTAGGTAGATCTTTTTGACTTGGTTGTTTTATAAGTAGCTTGCATGCTGAAAAGTGTGAGCAGCCCTTATCTACATGGAACTGCATTGAAAAGTACTGAGATCCCACAACCAGCTTTACAGTCGGTTTATGGACTAATTCTATTTTTATACCATTTATCTCTCCCTCAATTCCAGCCAAGGTGCTATTTCTTACCTTTGAACCCCTGAATTGGTTGGAACTGTAAGAACTATGTTTCCCTTGGCTGCCATATTCAACACATGAGATCCTGATCCATGAGACAAGAAGTTTTGATGCCAGTTTTTTGGCATACCTCCTAAGGAATCCTAATTTTCTCAGCTTTGTTCTTCAGGGACCACATTAGTCCTAATATCTATTGCTTCCCTGTAAATGATGGGATTTTTTCTGCTCAATTCAGGCATAATGCAGGCTCTTTACAACTGCAGCAATGGGAACTGGGTGCCACAGATAAGGGATTAGGCTTCCAGCCAGTGACACTGACTACTTGGAAGGTGTTTTTTTTTTTGTAATTCCTGCTGCTGAAACATATTGAACTTTACTGTTGAATTTTTCAATCTTTCTGTACTTTTGCTTCTTTTCTCCCTTGGCTGCGAGCAACTTTGTTTCAGTTTGAGGAAAGCAACAGAAAAACAGTGGAAGGAAATACAAACCATTAGAGGGTGTGTGTGTGTGTGTGTGTGTGTATTTGTGAACATAAAAACAAGCAGAAGTAAATAACTTTCTGGGTATAAGGTGGCAGACAAAAGGTAAATCCTTTTTTAAAATTAATTATATGTGTGTGTGTGTGTGCATTTCAGGTTTACATTTAGTCAGAGATGTACGTTGGTGAAGGGAAATATTTACCAGTAATTATGTAAATCTTCAAGTATGTATGTGCAAGCATTGTTGTTTTCTTTATATGTATAAGTAGAATGTGGTTTCATTACTATTAATAGCTTGAATGCTGACATTGGCAGATATTCTCAATGTTCTCTGCCTACGAAAGGGACAAGTAGTTTACACAGGACACAAACAACCAGGATCTCAAGGGAAGTTACTTATCCTGTTTCTTATGGGTTTGAAATTACATTGCCTCAATTCTATGGCTCTTTGTTTCTGGCAACAGAAGGGAGGCCTCTGCACATATTAATATACCTCTTGACCATCTTAATTGAGACAAAATTGACATATTAAGACAAAATGTAGGCGTATGACTCTAACAATGTCCATTTTTCTTCTCTTGTATGATTTTTTAACACTTTTTGCCTTATAAAGAAGCCAATGGAGCTTCAAAAATCTTACATGGTGCATTTTTTGCTTCTTAGTTGATTTAATAAAACTACTACTGTTTTATGGATTTGGGAATTTGTTGTACTTTGTGTATGCGTAATACACCTATCCCTGAATTTGTTTTGAGCTCTTGAGGGTATTAGAGGTAGAATTCTTGTTCATCTTCAAAAGGATAAACACTGCTCAAATGGAGGAAAGGCAGTTTGAGATATTGCCACACTTACAGAAGGAGTCATTTACATGAACCGCAAGCCAGAGACAAGGCAGAAAAAATACTGCACAGCTTTATCAAGAGAGATTTAAGGGTGTTGATTCTTGTGCAGGCATACACAGGGGTGAGGAACAGGTCTTTAAATAACTTGGTTGGGTATTGGTTGAACATCCTATTCCTCTTTGCTGTGGGTTCCAAAGAATAATCCTATCACTACTTAGTGGTACTTCAGAGTGTACTTTTCTAAACAAGTGATTTCTATGGTCTACCTCAGGGGTGCTCAGAATGGTGATCGTGATCACCAGGGTGATCTTCGGGCCTCATCCTGGTGATCTTCAGGCCCCTGACCAGGTTTTTTTTTTGCTGTTGGTCCTCTTCATGCACCCCTGCACGCTGCAAAGAAGTCCTTCATCATTGCTCCTCCCCGCTCCCTGCTCGCGTGCCGCCTTCAAAAGCTCCAGAGTCCAAGAAGCAGAATGGGCCCCCCCCTTTTGGATTCCTCCTCCTCCCTCCGTCCTTCTCCAGCCACTCAGAGTCATAGGAAACCAAAGGGGGCGGGCCTGGATGACGCGATGCATGGCTGGCCCCACGCGCATGCGCAGAAGCGCCCATTCTACCTCTCTGACTTTTCGTGAGCTCTTGGAGGCGGCACGCATGCTGGCGGCATGGAAATAGGAGCAACAATGGAGGAGAAGAAGAAGGACGCTTTGAGGTCATTTCCTTACCGCATCTCAAAGGTCAGTCTTTTTACTTTGGGGTGGGCGCTTGATTGTTCTGTGGCATGTCTCTTTGTTTATTTTTAATGTTTAAAAATGGCCTTTTAGCTCCAAAGCCTCTCTGCTTGCTTTGTTCCTTGAGAAATATATGTTGGGGAATATGGAAATGTGGGAGAAATGGGATGGGTGCTTGATTGTACTTGGGCATGTCTCTTTGTTTCCTTTTTATTTTTAAAAATGGCCTTTTAGCTCCAAAGCCTCTCTGCTTGCTTTGTTCCTGGAGAAATATATGTTGGGGAATATGGAAATGTGGGAGAAATGGGGTGGTTGGATGTATTTGTTTACCTTGCTGAGTATTAAATGGCCTTGCAGTTCAAAAGCCTCTCTTCTTACTTTCTGGCTGATAATATGTGTGGTAATATGGCAGTGTGGGAGAAATGGGGTGGTTGGATGTATTTTTATGCTCTGTTTTATATTGTTGTTATTAAATTGAAATGTTGATGTTTTATAACTTCATTTTATGTAAACTGCCTCGAGCCTGCTGGAAGGAGCGGTACATAAAAATGAATAATAAATATAAATAAATAAATAAGAAAATAGTTATACGTTTTACATTTCTGGGTAGGTGATCTTTGGGACTTGGTTTTTGAATCAGTAGCTCCCATGCTGAAAAAGTGTGAGCACCCCTGGTCCACCTAAAGGTAGAATTTTTCACTGGTCTCTGCTGAGTTCCATGTTGCTTGCTACAGAACATATTCCAGCTATGTCAAAAACCTTACAATCTCTGAAGATGTCTGCCATAGATGTGGGTGAAATATCAGGAGAGATGCTCCTGGGACATTTATTTATTTATTTATTTAAAACATTTATATTCCACCCTTCTCACCCCACAGGGGAATTAGGACAGAGCACAATATATATACAGCAAACATTCAATGCTGGGACATAAAACCATAAATATATACAAACATTAAAATCACTTATATCCACATTAAAAGTTGCTTAAAAACCATCTCAGGACACCATTTTGCACCATTGCACTGCTCCAAAGGCTTGGTCCCACAGCCAGGTCTTCACCATCCTTCTGAAGGACAGTAGGGAGCGGGGTGTGATATAATACTGCCAGGAAGGGGGTTCCATAGCAGGCCCTGTCTCTCATCCCCACCAAATGTGCCTGTGATGGTGGAGGGACTGAGAGCAGTGCCTCCCCAGAAGATCTTAGTTTCTGCAGTGGTTCGTAAAGAGACAGGTAAAGTGGGCCAGGGCCATTTAGGGCTTTATAGACCAAAGCCAGTGCTTTATAAGCCAAAGCTAGGATGGCCATACAGCCCAGAAAACTCAAAGCAACCCAGTGATTCTGGCCATGAAAGCCTTCAACAACATATGTCAAAGACCATCTTAGTTTTACCCATCTGTCCCAAGGTGGTGAAGGTCATTCATGAGATCCTCCTCTAATACCCTATGAGTCCTACATAAGGCTGTATTGGCTTCTGAGAGAAAGGGCAAGCTATAAAAAGTCTAATGTAGGAATAATTCTTTTTGTGGTGTCTCCTTGGACCTTTTCCCACAATGTCAATCTGCTGACCATACTAGATGAAATGCTGCAGCGAAGGTGTGCTGGCCTTCTAGACTGTGAGTTTCTTTAATGCAATCTAAATTGGTACTTTATTTGGCAATGGTTCACATTACTACACTACAGGCACATTTTAGCCCTAAACTCTAAGATATGCAGTAGGGGCACATATTACATACATTGTGTTACAGCAGGGGTGCTCAGAATGGTGATCTCGATCACCAGGGTGATCTTTGAGCCTCATCCTGGTGATCTTCAAGCCCCTGACCAGGTTTTTTTTGCTGTTGGTCCTCTTCACGCGCCCCTGCACGCTGCAAATAAGTCCTCCGTCGTTGCTCCTCCCCGCTCCCTGCTCACGCGCCGCCTCCAAAAGCTCCAGAGTCCAAGAGGCAGAATGGGCCCCCTCTTTTGGATTCCTCCTCCTCCCTCCGTCCTTCTCCAGTCACTCAGAGTCGTAGGAGACCAAAGGGGGCGGGCCTGGATGACGCGATGCATGGCTGGCCCTGCGCGCATGCGCAGAAGCGCCCATTCTGCCTCTCTGACTTCTCGTGAGCTCTTGGAGGCGGCACGCATGCTGGCGGCATGGAAATAGGAGCAACAACGGAGGGGAAGAAGGAGGACGCTTTGGGGTCATTTCCTTACCGCATCTCAAAGGTCGGTCTTTTTACTTTGGGGTGGGTGCTTGATTGTTCTGTGGCATGTCTCTTTGTTTATTTTTAATGTTTAAAAATGGCCTTTTAGCTCCAAAGCCTCTCTGCTTGCTTTGTTCCTTGAGAAATATATGTTGGGAATATGGAAATGTGGGAGAAATGGGGTGGTTGCATGTATTTTTGCATGCCCCTTTGTTTACCTTGCTGAGTATTAAATGGCCTTGCAGTTCAACAGCCTCTGCTTGCTTTGTTCCTTGAGAAATATATGTTGGGGAATATGGAAATGTGGGAGAAATGGGGTGGTTGTGTGTATTTTGCATGCCCTTTGTTTACCTTGCTGAGTATTAAATGGCCTTGCAGTTCAAAAGCCTCTCTGCTTGCTTTGTTCCTTGAGAAATATATGTTGGGGAATATGGAAATGTGGGAGAAATGGGGTGGTTGTGTGTATTTTTGCATGCCCCTTTGTTTACCTTGCTGAGTATTAAATGGCCTTGCAGTTCAAAAGCCTCTGTTCTTACTTTCTGGCTGATAATATGTTGGGGGAATATGGCAGTGTTGCTGATATGGTGTGTTTTGATGTATTTTTGCATGCCCCTTTGTTTACCTTGCTGAGTATTAAATGGCCTTGCAGTTCAAAAGCCTCTGTTCTTACTTTCTGGCTGATAATATGTGTGGTAATATGGCAGTGTGGGAGAAATGGGGTGGTTGGATGTATTTTTATGCTCTGTTTTATATTGTTGTTATTAAATTGAAATGTTGATGTTTTATAACTTCATATTATGTAAACTGCCCCAAGCCTGCTGGAAGGAGCGGTACAAAAAAAAAGAATAAATATAAATAAATAAATAAATAAATAAATAAATAAGAAAATAGTTATACGTTTTACATTTCTGGGTAGGTGATCTTTGGGACTTGGTTTTTTAATCAGTAGCTCCCATGCTGAAAAAGTGTGAGCACCCCTGTGTTACAGAGTTTTGGCTATACACAAACTCCATGTACAAAGACCAAGTTGTTTTAGCTGAGCTCCTGAAAGTAGCTCTCTCCTGGGTGCCAAATCCAGTTGCTCTTCTCTCAGCTGAGGTTCATCTAATCCATTGGTTCTCAACCTGTGGGTCCCCAGATATTTTGGCCTTCAATCCCCATATATCCTAACAGCTGGTAAACTGGTAGGGATTTCTGGGAGTTGTAGACCAAAACACCTTGGGACCCACAGGTTGAGAGCCACTGATCTAGTCCATGGCTCTGTATGGCCAGATATCCTACTAAATTTGGCACATGGGGAGTGGGTTGTTTTTGGAAACTTGGCAGAGGGAACCTGCACCCCAACATATGAGTCTTCTCGTCCTCTCCTCTAACCTCCACAGGGCCGCAAATGATGAATGGGAAGTGTATTTTGCTCATCTAAATTTTTACGTCTATCTATATTATTCCAGTTCGGTGGAAGACCTGACTGGTGAAATGTCTACCCAGAAAAAGAATTCCAGATTTTATATGAAAATCATATTATGCAAATAGATCCCCTGTGTCAACAGATGAGCCTACTACTGACATGTTTTCCAGATCAGCCTCCAGAATCATAGGGAAGAGTCCTTCTTTAAAATGCAAGATGATCCAACTAAAACTGACTCTCAGTATGCCCCTCACCAACCAAAATATGTTTGTGCAGTCCATGAGAATGAGGCTGCACATTTTCATTTAAGTTTCTGAAATCCTCTCCTGCCTTTCAGCTACAGTATTCCTGGATGTCCTCCTTACTCTTTCCCTCCAGACTTCCCTCCAGCGCCTACATTATGATGCAGGACTCGGTATTCCAGAGTATAAGACAACCCCCAGACTCATGTTCGTTTATCCACATCTGACAAAATGATGTCCTTTCTAGGGATTTTCTAGATCCTCCAGTGCAACTCTATTGTATTATTTGGCCCAGATGTCCTTCATTTCAATAGAGATCCCTATTATCCATGGTTTCAGTGTTTATGCAAAGTCTAAGAATGTATCCTATATGGATACTGTAGCTACAGTTTCTGAGTATGCATACCATTATAGCGGTAGTGCAGTGGTGCTAAAGTACTTTCACCCATCCACCCCTCTTTGGGAATCATGTCCCTATACAGTATCTCTTCTTGTCAAAACTACAAAGTCACGGAACTGATGCCATTGTATTTTCTGTTCAAGCAGAAATGCAAAACCACACTGCTATCACCAGGACGGAAAAGGAGTGAGGGGAACATGTGGCAATCTGTCCCTTGTAAAATTGGTCTTTCTGTCCTCAGTGATATTTCTACTAATTTATTGTGCTTGCCCTTTTCATTCTGTGATTCAATATTTTAATGTCAGTTTTTGTTAACATTATTTCATAATAACCTGATTAAAATGTCAAATTTTAACCCTATTCTCTGCTGAATCTGCAGTTCCTCTCACTTTGCTATCACCGCCAAACCTGATCAATATATGCTCTGCTAAGAAGCCTTCATTTTTTCCCTGTCTTTTTCTGCCTGAATATTAGCATCAGAGGCACTGTTTGCAAAATCACAGAATTACAGTAAGAAGCGATCTTGCACATCAATTAATCCAATATCCAGCTCAATGCAGGATGGATTGCAAAACAGCTACTGTACTCCCAACTCAAGAATGGGAAATGTAATGTTGGTGGACAGCAAAAGAGATTTAAAGATGGGCTTAAAGCCAACCTTAAATACTGTGGCATAGACATTGAGAACTGGGAAACCCTGGCCCTTGAGCGCTCTAACTGGAGCCCAGCTGTGACCAGCAGTGCTGCAGAATTCAAAGAGGCACAAATGGAGGGTGAAAGGGAGATGTGTACCAAGAGGAAGGTGTATCAAGCCAACCCTGACCTGGAAACCAATGTCCTCACTGTGGGAGAACATGCGCATCATGAGTAGGGTTCCACAGCCATCTACGGATCCACCACCAAGACACTACACTTGGAAGACCATCATACTCAGGTTACAATGCCTAAGTAAGTAAGTTTAAAAAGCTGGATGCATCTACATCAGTAACAGATTGCTGCCTGACCTCTGCTTCAAATACTTCGGCAAAAGAGAGGCCACCATCTCCCAAAGCAGTTGCTTCCAGTGTCTGAAACCTCTGCCCTTTCAGGAGTTTCTCCTAATGTTTAGCTAGAATCAGTTTTTCCATGCCTTCTAAACACTGGTTCCAATTCTTCTCTTAAGCACAGATAATTAGTCAGCCTCATCCTCCATGTAACAGCCCTCCAGGTATTTGAAGACTCTTATTACATTTAATCTTCTCCAGGTTAAAGCACACTCTTTCTCTCAGTTAGTCTCAAAGGTGCTACAAGATCCCTTTGTGCCACTTCTTTCTCTCAGTTAGTCTCAAAGGTGCTACAAGATCCCTTTGTGACCAAGAAGTTAGAAGACAATGGCAGCTTTTTAGAGCTGCTGTTTTATAATAGGAGCAAAACTGTCGTTTTGAACATACACACACAATGAGCTTGGACTTCTGTTCTCAGATTACTCCACAGCTAACACGGCTGCAAACATGTCACTTATCTGTTCTGCAACTGAAATTGTCAATATGTGCTACCAGGGGATGTTTGTTGTTTTGCTCTGTTGTCACTCTTGACCAGAGAGATGATCAAGTATTACACTGAAAATGATTTTCATCTGAAACATCATGACCATGATTGACACCTGTCTTTCAAAAACTACAACAATTGTCATAACACTGGATAGGACAACTCACCAGTGAAGGATTTGCTGATCTAGATGGCCATTTGACCCAGAAAAGGTTCTTAAAGCTCAAGCAGACTTCCAATGGAAGGTATCAACAGCCCTTGGTTTTGCAGTTTAGCTCTTTGGAAGCAGTTACTCTGTAGTAATTCAGGAACATAATTGGATGGCTTCATCTTAATCAAAGAAGCATCCACAGTGATACGCCATTGACCAACCCAGCAAAGCTTAAAGACTGGAGGTTTCTTCTTTGGAGGCTTTAAAGCAGAGGCTAGATGGCCATCTGTCAGGGGTGCTTTGAATATAATTTTCCTGCTTCTCAGCAGAGGGTTAGACTGGATGGCCCACAAGATCTCTTCTGACTCTAAGATACTCTGATTTTGACCTATCTGGCTCTACCAACAGTAGACTATTTGCAAATCCTCACACTGATACCGTATCTTTCTTTCTTTTTCTTTCTCCCTCTCCCCATCTCTCTCTCCTCCCAAATCTGTCTTTCTTTCCTCCTGTCATTAATTCATTAATTCGGGAGTGACTCAGGTACTATGGTGATTAATCCTCTTTACAACTGAAGGCCATTGATAAGAGGAAAAGATCTTGGCCCTCTCAGTATGCGTCATGGCAATCATTCCATTTTGAAGGTGCTTCAATACTACTGTAGTTACTAAGTTGTTGTTTGGTTTTGGAAATTCATGGTATGCTACAACTTGATCTTACCTTTTCCTGGCAGCATTCCTGGTTTGCTGCAGAACAGCTAGTTTTATTTATGATCCTATTTTAATTCATCTTCTTGTTCTTGCTATGGTTTAGGTAAACTGGAGAGTTAGGTGGGAGAGTACAGGGGAGGCCTTTCTAAGGGCCAAATCAATGTGTTCTTGCTGATTATAGCATGAGTTCCTGTGCAACTGCTGTTTATTAAAGGTTAGGGAAAGAAATGTGGCTCACAATGAGACGGAGGTTTCAGTTTGATACTGTGGTAGAACAGCTAAAGATTAAAGTCCCCCTTCCCATGGCACAGTCCTGATCCAAAACGCAACCCAACTTAAAAATAATGCTACATCGTAGCCGCAGCCCCCAGTGGCACAGTGGGTTAAACGTCTGAGCTACTGAACTTGCTGACTGAAAGGTTGGCGGTTCAAATTCAGTGAGTGGGGTGAGTTTCCACTGTTAGCCCCAGCTTCTGCCAACCCAGCAGTTTGTAAACATGCAAATGTGAGTAGATCAATAGGTACCGTTCCGGAGGGGAAGGAAAGCTATTCCATGTAGTCATGTTGGCTACTTGACCTTGGAGGCATCTACAGACAATGCGGCTCAGACATGGAGATGAGCACTAACCCTCCCCCCCCCGAGTCAGACACGGCTAGGCTTAATGTCAGGGGAAAACCTACCTACATAGCAGCCATGCAAATTTTCATAGATTGACAAACATGGCAAAACTCTCCCACAGAACAGTAATATTTATGGTTGACACAGACTCTCCTTCAGTCGAAGAGTGCAAAAAGTTGTATTGAAGGGACTATGCACAATTTAACAGCCACTGTTTCTTGGGGTTTTTTTTCTCCAAAGGAGGCTCATTAATGACACTTCACAGCGGAGACCCTCTGCTTTACTTGAGAGTTTCCCATGCCTCTTTTGATGGGAATGTCCCAACATATACTGAATTTTCTAGGCTGCCAAGAATCTAACACTCCCATGAGAAACTGGTGGGATCTCACCATCAGTATTAATATCCGCAAGAAACTCCAGTGTAAATTAAACAGTTCTATTGAGGGTGAATACAAAGTTAGGTGACTAGACAAAACAAAACTTAGGCAGCTTATACAAATGTAGATGAGTAATTGGTGATGTTTTAAATAAATGCATGCTATCCTTTTGTACCACTTTTTTCATGTCGAGTGTCTTGAGAAACTGCAAATCACTTCTGGTGTGAGATAATTGGCCATCTCAGGGGACGCCCAGATGTTTTGATGTTTTACCATCCTTGTGGGAGGCTTCTCTCATGTCCCTGCATGGGGAGCTGGAGCTGACAGAGGGAGCTCATCTACACTCTCCCCAGATTCGAACCTCTGACCTGTTGGTCTTCAGTCCTGCCGGCACAAGGGTTTAACCCACTGCACCACCCAGGGGCTCCACATTAATTTCCCTGATACAAATTAAACTGGCAAACTACAGAAAAAATAGAATTAAGAATGTAGATATTGCTAACCTTGCTGTATGGGACAGGAATGGGGAGAGTTCATCAGTAAAGTACAGTATTCCCTCGCTACTTCACGGTTAGTTTATTGCAGACTCCCTGTTTCGCGGATTTCAAGAAATATTAATTTATAATATATATCATGGTATTTTCACCATTTTATGGGGTTTTGCTGCCGATGCTCTCCAAGGCGCTTTCCCTCCTCAGTCCTCCCTCCCGCCTTGAAGGGCCTTTCCTTCCTTCCCTTCCCTTTATTTTAAGTTTATAAAGACTTAAAATAGTTTATAACTACTAAAATAATGTATAAATATTAAAATAGAGTATCCCTACATCACAGTTTTTCATTTATTGTGGAAGGTCATGGAACCTAACCCCAGCAATAAGTGAGGGAACACTGTACATGTAGTTGGTCTGATTAGCAATGTAATTCTGTGATTGTCTCAATAGGTCCCATTGAGTTAATTTTAGTTTATTCCTATACACATGTGCACAGACAAACAGCTGTTATAGCTGTAAGGTCATAACCTCGATCACCATGCCTTGAACTATGTTAAGTTGTTAGTACTGTAGGCAGTCCCCTAGTTATGAACAAGATAGGCTTGTTCTTAAATCTGTAGGTATGTTCTTAAGTTGAATTTGTATGTAAGTCAGAACAGGTACATTTTTATAAGCTTTGGATAGTACAGGGAAGGGTTAAAACCCCAGTTGTGTTTGTTTTGTTGTCTGTGCCCCGTTTCAAAAGATTACACCTCACTTTCTGTCCCTGTAATAATTTGATTTAAAAAAATGGCTTGTTGTGGAAACAAAGATTGGTGATAAAGCTTCAGTGGAGACACCTTTTCCCCATGATAACTGTTTCACTTAGGCAGAAAAAAATGAAATGCAAAGATGCAGAATGGGGGACGCCTGGCTTGACAGAGCAGTATGTGTGAAAAAGATCTCTATTTCGCCTTAGTCAGATCACACCTGGAACACTGTGTCTAATTCTGGGAACCACAATTGAAGAGACATATTGACAAGCTAGAATGTGTCCAGAGGAGGGTGATTAAAATGATCAAGGGTCTGGAGAACAAGCCCTATGAGCAGTGGCTTTAAAAGCTGGGCATGTTTAGCCTTCAGAAGAAAAGGCTGAGAGGAGGCATTATGAGGGCCATGTATAAATATGTGAGGGGAAGTCATAGGGAAGAGGGAGCAAGCTTTTTTTTCTGCTGCCCTGGAGACTAGAATGCAGAACAATGGCTTCAAACAAGGAAAGGAGATTTCACCTAAACATGAAGAACTTCCTAATTGTGAGAACTGTTCAGCAATGAACTCTCTGCCCAGAAGTGTGGTGGAGGCTCCTTCTTTGGAGGCTTTTAAGCTGAGGCTAGATGGCCATCTGTCGGGGGTGCTTTGAATGTGATTTTCCTGCTTCTTAGCAGGGGCTTGGACTGGATGGCCCACGAGGTCTCTTCCAACTCTATGATTTTATAAGAATGAATTTCCCTTCTGAGGAGTAGATTTCTCTCACTTCCTGTTGTCTCACCCATGTTCTTAACTATGAGTCATTTGTAAGTCTGATGTCTGCAACTCGGGGACTGCCTGTATAGCACATGTGGTGCAGAACACCCAAGTGGTTCTGAACTGCAGTATGTTATTCCAATTATAATCAGCTCTAGCTAAATATAAAATTATGCCAATTAATTAAAGAATCTCAGCACAATGTCAAATCGAGATAATGTAGAGACTCAAGGGGCCACTTAACCTGGCTAGCCTGAATGAACAAAATTTATTTTAAGTAGTACATGGTTCAAGACTGTACATTGTTCAACATATCAGATCCTTTCTTCTCTCTTATGTTAGTTAAAATGTGCATCAATTAATGATATTGATTCAAAAAAGATCCGAAAGCAGGTAAGCCACAAATGTTATTAGAAATCAGACAAACATGAATGGCATTCGATCTTACTAAAAGACATTTATGGAGCTTGTAAAACATTGTGGATAGAAGTGAAGCTGGATAAAAAAATACCTGAAGGGAACCTACTACCCTTTTGAATTTTATTTATTTGGAAGGCGATCATTCTGAATGATTGCTGCAGCATATAAAAACAGGATGTATCCATGGACAGAGTACATCGTCAGGATGCATAAATTCCTTCTGCGCAATCGGCATTTTTATTTTATTTATTATTTCGTATATTTCTATCCCGCCCTTCTTCCCACAAGGGGGACTCATTGCAGGCCATAAACAGAGTAATCAAACAGAAGACCTTGGAAAATTACATAGGTTTAAGTTTGTCCTTTTGAGAGGAGATAACATCTCCTAAAGCATTTAGATAATAAAGGGAACCTTACATGATTGCTAATCAAATGTCAAACTATGTGTATTGTATTCCGTAGGAGCATTTGTTTTTGCCGCACATCAAATTGAGAACAGATTAAATTCAGGAAAAGGAAACTTCTTACAATTTGTGGAAGAGCAGATTAGTATTAAGTTGTTCAAATGTTTCTGAGGTTGTATTTTGTGGTTTTATTTTGTGCTTGTATTTATTCTGGACAGTATTCTGAAATATTTTTATGTCAGCATTGTGGCTCATAAAGTGCTGAAAGAAACAAGATAAAACACATGGACCATGAACATAGCTTTAAATGGCTTAGGGCTAATCGGTACTATCCCTACCAAATGGGGCAGTTGCAGAATAAACATTAAGCCTATTTATTTACTTTACTTTTATTATTCAGTGTGTATTGTCCCAACACACTTAAACACTCCTATTCAAGTATGTAAGAATTCCACCTGCCCCATTTGTGTAAACATTACACATTGCTTGCTTACACATGGTCCAGTTTTCACTTGCGAAATGTTGGTCGGTATACTGCAGTCCGTATGTTCCCGGGCTGTGGCGCAGCTAGTTAGTAGCCTGCTGCATTAAATCACTACTGACCAAGAGGTCATGAGTTCGAAGGCAGCCTGGGTCAGAGTAAACTCCCAACCATCAATAGTGTAGCTTGCTGTTGACCTATGCAGCCCGAAAGACAGTTGCATCTGTCAAGTAGGAAATTTAGGGACCGCTTTATGTGGAGAGGCTAATTTAACTAATTTACGATGCCATAAAACTTTCCAGCAGTGTGCAGAAGAATGTGGAAGTACTCCATCAAAGGACTCGGTGTCACAAGTGGATGGTGAAGTGGCAGCTCCCCCTGTGGCCGAAACCAAGCATATCCTCATGAAGCTGGAAAAAGCTGGAATGTTAAATTCCCTGTGTCTGTCTATATATGTTGTATGTCTAAATGGCATTGAATGTTTGCCATGCATATGTGCATTGCAATCCTCCCAGAGTCCCCTGTGGGGTGAGAAGGGCAGAATATAAATACTGTAGCTAAATAAGAATTAATAATTTTAGAATACTAACATATTAAAACTTACCAACAGATATTTTGAAAGAAAGAAGCAAGCTAAGCCATTCTTACCAATCACCAAAGAAAACTTCCATTTAGTCACAACAGCAGTAGAATCCACGTACTCGTCTTTGAAACTGCCAAGTTTTCTTGCACTGTTCATTACACACCCCCTTATGCCCCATACCCATTGTTAATTTTTAATTCTCTCTGTTCCACGCACTGCTAATATCTTTCCTCCCACAAGTATGCAGGTGTACAAGGCACCAAGCCAACTGACTACAATCTTTAGCAGCCAAAATTATTCCTCTTTTAACTTTTAATTTATAACAAAATCCACAAAACTTTGAAGTCTAGCCTTCTCTCAGGTCCCACATGCACATGGCAGATGGTCGCTTTTAATAGTCTATATATGCCCAGATATCCTGTGTCTCTGTTCCACTCAACATTAAGTTGTAGCACACTTACATTGCCATGTTTCCATTCTGGGGGTTATAGTATGAGGACTCTGGCTGAAAATTTTAAATGCTCCTCCCTCAACTATGAGCCCCTGGTGGCGCAATGGGTTAAACCCTTGGAACAGCGAGACTGCCGTCCGAAAGGTCAGCGGTTCAAATCCAGGGAAGAGGTGAGCTCCTGTCTGTCAGCTCCAGCTTCTCTTGCGGGGACATGAGAGAAGCTTCCGACAGGATGGTAAAACATCCAAGTGTCCCCTGGGAAATGTCTTTACAGACAGGCAATTCTCTCACATCAGAAGCAACTTGGGTTTCCCAAGTCACTCCTTACCCAAAAAAAAATGGCTATCATTGTGCTATGTGAACTACACAACTATAATTGTGTAATGTGAACAACCCCCTTGTCTGCTCAGCTTTTTACATTTTGTTGGCTGGCTAATGAGTTCTGGTTCAAAGGGGAACCACTGCTGGATCGATGGTTTGAGGCTTCAAATTGTCAATAAATTCCTAACAACCAAAAATCTGGTGTTAGTTGTTTCATAAGTGATTACACTCTAAAACTTTATCTCCCATTTTCCTTTATTATTTTCTCTAAAAAAAGATTACCGTACGAGAAATACTTGCTTGAGGCCAAGGTTCATCAGGTGAATGAAGCAACATTTTTGCTCCCTTCCCAATTAATCAACAACCAACCAATCTTGTCTCCTGCGACATCAGAGCCCTTCCCCCACCAACAGCAGCAGCTCCCCCAGCAACAATACTAAGATTATTAATGATGTATTAGTATTATGCTAATAATATGGTATGTTTTAATGTAGATATGACTTGTAAGCTGCTCTGAGTCCCCTTCGGGGTGACAAGAGCGGCATATAAATGTCACACACACACACACACACATTCTCTCTCTCTCTCTCTCTCTCTCTCTCTCTCTATATATATATATATATATATATACACTGTGTGTGTGTATGTATGTGTGTGTGTGTGTGTGTGTGTGTGTGTATATATATATATATATATATATATATATATATATATATGGTATAGCACTCATATTGACCTTCAAACTACAGGAAAGGAGATTCCACCTGAACATGAGGAAGAACTTCCTGATTGTGAGAACAAGATAGGTTCTATAGGTTTGCTCTTAAGTTGGATTTGCTTGTAAGGTGGGACATGTACATTTTTAAGTGCAAATCCAGCCACTCAAGACATGTCTATATCAACATCTACATCTCTTCTGAACAGGGATATAGACAGCAAAACAAACACTGCATGGGGTGTTAATCATATGTTTTTGCTATCATAGGGAAGGGTTAACACCCTTGTGTTTGTTTGGCTATGTCCTTGTTTGGAAGAGTTTATCTCACTATCTGTCCCCATATTAACTGGATTGGGGGGGGGGGGATAGCATCTTGTGAAAACAAGGCTTGGTGATAAAGTTTCAGTTGAGACACGTTTTCCTCATGATAACTCTTTCAAGAATGAATGGCTTCCAATGACAAGAAAACAGATTCCACCTGAACATTTGGAAGAACTTCCTGACTGTGAGAACTGTTCAGCAATGGAACTCTCTGCCTCAGAATGTGGTGGAGGCTCCTTCTTTGGAGACTTTTAAGCAGAGGCTGGATGGCCATCTGTCGGGGGTACTTTGAATGCGATTTTCCTGCTTCTTGGCAGGGAGCTGGACTGGAAGGCCCACGAGGTCTCTTCCAACTCTATGATTCTATGAATCTATGAATTTCCCTTCCTAGAGGCAGTTTTCTTTTACTTCCTGTTGTCTCACCCCCATTCTTAACTATGAGTCATTGTAAGGCAGATGTTTGTAACTCAGGGACTGGCCAAGTAAATAATCATGTATAAATGAGGGCCAGTTTTAGAGCCAGAATTATGGATTTCGATATGATGTGTGGATAAATTAAGGATCATTTCACAGAGAAGGGAAAGCATCAATGCCACTTCAGGAGACCAGGAGACCAGTGGTCCCTAGCTATTGCTGCTGCCATTTTGCTCAGAGGTCTCCTGCAAGCATTGTAAGCCTTCCAAACACAATCTGCCCATCCTGTGTACCTTATTTTCAAAGTGGCATCATCACTGGAGGGGTTTTTTTTTCTTCGTGTCAGGAGCGACACGGCTGTTTGAGCAGGCATTTGCTGATGAAATATAACGATTTAATTAGATATATGGAATGACGACAGTGTGACGGAAAGTGATTTCAACATGACACTGAGACTGTAATTTATTTATTTACTTTGCTTCTAGACTGCCTCTCTCCGCCCGAAGGCGACTCAAGGCGGTGTACAACAGCAAAAACTGCTCAAGACAAACATATCAACAATTATCAATACAATACAATTCCAACATATACAAATTAGCATTCAACGTTAAAAACACAATATCAGCGTCTCATTAATTAAATCGACTTCCAATTGCATCGTCGTCGTTCCTTAGGTCTCAATTTGACAATCATACTACATCTGCAAATGCCCGGTCAAATAGCCAGGTCTTAACCTTCCTGCAAAATGTCAGGAGGGAGGGGGCCGATCTGATGTCATTAGGAAGGGCGTTCCAAAGCCGAGGAGCAACCACTGAAAAGGCCTTGTCTCTCGTCCCCACCAATCGCGCCTGCGAAGCAGGCGGGACCGAGAGCAGGGCCTGTCCGGATGATCTTAAGCATCTTGTAATTGTATGTTTTAATTGCTAATTGTTGTTATATGGTCATTGTTTTACTCGTGTCTTTAATTGAAGGGCAGAGGCTGCCTTGTGTAAACCGTCCCGAGTCGCCTTCAGGCTGAGAGGGGCGGTATGGAAATATGACAAATAAATAAATAACCCATTGTGCCACTGGGGGGCTCATCACTGGAGGTAACATGAAGACCCCACTAAGAACTGCTCTTGTAGTATGCAGATTATTATTTCCTATTTCTCATGACACTTTTTTGCTTTTGTCTATTCTTTAAAAACTTTCCAACGGAGAGATAATTTCTCCCAATTATCACCTAAATTGGATAGATCTGTAATCTGCTACTCTACTAAAAATTCTGTAATCTGGCCAACTATTCAGTCTCCAGTTTACTAATGCACAAGGAATCATAGTTTTTCAGATCTGAATCATTCTAAGCCTGCACATACAGCTATTGTCCCAGGCAGTAAGGAACTGGAGCCAGCTACAGAATACACTAGACTAGAGATTCCTTTCTCTTGCCCAGGACCTGCTGTTTTATTTAGAATATCAAGTGATTTATATCACCCTGGACTCACATCGGGAACATAAAAAAAGTTAAGCAAACTGGATGGACTCTTTGATTCAAACAGACCAGCAATTACTGACACAGCCATTCAGCTTGTGCTTTGGACAACCTGGGAATACAAAGTATGAAAAGACTTGATGTTATTTTTTTTTATCGAGGTACCTGTAAACTGCTCTATTGTGACACTCAGGAAAAGGAAGAATATCAGCAGCTCTATGACTGTTGAAAGGGCTTCTTTTCTTTCTTTCTTTCTTTTACACTTTGGGAAGTATTTTTCTCCATGGTGTTTTTTTTCTAAATAGAAAGGTGCTTTCCCCATGTAAAAATACGTATTTCTGCATTAAAACTGTGTTGTAAATACGGAAAAGCAATATGTATTTCTCCACGGAAATTATGTTTTCAGAACAGAAAATAAAGGGTCCTTCCACATAGCCCTATATCTCACAATATCTGCTTTGAACTGGGTTATCTGAGCCCACACTGCCATATAACCCAGTTCAAAGCAGATATTGTGGGATTTTCTGCCTTGATATTCTGGGATATAGTGCTGCATGGAAGGACCCATAATCTGTATTTCCATGCAGAAAATGCATTCAGAAACAAATAGCTTGAATAGTATCAAAAAATGTACGCCTCACACCACTGGAGAAATTACACTGTTTCGCTGGTATCGCTCCACCTGACATCCACTTGGAGGTAGCAGCCAGCAATGAAAGGAGAAAGGCATTGGCATCTTCGGCCCATCCTCTGTTCGGATATCAGCCTGCACGCCAATGCCTTAAATCAAGAAACAGCTTGCTAAGATCTACAGAGATACTTGCAGGAACACCTCAGCAAGCAAGAGTCCAAAAGTGGCAGGCTAAAACCCAGCAGCTCAATCAGTAGCTGAAACCAGAAGAGAGACTCCTTCCTGGGTGCACAGAAGAGTGGATGACCCGGAAGGCGCTGAACAGGCTGCGCTCTGGCACCATGAGATGCAGAGCTAACCTTAAGAAATGGGGCTGCAAAGTGGAGTCCACGACATGCGAGTGTGGAGAAGTGCAAACCACAGACCACTTACTACAATGCAACCTGAGCCCTGCCACATGCACAATGGAGGACCTTCTCACAGCAACACCAGAGGCACTCCAAGTGGTCAACTTCTGGTCAAAGGACATTAGCATAATGCCAAGTTCTTTTTTAAAATGTGTTTTTAAATGCATTTTAACTGTACCCTCAGCTTGCTTCTGACACAATAAATAAAGAAAAAAAAATAAGGGAGAATACTGAAGGAATTGCTCTTTTGGCCTGAAAAGATGAAGAACACAAAGATTTACATCCCCAATGGTACTTCATTTTGATTAAAGAGGAATTGCAATCATTTGTATCAGTCCCATCTGTCCATACACTTCCCTCTGTGTGACCTATTACAATTCAATCCAGTTCTCTATTACACATTCTTCCTTTGCTTCATCTTCAGTTCTTCATCTCCGGCTGTGTAGTCCTGGCAGGTCAATTCAGGACAAGAACACCATTTATTTTACTGCCTGTTTCTTTTCCATATGTACAGTTTATTTTTACCCCGCATTTGATGGACTAGTCTATGAACTTAATACCTCTTAGTTGGCACAGAATGTTTAGTTGTATTTGAAATACTGGGCCTCATTGTCACACACACACACACACACACATATATATATAAAATATCCTTGCTTTTTAAAGCTGTACATTAATGAATGCTCACAAAGATATATTAATACAAAGGCGATCAGGTTGGCTTTAATGGATTATGCTGCGTATAACCACATAAGGCTATTTCAATATTGATGTAGGACAGTGGTTCTCAACCTTCCTAATGTCATGACCCCCTTAATACCGTTCCTCATGTTGTGTTGGCCCCCAACCATAAAATTATTTTTGTTGCTACTTCGTAACTGTACTTTTGCTACTGTTATGAATCATAATGTAAATATCTGATAGGCAGGATGTATTTTTATTCCCTGGATTAAATTTGGCACAAATACCCAATACACCCAAATATAAATACTGGTGGGTTGGGGGGATTTATTTTGTCATTTGAGAGTTGTAGTTGATAGAATTTATAGTTAGCCTACAATCAAAGAGCATTCTGAACTCCACCAAATGATGGAATTGAACCAATCTTGGCACACAGGACTCCCATGACCAAGAGAAAATACTGAAAGGGTTTGGAGGGCATTGACTTTGAGTTTGGCAGTTGTAGTTCACCTACATTCAGAGAGCGGTGAGGACTCAAACAATGATGGATCTCAACCAAACTTGGCACAAATGCTCAATATGCCCAGTTGTGAACACTGGTGGAGTTTGAAAATAATAGATCTTGACATTTTGGAGTTGTAATTTCTGAAATTTATTGTTAGCCTACAATCTAAGATCACTCTAAACCCAGCCAACAATGGATCTGCACCAAGCTTGGCATACATGGCCAACATTGAATACTGGTGGAGTTGTAGTTCACCAACACCAAAAATGAAGAGAAGGACAGGAGGAGAGATCTTCATCCTTCTCTGCCAAAGGGGTTCCCAAGACTATCAGAAATATGTATTTCTAATGGTCTTTGGCAATCCCTCTGAAACCCCCTTCACGACACCCCCCCCCCCCAGTGGTCCCAACCCTCAGGTTGAAAAACACTGCTGTAGGAACAGCCCTCTTTGGTATAGCTTCCCAAAGGTTACAAAGAAGGACTCTGAGTGGGAGAAACAGAATAATATAAGGACATTAGAGTGGTATTCCAAGCTGAGTTTCATAATAATGTCTGCCCAACCAAATGATTTCCTAACAGTGCCTTCTCCAAATCAGTCAGATATACATTGGAGTACTACTCTCATCAATTCCGCCAGAAATTGTATGGCGGGATTCATGGCCCAACACAACTGGAAGGCAGTGCAGTTCTTTAAAAGTAAAGCTGTTTCCTAGTGTTGTTTTCTTTTCCTTAACCTCTTCCGAGTGTTGTATTGTTCCTTAACCTCTCTTTTCTCTCCCCCCCCCCCCTTTTGAATCCTGGCAAGTTTCTGAACAATTGCCTTAGGAGGAGGAAGGTACTTGAATTGCAAAATCCCAAGGGCAGGATTACAGCTAAAAAAAAACTAAGGTAGAAGCTAAGTGAGATGTCGGGAATGGATGCACAAAAACATACGCCAACACCCTGATTGTCCCTTCACTTGAGGTTTGGCAAGAGGCTCACTTTCCCACAGTAGCGGCTCTATTACTGTCTTGGAAGAGAACACTGCCCCCCTCCTACGACCCCTCCCATTCAGTCCCCAGGAGTCCCAACTTGGCAGCAGGCATCTCCTCTAATTCTTTAGTGGATGTTTGGTGATAAGCCAATCCTACGCAAAAAGCATTCCCTCTGCCTCCTGCTCCCCCCTGCCCCCGCCTTATTCACTACAGAGAAAAAGGGAAACCTGACTCCACATTTTAATCTTTGTGTGTATATGGAGAGGAGGGCTTTTCTTTCTTTGCTTTTCCTCCAACCATTATCTAAATTCAGCAGGAGACCACAAACCCCCTCCAGAATGCTTGATTTTTGCTCAAGGGAGTTTCACTTGATCCAAGAAGTGCTGTATGTATTTATTTTTCCAGCCTTCTTTTGTTCTCCACATCCTCTTCTTTAGCTCTGGCAAGATCCTGGCAATCACCTCAGGCTCCAGGACTACGTCATACATATATAGATTCTCTCCCTCCCAAGTTTTAAAGAATCCTGCAATGTCTGGAAGAAGGAAAGACCCAAAGTTTGCTCTCTTGTGTAATCAAAACGACTTGGACCTTGTTTCCAAGAAGTTGCTGTACCCACAGTGCATATTTGGCAATGATTACCTTAGATCAGTGTTTGCGTGTGCAAGGGTGATACACCTCGCGCCCAATGATAACACTGACACAAAGGTTGGACGAAAATGGCCACAACTCGTTTATTAAACAGATCAAAGGGTTGGCGGCCACGCAAGGGTCCAGGATCAGGGTAGTACAGGCCCCCGCGAATGTCCAAAGGCACTTGCAAGCCTGGGTGCGAGCGGCCCAATGCCTCTCCACGGAACTCGGCACCCCAGGGGGGCCAGGGCGTTATCCCCCTACCAACCAAGGGGCGATAAGCCATCCTGATCCAGGGCCCTGCCGCCTGCCAACACGGAGTTGCGACAAAGAATATGGTAACACATACTTTAACCAAGTAACAAACAACTTGAGTAAATGCACAATATGAACATGAATAAGCCATGTACCATGTAGGGAGGGAGGGAGGAAAAACCGAATTGGCCCCTGCAAGTGCTGGGGGCAGTCCCAGGCAGCCTTTAATATGCTGCCTGGAGGAAGAGAAGGGCCAGCTAGCCACGTGGAGGGGAGAGGCGTGGCCAGCCCCCCTCATTGGCTAGCTGGCCCTGGCGGCGGGAAACTAGGTGCCGCCCCAGGGGTCTCTGGGAAGGAGAAAACCCCTGACCTCCCCAAGATGGCGACAAGGACAGCCCTACCCCGCAAAAGGGGTTGGCCGGTAAGTCGGCCATGCCCATTCTCAACCTTCCTAATGCCACAGCCCCTTAATACAGTTCCTGACCTCCAGCCGTAACATTATTTTCGTTGCTACTTCATAACTATAACTGTTATGAATCATAATGTAAATATCTGATATGCAGGATGTATTTTTATTCACTGGATGAAATTTAGCACAAATACCCGATACACCCAAATTTGAATACTGATGGGGTTGGGGGGGATTGATTTTGTCATTTGGGAGTTGTGGTTGCTGGGATTTATAGCTCTCCTATGATCAAAGAGCATTCTGAACTTCACCAATGATGGAACTGAACCAAACTCGGCACACAGAACTCCCATGACCAACAGAAAATACTGGGACGTCTGGTGGGCCTGAGAGTGCCTTGGACCGTGAAAAGATCCAACCATTATACTTCAGGAAATAAAGCCCGACTGCTCATTGGAGGGAAGGACATTAGAGACAAAGATGAAGTACTTTGGCCACATAATGAGAAGACAGGAAAGCTTAGAGAAGACAATGATGCTGGGGGAAATGGAAGGAAAAGGAAGAGGGGTCAACCAAGGACAAGATGGATGGATGGTATCCTTGACGTGACCGGCTTGACTCTGAAGGAGCTGGGGGAGGTGGCAGCCGACAGGGAGTTCTGGCATAGGCTGATCCATGAGGTCATGAAGAATCAGAAGCGACTGAATGAACAAACAAGAACAACTGGTGGGCATTGACCTTGAGTTTGGGAGTTGTAGTTCACCTACATCCAGAGAGCATTGTTGAGTCAAACAATGATGGATCTGGACCAAACTTGGCACAAATACTCAATATATCCAAATGTGAATACTGCTTGAGTTTGGGGGAAATTGACCTTGACGTTTTGGGAGTTATAGTTGCTGGGATTTATAGTTCACCTACAATCAAATAGCATTCTGAACCCCACAAACAAGAGAATTGGCTCAAGCACAGAATCCCCAACAGAAAATACTGTGCTTACTGATGGTCTTTGGTGACCCCTCTGACACCCCTTGCGACCCACAGGTTGAGAAACACTGCCTTAGCTCTACATTCTCAGCACACTACATTTGGTCACATCAGGAAGATGTTATAACTTGATTCCAATGATATCAGTTTTTGCCCTCAGACATAGCTCTCTAGTAATATGCATGAAAATAAACAGACTGGATTTCATACAAAAGGCCAGCCTGGTTGCCAGGTGATTTTAAAGCTTTGGCATCCCACAACAGCTTAAGAGAAGAATTGAAGTGCGCTTCAAGGGAAGAAATGTGTGTATACAGATTTTCTACAATAAATGCAATTGCCTTCTCTGCAAGGCTTTTTCACTGGTAAGGTAGAGCAAGGGTTTCTAAAGAGGACACTGGATATGTGCATTGCACTAAACCACTTCCTATGGCAATCGTTCTCGGAGATTATGCTTCAAACTGTGAACCCTAAGATGTCCAGCTCTGCCCAGTGGAACACAGGAAGCTGCCAAGAGTCAGACCTGAGGATGAACTTTGCAAGCAAAAGATCTCTGGTTCACCCTCCAGTAATGGTGCCAAATACTTTTTACAGAAACTGAGGACAGCTATATAAATCAGAGCTGATTATAATAATAAAATGAAAGGAAACATAGAGATGTTTACCATGTTTGCATTTTATTGTTACAATTTACTGAGATTTTTATTTGTATCTTCTAAAATATCTGTTGGTCAGTTGTCTTGAATCACAATTTTGGTGGAAAGGCACAACTTGATAAAACTTGTGCAAGTAGATATTCCATACATCCTTATGCAACTTCACAAAATGTAGTTATATTGGAATAAACTCTACTTAGGTTAGCAAAAAGCACCCAGAGCATTCATTTGTCTATGAAGCCTAGTACTAGCTACCCTAGACACTAACCACTATTTCTGTGATAATTTTCTCCATGGGATTTCTTTGTTAGCAAACTCGGGAGACTATGGGTTGCTGTGTTAAAGTGCTAGTATAGACTTTCCATTGTAATTCTACTTTTAAGCAATGCACAAGCTGTAACAGGGGGTTGTAATTTGGAACATGAGAGGATTTCTGCTGCAAGTACCTTTCTACAATGGATTCACAACCTACCAAATGCATCAGAGTAACTAAGAAAATGATGTACATTGCTATAGCCAGCAGACAAGTCTTTCAGTTGTTAGAAACATCTGTTTGTCTGAAAACAGCCAGGAGCCTCAATGAAACTGCAGCTTCTGGACGTGTGTTTACTTATTTTCAGATACACAAACATTGGTAGGAAGTGTGTGGTCCAATGTAGCAAATTGGTCAAACAAACAAACAAAAACCAAATACAAATCCAAACACCTGTTGCTGGAACCTCACTCTGAAAGACAGTAATATTTTACTTAATTTTATGGTATTTTCATCATGCCTTGATTACCCATAAGGCCAACGAGGCCATGGCCTAGGGGCGCAAGCCGAGGGGGCCAGATCACTTCTCCTGGCAAACTGGTCTGCGCCTCTCTTTCCCCCTTTCTCATGCCCCTCCTCAATCCTTCTCCCGGCAAAGTCTCTGCTCCGTCCCCTCCGTCTCTTGCTCTCTCTTCCTCTCGCGACCTCTCTCTCTCTCTCTCTCTCTCTCTCTCTCTCTCTCTCTCTCTCTCGCGAGCTCTCTCTTGCGCACTCTCTCTCTCTTGTGCGCTCTCTCTCTCGTGCGCTCTCTCTCTCTCTCGTGCGTGCCTTTGGAGCGAGTTTGCACCCACTGCGCTCTTCCCAAGCCTCCCGACTCTTGAGGAAACCTTCAGAGCACAACAGACATTTCCAGCCGGTGGGAATGGGGACCTTGGAGGTGGCGGGAGGTTGGCTTAAAGGGGGCGTAATTCCAAAGTGTGGCCTAGGGCACAAAAAAGTGTTAATCCGGGCCTGATTTTCATCAAAACAAGTAGGAAAACTAAGTTTTAAGAACCAGTTCCAAATAATGTATTCCATTTTGCTAGTGTCGAATACTAACACAAAAATAAACATGACAGAAATCAGGTTTATTCACAATGACTAATTTTAAGAGTAACAGGTGTCACTTTGCCATCAAATTTCCTGCAACTACTGAAATTTGGTTGCAGATGTTGATTCTACCCTCGAATTTCAGTGGCCATTGCAGCAGCTCTTTGTGGTCCAAAGAGAGGAGAAGACAGGAAGTGAGATAGGAAGGAAACAAGAGGAAAGAGCAGGGAGGAGCTGGAAGCCATAAGAACATGTAACAGGATTTTGGGAGAGGAGGTGAATTATTTTGGTGATGGAAGTCTGCTGCACTGCAACTTTTCATACTGCAGTGAAAGTGGCAAGATATGGCAACAAAGCAGGGCACACAATGTTTACATGTGAAATCCCAGAAACACACTCCATTACCCAGATGTAATGATTTCTCCTCTAGGAAGCATATTATAGTTACTTGATTATTACATGATTTCTCCAGCATGGTGATTCTTTGAAGAACATCTCCTGCATCATCAAGACAGGTAAAGGTCAAAGATGCAGACAGATAAACAATCCACCATGATTTCACCTGCTCAGATATATATCGCAGGCACTAAACAACACTATCTCCAGTATTTACAGGAAATTAGAAGATGCTGTTCCACTGCACAAATAGCCAATAAATAATGCAAAGCATTATTAAATTATGCAAAAGCCATCCCATAGACCTGCAGGCCATGCCAAATGCAGCTGTGGACAAAAAGAACCGCAAGAGCTAGTGGGATGGCATCTCAGAGTATATCATTAATGCAACAAATAGATTGTGTGTGTGTGTGTGTGTGTGTCTTCAAGTCGCCTGTCAGCTTAAAGTTTCATCAGGATTTCTTAGGCAATGAATACTCAGAGGTGGTTTAGTCAGTTTCTTCTTCAAGACCTACAATTATTGTTATTTTAAAAGTGGGGCAGGCAGCAAGGATAAATACAGAGTTTGGGAAATGGACCTTTCTGGACTACAATTCTCCAACCCCAAAGCAATTCTTTCAACCTCTGAAGTACATCATGGGAATGAAGTAGGGTTGCTAGGTTAATACTGTACTGAGATTTCAAGGCCCAAATATGAAACCAAAGGATGATGTCACAGGGTGCTTAACCTTATTTTATTAAGCATCAAGCACTGCTGCTCAGAGTATGTAATCCAAATGTTTATTTTTAATTTAATTAAGAAGAATATGGACACACACACATTTAACAAGGCAATGCACTTGCCCTAATATTGCTCCCTCTTGCCATGGAAAGAAGGGTTCAAGCCTCAAGATCTGGGAACCATAAAGTAATAGGTAAAAACACCACCATGACCTCATATCAGGACTGATGAACAATCTTTGACCAGCATACAATTAGAAAACATGTTTAAAATTAAATCTAATGTGCCCCAGGCATGCATTTATTTATTGTTTATTTAATTTATATCCCGCCCTTCTCACCGAAGGGGACTCAGGCCAGCTCATAACAGCACAATTCGATGCCTTGCACACATATCAACATAAAAACAACATGTACATTAAAATCACATAATCAAAACATATAAATTAAAACCATTAGTTAAAATCACAGAATCCGAAAACATATGCCAGGAGCCGTTCCAATTGGCATCTGTATTGTTCATTATTGCACTGAGGTATCAATTGTTGCACTCGGAGTCACTGTGCAAATGCTTGGTCCCACAACCAGGTTTTACCTTTCTTCCTGAAGAGTGGGGGGGGACTGATCTAATTTCCCTAGAGAGGGAGTTCCATAACTGAGGGGTCACCACCAAGAAGGCACTGTCTCTCATCCCCACCAGTCGCACCTGCGAGCGTGGTGGGATCGAGAGCAGGGCCTCCCCAGATGATCTTAAATCTCTGAGATGATTCATAGGGGGAGATACGTTAGGTAGGACAGGTAAACTGGGCCGGAACTGTTTAGGGCTTTATAGCCTAAATCCAGCACTTTGAATTGTGCTCGGTAGCAGACTGGCAGCCAGAGGAGCTGCTGCAACAGGGGAATTGTGTGCTCCAGTAAGAAACCTGGCTGCTGCCCATTGGACTTCTTGAAGCTTCCAAAAAGTCTTCGAAGGCAACTTCCCATAGAGCATGTACTTGTAGCATCAAACTATCTTCACTCCTATAATGTTCCTATATCAATTACTTTTGCTGGAAATCCCAGCTTCTTTAGCTTCAAGTGGTGTGTGCATGGCTCAATCATAACAAATTGGAACCTAGGGCTTCTCTCTTGCTCTCTCCTTCCAGCGCCCGCCTGCCTGCCTGCCAAAAGGATCCGAAAAGTTCTCCGGATTTCTTTCTTCTCTCCTTGGCTCTCTCTCTCTCACACGCACACACATTCCCTCCATCCCTCCCACAGCCTCGCATCCTAGCCGTGTGCGTGCCTTCGTCTTGCTCCCCCCCCCCCAGCAGCAACCAATGGGTGGTCATGTCACCACACCGTGCGTGGCAAGATGAGGGCCAGGGCCCGCCCACTAAAGCCTCATTTTGGCAAAAGAAGCCCCGCAAAGGCAGCGGCGGGAGCGCACATGGGTGCGCATGGCAGGAGCGTGCCATCCGGCTGGTGAGGCTCAAAGATCACCTGGAAGAGAGCCGAAGATCACCTAGGTGCTCCCGATCACCGTAATGAGCACCCCTGTATTAGATAGAAGAACAACTCCTCAGGCTTACTTCATCCATTATATAAGGGAACATTTCCCACACCCAATACAGTATATTGTTAGCACTGTTTCAAGGACATCCAGCAAATGACCTGCTTCATTGCAGCTTTGCCAGCAGTGATTCTTAGATGTATATTAATTCCACCTTTTATATCTGCTATTTTGGCTAATCCATTTGGGCACCTGAACACTATTTTCTGTTCTGTGCATGCTAATTCTATAAAAACCTCAAAATACTTCCATGTGCTAAACTATGGGCTGATACGTTAAAATATTACTTCTACAAGACCTACTCGGGGTGTGACTAATAAATGTATCCACACCCAAAAAAATGTTACTACCCATGGGTACAAGAGCATTCCTCACATTGTATGGCTGCATAAGTCCATTATACAAGCCTTGTTGCTAAATCACAAGGCTTCTAAAATTGGATGTTCTGTTTGGATTTCCAAGTAGGTTTCTGTGTTCAGTATGGACTCAATATGTAACTTTCTGGGAGTTACAGATTTTCAGGAATGTCAACTAAAGTGCTGTTTTTCACCACTGTGTGACAGCAGAGCCAATAGCTGATGAGCTACAGCTTTTCTCTTTCATGCAATTGAGGAAGCTGTAGCTGTGTTAGGTAAAGGAGGAAAGAGGAACATCTAACAAGGCTAATTAACAATAATGTGCCCCTAATTATATTGCCTATGTTTATAAAAGATAGACCATTTCAGAATCCCTGACTTTATATCATGAGGCTGCTTTATGATATTGGTCCAAAGGCGAAGCATACTCTTTATTTATTTATTTACATCATTTTTACCCTGCTCTTCTTACCCAGACTCAGAGCGGCTAACAAAGGCAACAATTCGATGCTGCAATAATTACAATTATAAACAAGATAAAAACATACAAATATCATAGATTAAAACAACATCCGTAAACAATCAAAGCCTTTCCCATTACAACAATCACGGGTCAAATTCAATGTTCAGTGCCGTTAAGTCCATTAGCCAAACGCCTGTTTCCACAACCACTTCTTCAGTTTTCTTCTGAAAGAAAGGAGGGAGGATGCTGATTTGATCTCACTGCAGAGTGAGTTCCATAGGCGGGGAGTCACCACTGAGAAGGCCCTGTCCCTCGTCCCCACCAGCCGTGTTTCCGAAGCTGAGACTGAGACTCCCCGGCAGATCTTAGGCTACAAGGCGGAATGTAGAGGGAGATACGTTTGGACAAGTAAGCTGGGCCAGAGTTGTATAGGGTTTTATAGACCAAGACCAGCACTTTGAATTGTGCTCGGAAATGGACCGGCAGCCAGTGAAGTTGACGTAACAGGGGAGTGGTATGCTCCCTGTATGATGCTCCAGTGAGCAATCTGGCTGCCGCCTGTTGGACCAGTTGAAGTTTCCAAACAGTCTTCAAAGGCAACCCTACATAGAGTGAATTGTAGTAATCTATTCGGGATGTAATCAGAGCATGGACTACCGTGGCCAGATCAGACTTCTTGCTGAAATAACAACAGACATTTTTGAGAGCAGCCAAAGAGAAAGGGACACAGTTTTTGTTTGTTTACTTATCATACAGTTATGATAGGCAAACATACAAAAACGGTGTCCCTTTCTCTTTGGCTGCTCTCAAAAATGTCTGTTGCTATTTCAGCAAGAGTATGCTTCATCTTTGGGTTTCACATCTTGTTAGTTAAGTTATACCACCAGTATGTCAAATTTAACCATGAGGGTTGTTGAAGTCTTCATAACTTTTAAGCTGAGAAGCCAGAAAAAGGATACCTTGACATTCAGCTTAATTTGCTGCCAGCTTTTTGCTATCAAATCTACTCCAAAGAAGAACAGACCTCTCTCATGCTGCCAGCCTTTGCTTCTCCATACTTGGCTTTCACCCATCTCAGGCTGTGGAGGAGTGATTCTCCTATAGGTATTTTGGGCTTCAAACTGCAGACGTTACAGCCACCCGGACCAACATTTTATTTATTTATTTATTTAGGGATTTATTAATCGCCCATCCCAAATGGCTCTGGGCGATTTACAGTAAAAACACACAGCTAAATACCTGAAACATCTAAAACATCTAAAGCAGGCATTCTGAGTGTTGAAAATCATGGAAGACCAAAAGTTCAGAATCTGACTTCTCTAGACCAATCATCTCCAGTTCAACATCATCCTGATGCACTCTTTTGGATTATAGTTTCCATCACCTTCAACCAACATGCCCATTATTATTCTGGGGATGATAGTACAGTAGAGTCTCGATTATCCAACATAAATGGACCGGTAGAACGTTGGATAAGCAAAAATGTTGGATAACAAGGAGGGATTAAGGAAAAGCCTATTAAATGCCAAATTACGTTACGATTTTACAAATTAAGCACCAAAACATCATGTTTTACAACAAACTGACAGAAAAGGCAGTTCAATACATGGCACCTGGAATGTGGCGCAGATGGCTGTCAGCTGCATAAGCTCTCTCTGACCAGTAGGTCATGGGTTCGAGGCCTGCCCGGGTTGAGGTGGGTGCTCGACCTTTAAGTGTAGCCTGCTGTCGACCTTTGCAGCCCGAAAGACAGTTGCATCTGTCAAGTAGGTGATAAAGGTACCACATTAAGTGGGGAGGCAACTTTTAACTGAATTATGAGGCCATTAAAGAACTCCAGGAATGCTGAGGAATGCGGAAGAAACAACAAGGGACGCTGGAAATGCTGAGAGATTATGAGTGCGTCAGCTCCCCCTGGTGGCCAGAGCTTGCCTCTGTTCGTCTATATGTGTGTTTGTGAAACAGCAGGAATTGTCTGCTAAAGTATGTGTACCTGTAATCCGCTCTGAGTCCCCTTCGGGGTGAGAAGACCATAATATAAATAAAGTAAATGAATAAATAAATAATATTATGTAGTAATTACTGTATTTATGAATTTAGCACCTAAACATTGCAATGTATTGAAACAGTTATGGATCCGGGCAAGAGGCAGACTACGTTGGACAATACAGAACATTGGATGAGCAAAGGTTGGATAAAAGTGAGTTGAGGTTCAAAACACCTTGAAGATTGCTGTAATGATGGAACAGTTATATGTAATGCCATAGAGAAGGATAGGATCGAGAGAAAAGGTAACAATTAATTCAGCAATATTTAAGCTGTTCAGTTAATTTTTATTAATGTTATGCTACCTTTCCTGATTCTGCTAGTGTCAATTATCTTCTATTCATATTAGTAACGGTTATAATCGTTCCCATGTGACTTTATTATTATTATTATTTATTAAGTTCGGCTTAATATACCGCTCTCTCCAGAGCGATTCACAAAGTTAGTGCAAATAAAACAAGTAAAATACATTAAAATACAATAAAACAATTAAAACACCCCTTTCAGGTATCTTCCCTGCTATTTCATGTTGCACTTGTCTTCTTCAACTATATCATGAACCAGGAATTTCACCCCTACTTGATCCCAATAATCTTATCCAAGCCACTCCCGAATACCTCAGTTTACATTATCACTATAAATCAGTTTGAGTAACGACTTTCCAGTCACAGAATTATTTCTACCTGGAAGGTAAAAGACATCTAACACTGTTGGGACGCTGTACTATTCCCCAGTTTATTTGAGGAAAAACATGAAGTTAAGATGTTATTAACAATGCAATCTTAGGGCTAAAATTGAGAAAATCATGATATTCACTGTCAAAGTGTATGTATAAATGTGTGAGAGGACGTCATAGGGAGGAGGGTGCAAGCTTGTTTTCTGCTGCCCTGGAGACTAGGACGTGGAACAATGGCTGCAAACTACAAGAAAGGAGATTCCCCCTGAAAATTAGGAAGAATTTCCTGACTGTGAGAACTGTTCAGCAGTGGAACCCTCTGCCCTGGAGTGTGGCGGAGGTTCTTTCTTTAGAGGCTTTTAGACAGAGGCTGGATGGTCATCTATCAGGGGTGCTTTGAATGCGATTTTCCTACTTCTTGGAAGAGGGTTGTACTGGATGGTCCACGAGGTCTCTTTCATCTTTATGAGTCTGAAAACCGAACTAGTGTAACGGGATTCAAACAGCTTTTCGAGGCACCATTGTGTATGCAAGAATGCTGTCTTCATATAACCCTGTTTACAGTTCAGCCCTAATTACTTTTAATGCTATAATAAGTATCTTAACCAAACCAAACGCAACACAGCAATTACACAAAGAAGATTGCAGCCTAGCAAGTGATTTTGTGAAAGAGGACATTCTAAGGGGTGTCTCTCTCACTAACAAGTGCATGTCAAGCAATCTTTCTGTACTCCTAAATACATAGAACTGACTTCTAAGAGCTTGAATGTACGCAAAAGATCTGGTTCTACCTAAACGCATGCATTTTACTGAATTTAGGTGCATCTGTGCAGGTGCCGACTACACGTGTGCATCCTTGACTATGAACATAGTTTTGTTTGATGGAAGCCAGAAGAACTTCCTTATATGTAAACGAACAAAGGTGAGAGAATGAGTTCAGGTTTCAAAAATGCCTTTTGAATCTAAAATCCAGACCTACTTACATACACACAAAGACAAAGAGCAGAGAGAGAGAAATCAAGGGAACTGAATAACATTCATAGTTAGCCCATTTCCCCCACTAAAGCTCCATTTATTTATTCATGACATTTCTACCCCGCTTTTCACCACCCTGGAGGGTACTCAAGGCGGCTTACACATAGGCAACTATTCGATGCCATAAAAGAATGTAAATTAAAATAAACATTTAAATAGAATTTAAAAATACAATAAAGCAATTAAAAACATTTAAGAGAATATCTTCACAATTAATCACATAATCGTCAAGCGTCATCTGGGCCATTCCAATAATTGCTGCACATCATTCCATATCTATATATGGCACAAGTTCTCCAAAGGCTTGGTCACAGAGCCACATTTTTACTCTCTTACGGAAGGTCAAGAGGGAGGGGGCTGATCTAATATCCCTAGGGATGGAATTCCACAGCCAAGGGGCCACCACTGAGAAAGCCCTGTCTCTTGTCCCCATCAATCGAGCCTGTAAAGGAGGCAGGACCGAGAGCAGGGCCTCTCCCAGCAATCTTAAACTCTGAGATGGTTCATAGAGGGAGATCCAATTGGACAGGTAAGTTGGGCCAGAACCATTTAGGGCTTTATAGGCTAAAACCAGCACTTTGATTTATGCTTGATAGTAGACTGGCAACCAGTGGAACTGACGTAACAGGGGGGTTGTATGCTCCCTGTATGCCGCTCTGGTGAGCAATCTGGCTGCCACCTGTGGACCATTTGAAGCTTCTGAACAGTCTTCAAAGGCTATCCCACATAGAGCACATTGCGGTAGTGTATACAGGATGTAACCAGAGCATGGACTACCATGGACAAATCTGACTTTCCAAGGTACGAGCACAACGGGTGCACAAGTTTTAATTGTGCGAATGCTCCCCTGGCCACCCCCAAAACCTGGGGTTCCAGGCTCAGCGATGAATCCAGGAGAACTTCCAAGCTGCGAACCTGCGCCTTCAGTGGGAGTGTAGCACCGTGTAACACAGGCTTTAACCCTTTGCCCTTTTCAGCCTTACAACTGACCAGGAGTATCTCTGTCTGCCCTGGATTCAATGTCAATTTGTTCGTTCTCATCCAGACCATCACAGATGCCAAACAATGGTTCAGGATCTGAACAGCCTCCTTAGTAGCAGGCGGAAAGAAGTGATAGAGCTGAGCATCATCTGCATACAGATGACAATGATTCTACACAATGGATTCCCTGCATCAACAGAGGCTAGGACTAGATCAGGGATTCTTAACTTTTGTACCTCTGGGTCTTTGAAAATTCAACACCTCTCAATTCCTGACAATTGGCTACAATAGTGGACAGGGTTTTTGGAGGCTGAACATCTAGAGGGGTAAACACAAAGGGCCACCTCTAAGATCTCTACCAAATCCACACACTTTATACAGATTTGGGAAAGGCAGTTCTGATAAATTCTTTGTTGTCCCACTTTTAGAAAATGTCCAAATGGCTGCCTCCTCTTCCCACTTTCCTCTCTTGTCCCTAGTTTGCTTCAACACCTGAAAACTGAATTCAAAGTGTAACAGTATTTCGCACTCAATTTATGGCATAGTGGTGAGTGGACAGGACAAATTTTGCCTTTCCCTGTAGTTCCAGGCAAAAGTAAACATCTGCAGTCTTTCCTAGCTTGGCAGAGCCAAGACTTCCCCATTGTGAAGTCTTGGCTCTGCCTTTCCCTCTCCTCTGTTTTAATTCTATTTATAGGCTTTCCCAATAGTATAGATAGCTTCCTTTGTATTAGTTTTTGGGTGGAGCCCAATTTTAGTTGGTCTATTCCATTTCGCTGCACAAAGCACTTTGCTGGGTCTCTCCTTCTTTCTACAGTAGAGCTACAGTCTTTTAGAGGCTTGGATATTGTCTGGAATCCTAGGCCTAGCAATCCAAAACAGGCATTCTTTGCACCTTCTACTGCTGCATTTAGCAGTATTTTTATACCACCAGTCCAAAGGACAACTGAACCTTTTGGGTTAGCCTAAGCTTCACAGAAAAGAAGATTAAGACAGTTTATAACCATTGCTTGACACCAGAGGCAAGATAGATTTTCAAAGACCCCAGATGAATGACTGCAACCAGCAAATTCTCCTTTTGTAATGTATTGTTTTAAGTTACCTTATGATAGTCCTGGGTGGAGTTAACCCTTTATTCATCTTGTTTCAGTTAACTAATTTGGTTATCTTTTCACCTTGCCTCAAAGTGCCTCTGTCTGCTAAGGGTCTTAATCTTAACAGAAGGTATCAGATAGCCCTCGAGTAAAGCCAGATACTATAGTTTTCTTAAAGGCTTGGGTGTGCCATCACACCCATTAGTACTTTTGGCATCTTGATCAAATTCTGAGGTTGCTTGGTCCACATGTTGCAGCTTTCATCTATGAAATGATGGAGGGAATAACACTCTTAGGATTCTTTCTGGCAGAGAAAACTCCTAAATCTTAACAGCTCTTTTGTTTCAGCTTAGTCTGTATCTCTTCAAAGCACAGGATGCTTTTTAAAAGAGAGTTTATATTCCTGCAAGTTGTTTAAACATCAGGCTCCTTCAAAAACAAAACATTCCAGACTGCTCCACCAACTTGCAAAATATTGTTCCTTCTTAATAAAAGTTTATTGTGTAGCTTAAAAATATGCAGGACAGAGACATAACTTTACTGGAAAATAAGTCTTTATAAATTCAATGGCATTCGGGTGGCGACTACACTGGCTCATGGGATAAATCTGAAAACTGATAATTTCAGTAAAACCTGCAAGACGCGTGAAGAGGAATGAGAAATAGCAGGATGTCCTTTATAACGTTATGGGACATAAGGTCATGGTATGACACTTCCCCTCACCCTGAATCCCATGGGATAGAGTCCTATGTTCTGGAATCACTCTGAAACAGAAGTACTTCAGATTTAGAATTACACCACGTAAGCAAAACCCGTCGTATTTTTAAGCACACCAAAGTACAGTGGTAAATCCTACACTGGTTCTCTGCCATGATGACTTAGCGTAGCATTTCTCAACCTGGGGGTCGGGACCCTGGGGGGGGGGTCACGAGGGGGGTATCAGAGGGGTCACCAAAGAGCATCAGAGAACACAGTATTTTCTGTTGGGTTTTGTGTGGGAAGTTTGGCCCAGTTCTATCATTGGTGGAGTACAAAATGCTTTTTGATTGTAGGTGAATTTTAAACCCCAGAAACTACAACTCTAAAATGTCAAGGTCTATTTTCCTCAAACTCCATGAGTTTTCACATTTGGGCATATTGTGTATTGGTGCCAAATTTGGTCCAGATCCATCATTGTTTGAGTCCACAGCGCACTATGAATATAGGTGAATTACATGTCCAAAACTCAAGGTCAATGCCCACCAAACCCTTCCAGTATTTTTTGTTGTTCATGGGAGTCCTGTGTGCCATTTTTGATTCAATTCCCCTCATTGGTGGTGTTCAGAATGCTCTTTGATTGTAGGTTAACTATAAATCCCAGCAACTACAATTCCCAAATGACAAAATCACCCCCCCCCCCCCTTTCAACCTTACAATTTGGGTGTATCAGGTATTTGTCCTAAATTTGGTCCAGTGAATGAAAATACATCCTGTGTATCAGATATTTTCATTACTGTTGTGAAGTAACAACGAAGATATTTTTATGGTTGGGGGTCAGCACAGCATTAGGAACTGTATTAAGGGGTTGCAGCATTAGGAAGGTTGAGAACCACTGGCTTAGTGATTCTGAAAGCTGCATTTTTAAAAGCTTTCTAAGATATTGCATGGATGCGGTTGAAAGCATATCTACTCATTAAAAAAGAAAGGATTTACAAAGACCAAAAGTTTAAAAACCGAAGCTTGCTACTGACTTTGTGTTGATCCCACTGCCATATAGCATGGCCCTTGGTTTCACCTTGTGTTTGTTTATATGCCCCTGGTATGATCCTGAAAGGGATCAGGAAGAGGACTCTTTCTAATAGGCAGAGGAGTGATTAAAATAGATTAGTGTGGAGCAATGCCCACTTCTTTTTTTCCTACCCACCCACAGAGACATTTTTCTCCTTCTCCAATAAAGCCATTACTCAAATCTCAGTAACTGTCAGGTTTTGTTCCTTGTTCTCTTTATGGTCTTCTACAGAAATGTTGTAGTTTCATTTCACATTACCCCTCTATTTCTTATTCTGTAAAATGGTCGCATCATTACTTCCTTCCCCTGGGAACAGCTGGTACAAATTGGCTTCAAACTTAATTAATTATCTTTCCTTGGTGCATGCTTATTAATTCCCCACAGAGAACAAGTCTATACTCATGGGGATTTACGAGAAAACGTTCAAGTTCCTCTCACTTTCCTTGCCAGATCATTGGTTACTATTTGCTTGATCTTACCATCAACATACTTCCAAGGGAGAAAGAAAATCATCTATTTATGGCTGATTGGGGCAAACTGGTTTTCAAGTCCTATTTATCGAAGATATGTATACTCTTATTTAACTCTACATGCAGCTTATGGCAAATTTTAAAGACTATACAAATGATAATAAAGATTTTTAAAGGAGCAGCTCGCAGAAAACATGTGATCAGCAGAATACCAGAGACTTAGCAATGTGTTTATTTATTTAAAGAAATATTAGTTACTTTTTAGATCCATGATCATAGAATCCATGAGTTGGAAGAGACCTTGTGGGCCATCCAGTCCAAGAAGCAGGAAAATCGCATTCAAAGCACACCCGACAGATGGTCATCCAGCCTCTGTTTAAAAGCCTCCAAAGAAGGAGCCTCCACCACACTTCAGGGCAGAGAGTTCCACTGCTTAACAGCTCTCATAGTCAGGAAGTTCTTCCTAATGTTCAGGTGGAATCTCTTTTCTGGTAGGTGATCTCTCATAGTATCATACAAAACCAAAGCGGTATTAACATAAAGCAAAGACTGAAAAGCTATCATTGGGCTCTTTGATTTTTAATTCTGTTTTAATGTTTGTATATTTGTAAATTTCAAATGGTATTTAAATGCTTTTAATGTTAGTCGCTTTGAGTCGCCTTTGTGGAGAGCAAAAGCAGGATATATAAATAAACATAATAATAAATGTTATAACATAATAATAATTCCTAAACAATTCTCAGCCAGAGCAACCTGGTGCTTCACCAACCTAGAAACCCCAGAATTTGCCATGACAGTTAAAGTAAAAAGTAAAGACGTATAACTGTGTCGTTTGGAAGGGCACTCTAAACTAAAAACTAATTATGATCTCAGTTAAAGGCAAAAATGAAGAGGAAAATCTATGTCATACCTATATACCTTATAAAAATGAAAATATGTATGAGTATACAGTATGTGGCTGGGGTGCCCACTTCCACAGAAAGGTTCCCACTTCCACAAACAGCTTTAACCCACAGTGCTGAGAAGTCACCAAAAGTACTCCCTACAATGACATTTCAGGTTATAGCGAATGCCATGAACATGTAGCTCAAAACCCGCCAATGTCCTCCCCAAACACCATACTGCCCACCACCCAAGGAATGCTTGCATTCTGGGACAATTTCATCCTAGATTTTACGTGTTTCCTCCACCACAGTCATTGTGAAGTCTTGGCTCAGCCTTTTCCTCTCCTCTGCTTCAGTTCCCCCTGTTCATAGGTTTCCCCAATAGTGTAGATATCTTTCTTTGTATTAGTTTTGGGTGGAGCTTAAAATCCCCCAGTGTTAGTTGGTCTATTCCATTTGCCTGTATAGAGCTCTCTTGCAGGACTCCTCCTTTTCCTACAGTCACTAGGCTTGGGGCATTGTCTGGTATCCTAGGCAAAAGCAATCCAAAAACAGGTATCCTTAGCACCTGCATTCAGCAGTATGTTTATACCATCAGTCCAAAGGACAACAGAATTTTTAAGAATTCATTACTATTAATATCATTAATCAGTTAGCAAAGTCCCAGAGCTTTATCACATAAGAAAGCTTTCGTATCCTCCAATATTACATATATGAAACTAGGTAACATGTGGATAAGCAACATCAAAGTCCATTCAAGATGGCAAAAGCTATTGGTGGGAAAAGGGTGCTTCAGTTGTTGGATTTTGCCTCAGTCCAAAGGAGGAAATAATATTCCACCTTGTTCTCTCTTCTGCCACACAAGTAAAATAATTGAGTGCAAACTCCTTTTTGGATAAATTCAAGTTTGCACCAACTGAAGTAAGCCAAGAGGAAGATGGGAAGAGGAAAACTGAGAAATTTAAGAACTAGCTGAAAACATAAGACAGGATTTATCAGGATTGCTGCTGCCCAAGTGGGACAGTTGGAGTGTATAAGCTTCCATTTGCTGTCTAAAATCTGGCCCAAGATCTCCTTCAAAAATTGTAACCAGTATGTAAGATAGTTAGGGCAGTATTCCTGTACCTGTAATTGTTCAAAAAAGTACTTTTTTCTGGTGTAATTTTATAACAAGTTAAACTTGCCGAAACATTTCCCATTACATGGCTCTTAAAGATGCAGAGGCTTTTACATTGGACCACTGAACTACCACGGAGAAGAACTTGCCCCATGGTTGCATGCAACCTGCCAGTCTACCAAAGTCTATGCCAAAGTGTATGCATATAATGAATTCATGTCCTGGCATTAAACGTTTGCTGTTTGTATGTTGTGCTCTGCCCTGAGTCCCCTTCAGGGTGAGAAGGGCGGAATATAAATGTTTTAAATAAATAAGATACATAATGATAGTACAGGGGGAGCTGTATAGACTTTAATACCTCTAGACCAGACATGGGTAAACTTTCTAACTTGGGGACTGCATGCTAGCACTCCCTGCTAGGAGTACTGGCTGCCCGGTGATGAAAGGAAGGGAGGGAGGGAGGGAAGGAAGGATGAAAGGGAAGGAAGGATGGAAGGACAAAGAGGGAGGGAGAGAAGGAGGGAGGGTGGGTGGGAGGGAAGAGGGAAGGAAGGAAATGTAAAAGGAAGGAAGGATGAAATGGTGGAAGGGAAAGATGGAAGAAAAAGAGATGGAAGGAAGGGATGAAGAGAAGAATTGAAGGAAGGGAAGGATAAAGGAAAGAGAGGAGGAAAGAAAGACAAAAGAGAAGGAAGGAGAAAGAGGGAGGAAAGAGGGAAGGAAGGAAAGGGTGGAAGGAGAAAGAGGGAAGGAGGAAGAAAAGAGAGAAGGAAAGAAAAAGAGGTGGAAGGGAAGGGAAGGGAAGAAGGGAAGGGAGTGAGAAGGAAAGGATAGGATACTGAGAAAGAGGAGGGCCTGAAAAAAGAGCCCAAAAAGTCACACCTGACCCCCAGGACTGGGTTTGCCCATACCTGCTCTACATAAAGAATGCATAATGTGGTGCAGATCTTTTTGATATACTATTTCCCACAGCTCTCACAATTACATCCAATAGTGAGCATTTCTCAATTAAAAGCACTCAGAGCTAGATGTCCACAGCCATCTTAGATCAAGGTTTTATTGTGGGGAGCGGGGTTTAATTGGTTTTATATGCTGTTTTTATGTGTTTTTATCTGGTTTTATGCTGTAAACCACTCTGGGCTCCAAAGAGAGCGGTCTACTCAATCAATCAATCAAACAAACAAACAAACAAACAAATAAATAAATTGTAGTGTGAAATGCCAGTCCCACAATTAGATCAAGCAAGATGGATTCATCACATGGCAGGAGCCAAAGGCACAGATTTAAGAGCACTGCATGTTTTATGCCAACTAATCTATGTCCCAAAAGCCACCCTAATGCAATCTATTGCAATGGGTGACATTGTGATGTCTCCAACATTACAATAGAATTTACCTGTAAGCCTGGTTAGTTTTTGCACATGGTTTTGGGAGAATGGGGAAAAGGAGATGCCACCTTGTTCTTTGCCTCAAGAAGCAACATGCTTTGGACTAACTGTCAGTGCTCAGGGAGTAGTTTCCTATCTCAAGTATACTTTCTCATTTGTGAGTCCTAATGCATAGCCTGACTGTTAGGGTGTAATCATGCTTGTGGCCTTTTTTTCAAAGTATGTGACATCAACTCAGATTCCCAAGCACATTTGGATTCCTAATTTATTAGGCTCACTTGAATGTCATTTCGGCTGCTGATTTATTTACAGTGTACATTTCATAGACACAGCGAGATGCCTCTGCTACAGACAAACAAGTCTAAAATGTCTTTCTTGCACAAACCCCACAGCCCTTTTATGGTTAATCGTTCTGTTGACTTCAGCTAAGCTAGCAGGATACTTGACACACAATTGGAATTGAACTGCATAAAAGGAAGGCAGCTAGACCCAGAAAGTAGAGGCCATGTTGTTACATTTTGGGCAATTCTTCCCAGCCTTTCATCTCAGTGCATTTTTGTGTCCATTAAGAGTGATGGAAATCAATACAGAGGATTTCCTTGGGCAGTGTGATGAATAATACAGGTTGAATATCCCTTATCAAAATGCTTGAGACCAGAAGTGTTCCAATTTTGAAATACTTGCGTATATATAAAGAGATATTTTAGATCAGTGGTTCTCAACCTTCCTAATGCCGTGACCCCTTAATATTGTGACCTCCAACTATAAAATTATTTTTGTTGCTACTTCATAACTGTAAATTTGTTAGTGTTATGAATCGTACTGTAAATATCTGATATGCAATATGTATGTTCATTCACTGGACCATATTTGGCAGAAATACCCAATACGCCCAAATTTGAATACTGTTGGGTTGGGGGTGTGGATTGATTTTGTCATTTGGGAGTTGTAGTTGCTGGGATTTATAGTTAACCTACAATCAAAGAGCATTCTGATCTCCACCAATGATGGAATTGAACCAAAGTTGGCAAACAGAACTCTCATGATCAAGAGAAAATACTGGCAGGGTTTGGTGGGCATTGACCTTGAGTTTTGGAGTTGTAGTTCACCGACATCTAGAGACCACTGTGGAATCAAACAATGATGGATCTGGACCAAACTTGGCACAGATACTCAATGTGCTCAAATGAGAACACTGGTGGAGTTTTGGGGAAAATAGACATTGATATTTAGGAGTTGTCATTGCTGGGATTTATAGTTCACCTACAATCAAAGAGCATTCTGAACCCCACCAACGATAGAATTGGGCTAAACTTCCCTTTTCCTCACAGAACCGCCATGACCAATAGAAAATACTGTGTCTTATGATGGTCTTTGGTGACCCCTCGGATATCTCCTTGCGACTCCCCCAGGGTTCTCGAACCCCCGGTTGAGAAATGCTATCTTAGATAAATATGAAATTAATTCATGTTTCATACATACATATCTTAGACACAATGAAAATAACTTTATATACAATCTTTTTAAATAATTTTGTACATGAAAAATGTTTGTGTACATTGAAAGCAAAGGTGTCACTATCTCAGCCAGCCACATGGAAACTTTTCTAGTATTTTTGTAGTATTTTGAACTTAAGAATTCCAAATGGGCTGTGTTCAACCTATAGGAGTAGTAGTAGTAGTAGTAGTAGTAGTAGTTCAAAGCAATCCCTGATTTGCTTTACAAATGACTCATAGTTAAGAATGGGGGTGAGACAACAGGAAGTAAAAGAAACCTACCCCTAAGAAGGAAAATTCACTTCCGAGTTATCATAGGAGGAAAATATATCTCAATTGAAGCTTTATCACTAATCTTTGTTCCCACAACAAGCCACTTTTTTTCAAAATCCAAATATCACAGGGACAGAAAGTAAAGTGAAATCTTCTTAATAGGGGCACAGATAGCCAAACAAACACCACAAGGGGTGTTAACCCTTCCCTATGCTTGTTGATTATTCATTCAGTTGCTTCCGACTCTTCGTGACCTCATGGACCAACCCAGGCCAGAGCTTCCTGCCAGCCATGGTCACCCCCAGCTCCTTCAGAGTCAAGCCAGTCACTTCA
Source organism: Anolis apletophallus (assembly GCA_030556195.1). NCBI lineage: Eukaryota > Metazoa > Chordata > Lepidosauria > Squamata > Anolidae > Anolis > Anolis apletophallus. The sequence continues at coordinate 98,916,324 of JARBWK010000009.1, forward strand.
AGGATACCATCCATCCATCTTGTCCTTGGTTGGCCCCTCTTCCTTTTTCCTTCCATTTTCCCCAGCATAATTGTCTTCTCTAAGCTTTCCTGTCTTCTCATCATGTGGCCAAACTACTTCATCTTTGGCTCTAATATCCATCCCTCCACTGAGCAGTCAGGCTTTATGAAGTATGAACTGGTTGGAACTACTTGCGGTCCAAGGCACTCTCAGATTTTTCCTCCAGCACCACAGACCCTATGCTATCCAAAGCTTAAAAATCTATATCTTTGGCTGGAGTGACACTTAAAAATGTACCTGTTCTGACTTATATACAAATTCAACTTAAGAACAAACCTGCAGAACCTATCTTGTTTGGAACGTAGGGACTGCTTGTAGTAGTAATTACTCAAGCACTGAATCCAAGTGGGACTAATAAATTAGGGGGGAAATCTGGGACTCCAGGCATCTTACAACAATTAAAACAGATAAAATCTGAGGCACATCAATGTGAGGCACATCAACTGCCTGAACCTGCAACCTTTGACAACGCCCAAGAACTACAGCCCTAGCTAGATCTGCCTTGTCTTGCCTCCAGCTCTAACAACAACTATCAGGGTTTAATCCTCCTCCAGACTCAACCACCGAATCTATTTCCAGGACCAAGAAACTGAATGTGAAATAAAGAAAGATACCCCCCCCCACCCACACACACACACACACACACACACACACACACACACCCTCAAGAATAGGAAGTGTGTCTTCCCCTCTATCAGTGAGAAACTACAAGCTTTTTCCCAGCAAAAAGAAATGGGGAAAAGGGCAAAATCCCATTTGTGGTTATAGAAAGATGACAAATAGTTGGGAATCGAATGATGAGTGCTCTAAATGATGCAAAAGGACATATCCTAGTGCTGGATGCTGCCCAGATTCTTAAGCTGCCAAAGACTGTGATTGTTCCTCAAAGAGGAGAAAGGGGTATCATTGTACACAGACTCTCTTGACTGATGTAAGCCTTCCCATCTGGAATCTCTGAGTCATTAGTCAAGGTCAAGGGCAGTTAAGGGCAAGCCAAATAAGATGCTTTTGTAGACCAGCAGCAATATTGATGGAATACTACGTACACCCCCCCCCCCCCCAAATCACCCTCCCGCATTAAGACTCTGGCCTCATTTCAGAGAACTGTTTAGTCCTCATAAGGCTTGGGGGCTTTGATGCCCATTTCTTTGAACGCTTTAGTCTTTGTTTATCCCCTTCTCATTTCACCTTTGCCCTCAAGGAACTCAGAGTAATCAACATGGCATTTCCATTCTTTATCCTTACAGAAGCTCAGTGTTAAGCAGAGAGAAAGTGAACCCATTCAGACTACACAATTATAGTGCTATGATTCCACTTTAACTGTCATGGTTCTGTCCTGGGGTTAGAAGTTTTGGGTGGGCCATTTTTAATTCCCAGTCAGAGTTCTATTGTTTCCAGTGCTGGATTTACCAAGCACAGGGCCCCATTGCCCGGGGTTCTGACCGGAAAAAAACATGTTCACAATGGATTTTCCTTATGTGGTGCAAATCTAAATTTGAAAGCATTTCGGAGCAATTCCAGACATAATTATGGAGTTTAGATAGTCTATGGACCTCATTACATTAAGGTCCTGGAACTGGGGGAAAGTGGGTGCATCCGTGGGGTTGCAGGCAGCATGGGAACCTATCATCCCACCTCTACATTATCCATATCATCCAGTTCCCCATCCAAGGAGGGGGGACATCACTGCCTATCAAATGAGCAGTTCTCAAAGGTTGCAGGGGTTCCATCATAGGATGTCTTCAGCACAAAGCTCTGTGCTTGAAGTGTCCTACAATGGGACCTGTGCTTGAAGTGTCCTACAATGGATAAGAAAGCCCATGTGATGAAGCCAGTAGGACTACACAAAGCAGGCAGTATAGACCTACTGGGCCTAGCTCTTTCAGGGCCCAGGTAAGGGGCCTTATAACCTAACTAGCACAGGGCCTCATTAGTCCTAAATCCGGCACTGCCTCAAACTACCAGTCCCTGATTCCACAGGATGGAACCAAGGCAGTTAAAGAGGAACAGCTTTCTAATTGTACAGTATGAATAGACCAAGTGAAGTCAGACTTGGCCACAGCAGTCCATGCTCTGGTTACATACCATATAGACTACTGCAATGATCACTACATGGGGCTGCCTGTGAAGACTGTTCGGAAGCTTCAATTGGTCCAATGGCTGGCAGTCAAATTGCTATACCACACAAAGTGTAAAAAAACAACATGAGTATTGATATCATAAGGATAAGCATGTAATAAAGTCATATGAGAAAACACAATTATGTAATAAAGTATCTTATATGACTTTATTACATGTTTATCTTTATGATATCAATATTCGTGTTGTTTTTTTTACACTTTGTGTGGTATAGCTTTGTGATACAGCCCTGCTTGGTTAATTACTGGCAGTCAAATTGCTCATTGGAGCGGGGTACAGGGAGCATACAATCCCCCTGTTATGCCAGCTCCACTGGCTGCCAGTTTACTACCAAGTACAAATCAAAGTGCTAGCTTTAGCATATAAAGCCCTAAACAGTTCCAGTTCAACTTATCTGTCTGAATGTATCTCCCTCTATGAACCATCTCGGAGATTGAGATCATCTGAGGAGGACCTGCTCTCAGTTTCACCTCGTTCGCAAGTGCCATTAGTGGGGACGAGAGACACAGCCTTCTCAGTGGTGGCTCCTCAGCTATGGAACTCCTGCCCCAACGAAATTAGATCAGCGCCCTCTCTCCTGTACTTCAAAAGAAAAGTAAAAACTTGGCTAGGAGACCAAGCGTTTGTGCAGTTCTGATATTTAGAACTGCCTGAACTACAGTTGTTGGATTGTGTGATTTTAATGCTTATATTATATTTAATGCTTATATTATATTTAATTTATATTTAATATTCTGACTCCGTGTTTTAATGTTAAATGATGTCATGTTTTATGATTTAATTGATAATTGTATGTTATTATCGTTATGTTAGGTTTCTGTATGTGAGGCATTAAATTTTGCCATAATTATGTTGGAAACTACTTTGACTCCCCCGCTGGGGTGAGAAAAGCGATATATAAGTGAAGTAAATAAAGAAAAAATTATTGCTCTTAAACCATCAAGTGCTAAGCACTCATTTGAACTATGCTCTATTTACTGTGTGTACAGGGGTATGGAATTATTGCCATTTGACAGCATTTTTACTGCCACGACTCAATACTAGGGAATCATGTGATTAGTTCTACACTGCCTTTAGCCTTTAGTTCTACACCGTCTTTAGCCAAAGAATGTTGGTGCCTCCCCAAACTACAATTTCCAGGGTTCCATGGCTGTTATAGTGGTGTCAACCTTCATTAATTCTATAGATGCACTCAAGACTGGACCTTGCTTTTACTGGACCTGTGCAACTCAATGCCCATGGATCAGTGACAGTTTGCCTGCTAGTCCACAGTGAGTTTTCATAACATTACAAATTGGAAATAATATGGTGCTGGTCACTGGCACCCATGGGAAAAATACTTGGGGAACACCACACTATACAACTTGGTGCAATATTTCCACATTTTCCCAGGAGTAGGAGACATTGCACTTGTTGAATTACTGGCCTGCTGCACAATTAAGACTTCTGTTCAAAAGGAGAGCGACTTGAGGAATACTTAGCCCTCTAAATGTTGAGGGACTGTAACTCTGGTGAGGCATAACAACAACATCTGGAAGGCCACAGGTCCCTCTCTCCCTCTTTAAAGGTTCACGCTAGCACTTTAAAAAGAGCCCAGAAACAATTATAGCCTTGACCTGCGACTTTATAATGTTTTTCTTCACTTCTCCTTCCTACAAAAGCCTATTATCCTAGTCCTGAAATTTTCTTCTCCCTTTCCAAGAGCTGCCAAGTATTACCCAGACTGAAAACAGAGCTTCTCCGTGTCTTAAAAGACTAAGACATTTATTGTGTGCATGGTTGTTTTTAATAAAGTGAGCTTTAGTCCACTAAATCCATTGATCTTTAAGGTGCCATGAGTCTCTTTGTTGTGTTTTGCCACAAATAAATGAACTACCCCTCTGGATATTTCTACTAAATGAGCTACCTCTCTGAATATCCCTACTAGCTACTTAATTCAAAAGGTTTATGCCAGGTGCACAATCATGCAATCTTCCAAATTTTGTCAGATTATAAATCCCAGCAGCTCCATCTAACAAAGCCAATTGGGGGGGGGGGGATTCTGGGAGTTGGAAGACCACAAGATTCCCATGTCTTTCATACCATATACTTAAATACCTATCTATACACATAATAATGGGTATGTGTTTGTATGTAGTGGAGGCTCCTGCCTCCACAAACAGCTTTAACCCACAGTACGGAGGAGCCACCGAAAGCACTCCATCCAATGACATTTCAGGTTATAGTGGATGCCATGAACATATCTCCCAACCCCTGCCTGTGTCCTCCCCAAATACCATATTGACCACCACCCAAGTGAAAGCTTTCATTCGGGGACAATTTCACCCTAGATTTTCTATTTATCCTCCAGAATGGACCTCCCAGGGTTCCTTTCTTTCTCCGTAGCTGTTGAAATTTGAATGGCCCTGGCCCCTGCCTCTCCCTTAACCATAAAATAGGAATCGAGACCCAACATAGCCAACTGTGGATGCAAGCCTGGTTTGGGGGTGAATGACCTTAGACCTGGGAGTTGTAGTTCACCCTTATCCAGAGAGCATTGAACCCAGACAACAATGGGTCTGGATCAAACTTGGCACACAGACCCAACATGGCCAACTGTGCATAGAGGAGGGGTTTGGGGGTGATTGTCCTTGGATCTGCGAGTTGTAGTTCACCCTTATCCAGAGAGCACTGAATGCAGCTGATGTCGGATCTGAAGAAAACCTTGCACACAGACGCAACATGGCCAACTTTGAATACTGGTGGGGTTTGGGGTGAAAGACCCATGATTAAGGTAACTGCAGTTCACCCACATTCTTGTACATTTTCTAATGGAAGCATTTAAGAAAAACAGGAAGAAAGACTGACTTTTTTCCTAAGAAATAGAGCTACAAATTACTGAACTGATATTACCTAACACCCCAAAACAAACAGTGCCTTTTTCAAATAACCCGGGCACCGCCGAGTTCCCAAGCTAGAAATTTTATAAAAGAACAGATAATAATAACCAAGCATGCCAGCACATTATATGAGTCCTGTAAAAAAAATCGTAACTGAAAACATTTTTCTAAAATCCTTTTAAAAGTGGTTTTTTTAAAGGTATTGTGCCAAATTACCTTTAGGTGAGTCTGAATACCACTGCTTGTAGCTTTAAGAGAGAGCTGACATCTTCTGTTTGGACTATTGATCCTGGTTGAGATTGATGGAAGTTATCTTCTTAACAAACTTAAAGGCTGTGGACTGTCGGAAGGACAGCCTAGAGCAGGCATGGGCAAACTTCATCCCTCCAGGTGTTTTGGACTTCAACCCCCACAATTCCTAACAGTCTCAGGCCCTTTCCTTTTTCCCCTCAGCCACTTAAGAGGATGAGGAGGAAAAGGAAGGGGCCTGAGGCTGTTAGGAATTGTGGGAGTTGAAGTCCAAAACACCTGGAGGGACGAAGTTTGCCCATGCCTGGCCTAGAGAATGCTTAGAATAGGGATGGGCAATTGAGAGTCTTCCAGATTTTGACTGCAGATCCTACAATCTACAGTAGAGCCTCGCTTATCCACATAAATAGGCCAGCAGAACAGTGGATACGCGAAAGTGTTGGATAATAAGGAGGGATTAAGGAAAAGTCTATTAAATGTCAAATTACGTTACGATTTTACAAATTAAGCACCAAAACATCATGTTTTGCAACAAATTGACAGAAAAAGCAGTTCAATACACAGTAACGTTATGTAGTAATTACTGTATTTACGAATTTAGCACCAAAACATTGCAATGTGTTGAAACAGTTATGGATCTGGGCAGGAGGCAGACTGTGTTGGATAATACAAAATGTTGGATAAGTGAACGTTGGATAAGCGAGACTTTACTGTATTTGCTTTATCAGATGGGAGCTGTAGGCCAAGAAATGAGGAGCACAGTTGCCTAGCACAAATCTAAAATCTTTCAACTTTGAACAGTGTCACCACCACCCCCAGCACTTGATTCTCCTACTACAAATCAGTTGAACAGATTTATCTTAGAATAGTGGTTCTCAACCTGTGGGTTCCTAGGTGTCTTGGTCTACAACTCCCAGAAATCCAAACCTGTTTACCAGCTGTTAGGATTTCTGGGAGTTGGCCAAAACATCTGGGGACCCACAGATTGAGAACCACTGCCTTAGATAGAAGCCCAAAAATTCCTGCTCTACTCCACTCTCTCTGGAGAGACTGCCATGCTAGTATCCGTATGGTATTAAGAGTTGAGTAAGGACATCATATGGAAGACCCATTAGGAGGACGGATTGGAAAGAGGTTGAAGACTATATGGAGGAGATCAAAGGACGGACAGTAACTAAATAAATAAATAAATGTGACACATAAGTGAAAAGAAACATCGAGAGACGATAAAGATGGGAGAAGGGAATAGTCATAATAGAAAGAAGCAAGAAAATAAAGACTATACTTAAAAGCGCGGAGAAGATGATTAGGAAGTCAACAACCCCAACCCTTACCCTAGTTTCCTAAGGTCATTCTTGCATGTTACCCATCCCCTAGAAAATCTCCTAGACAACCTATCCATATAACCCAAAACATACCTTTGGACCTTCCTTCCCCAGACCATAGATAATAATAATTTTTATTAATGTTGATTTTGAAATTGATTCAATAAAAATTTAGAGTTGAGTAAGGACAGTTTTTCCAAGCTGCACCCGGCCTGATGAATGATTCCAAAGTACACCTTACTTGTTCATCCCATTATGACCTTAAAGGTAAGTTAGATAAAACTGGCACTTCCTGGCACACATATACTCAGGAACACAATTACTCCCTCATACCTGCTTGCTACGTTGAAATGAGGCTGTATCCATGCTCCGTAACAATATCAGTTTGCTACCACTTTAACTGTCATGGCTTAATCTATGCAAATCATGAGATTTGTATTTTAAAGATGTAGTTGGAACACTATGTTATGAGAGCTTTTATGCAATTGTTTTTCACCTTTAGTCTTCTGGATTTTTGGACTCCAGAATCCCTGCCCATTGGTCAAGCTGGCTAGGAGTTGAAGTCCAAAGGCAGGAAACCACTGCTCTAATGCACTCCCGAGGTACTTTATAAAGCCTTCAAGGTACTGCTCAGTCTTTGTTCTCAGAGTGTTTTGGAAAGCTCTCTGTCTTCTTGGAAACAGTGGCTCATTTTCTTCAGCAGATAATTCTAAATTACAAATCCTGGGATTTTATAGCAGGGAGCCATGACCGTTAAAGTGGCACCAAACTGATATGACTGTGTAATGCAAGTACACCTCAATTTTCTTTTGCCTTTGTGCTCAGCATTAGCAGAATGAGGAGAGAAAAGAACTGGAAATGGGCAATTACAGTCAATATATTACGAACGTAAACTGGGAAATGTTCTGAACCAGAGCTATAAGCCAAGCCTAATTGCCAGACAATATCCCTTGTTCCTGATTAGTATTCCATGCACATTCTGGCACTACGGTAGTGAAGCTGTACCAGCCTTTATCAGCACCACTATCACCACCACCTCATCCTCTTCAAATCCATCGCCCATTCTGACTGGCTCAGCACTTTCAACAATATACAAAGGCTCCGTTTCAGAGCAAACCATCTGATTTCAAGCCTTGGCGAATGTTAGTCATGCAGCCCTCCCAGAACGCTTGGCCCACTGCTCCCATTCATTTTAACCAGCCCCTTATGGAGGGGAATGTTCCTGGTGGATGCTATCATCTGGCATGTGCCCACTTTCTTCCTACTCTACCCTCTGTGCCTTCTGCCTTTGTTTGCTTTACCTGGTATCCAATGTGAAGCTGTGAAGAGAGACAGCCAGGTGTTCTTCACTTGCCGAACACGATTCTTAGGAATCCTTTGAATAGAAAACCCAGTGAACAGTAGTAGTTCAATGAGAATTACACGCCCTGTGCAGAATTTCATCCCCTGGTTGGTGTATCAGCAGCAAATAGCTGTGTGGGTGAGAGGGCATCAACAGGTTATGCAAGTACTAATTACTTCCCATATCTTGAGTATATGTGTTTATTTGTGCCACCTGCTGATACGGTAATCTCGTGGATGTCATTAGGTTTTTTAAGGCAAGGAATACCCTGAAGTGGTTTTGTGAGTTCCTTCTTCTTCCCAAACGTTGGTCTTCCATGTGTTGGACTTTGGCTCCCAAACTTCTGGACTGTTCACAAAGCTATCTGGATCTTCTAGGAATTGAGTCTGAAATAACATTTTTTCTGTGCATGTCAGGAGTGACTTGAGAAACTGCAAGTCGCTTCTGGTGTGAGAGAATTGGCCGTCTGCAAGGATGTTGCCCAGGGGATGCCTGGATGTTTTGATGTTTTCCCATCCTTGTGGGAGACTTCTCTCATGTCCTCACATGGAGAGCTGGAGCTGACAGAGGAAGCTCATCTGCGCTCTCCCCGGATTCAATCCTCTGACCTGTTGGTCTTCAGTCCTGCTGGCACATAGGTTTAACCCATTGCCCCAGGGGGCTCCTATATGACTGAGTGGCACCTGGCCATGTGAAATTAAAGAGATCTCGGAGGCTTAGTCGTCCTGCAAGCCAAATGTGGGCCCGCAGTGTGATGCAGCACCCTATACGGCCAATGCGATTTTAGGTTGTACTGGGGGATCCTTCTGAAATAACTGGAGGAGAAAAGTTTGGGAAGCACTGCCCTAAATATAACATACAGTAGATGATATTTGTTTAAAGTCTCCCATCCAGGTACTAACCAAGAATGACCTTCCTTAGCTTCCAAGAAGAGATGGGACCTGGTGTATTCAAATATTTATTCATCTGTGCTGCTACTACATCCACTCCCTTTAGGAGCAAAAATATGTTGGAAGAATAGTCTAGACTCTAGACGAGGGGTGGGTAATTACCGGCCCTCCAGGTGTTTTGGACTTCAACTCCCAGAAATCCTAACAGCTAGTAAACTGGCTGGGATTTCTGGGAGTTGAAGTCCAAAACCCTGCAGGGCCGGTAATTGCCCACCCCCTGCTCTAGACCGTATACCAGAGGTGGAGGATATATAGCCCTTTAAATATTGTTTGACTGCAACTCCCCTCAGCCCTGAACAGCTGAAGGGAGGATGAGAGTAGAAGTCCAAAAAATGGAAGGAGGGAACACATTCCCTATTCCTAGTACATATAGTATAACCTACAAAAACAATGGCCAAGCAAGAAACAAAGCTTGGAAAGGTTATTTTAAACGATGCAATACCCAGAATTATCTATGACTACAATAAACATATCCTATTTTACTCCCAGAATCCCCTAGCTAATGTAGACAGTTGCAGTTCCTTACAGGAGCATGAAAAATACTTTCCCAGGTTCTAGAAGGAAGAGAGCAATGCCTTTAATTGACACACGATGGGATAGCAGAGTCAGATGGTGGAAGAAGTAAGACTTACTCATTCTGGGAGCTCTTACAACACTCCCACCACTATAAACATACATGGTGCAACGGAGGAAGACTTGCAGGTTGTAACCGAAACTTGTGTAAATAAGCCTTCACGCAACAAATTTGGCTTTTCCTCCCAGTTTCTGTTTTTAAAACTTCTAAGAAAGGAAGTTCCCAAAACAGCTTCTTTGCCACTGCTATTTTGAGGGTTGCCCAGCTTTATCTGTCCTTTAACAGATGTATAGCAAACAGAAATTCAGCAGGTGAAACATCTTCCAGCGCAGCGATGCAGAAATTGGGGAGTGAGAAAGCTCCACAATTTGCAGCTTTCCTGTAGCAATAGAAGATGTAGGAGCCCTGCAAAAGTTCAGTGTTTTGTCAAAGGCCTTCATGGTCAGAATCACTGGGTTGTTGTAGGTTTTTTGGGCTGTATGGCCATGTTCTAGAAGCATTCTCTTCTGACGTTTTGCCTGCTTCTATGGCAGGCATCCTCAGAGGTAGTGAGGAGTATTGGAAACTAGGAAAATGGGGTTTATATATCTGTGGAAAGTCCAGGGTGGGAGAAAGAACTCTTGTCTGTTGGAGGTAGGTGTGAATGTTTCAACGGGCCACCGTGATTAGCATTTGATGGCCTGACAGTTTTTAGGTGTAACTTGTTACCGCCTGGGGGAATCCTTTGTTGAGAGGTGATTATCTGTTCCTCATTGTTTCTTCTCTGGAGTTTCCCTGTGTTTGAGTTTTTTCTTTATTTATAGTTACAATTTTAGAGTTTTTTAAATACTGGTAACCAGATTTTCTTCATTTTTGTTGAAATTGTCCAGGTTGGTTCATCAGGTGCTCTGCTATGGCTGACTTCTCCATATTTGAGAATACGGAAATGCTGGACCACTCCAACAACTACCATGTCAGGCTACACAGAGAAGCCATTGAAATCCACAAGTATGTGGACAATTTCAACAGAAAGGAAGAAACTATGAAAATGAACAAAATCTGGCTACCAGTATTTAAAAAAACCTCTAAAATTGTAACTGTATATAAAGAACAAAACTCAAACTCCAGAGAAGAAACAATCAGGAACAGATAATCACCTCTCAACGAAGGATTCCCCCAGAGAGTATCAAACCACATCTAAAAACTGTCAGCCCATCAAATGCTAATCAAGGTGGCCAATTGAAACATTCACACCTTGCTCCAACAGTTAAGAGTTCTTTCTGACACCCTGGACTTTCAACACATATATAAACCCAATTTTCCTAGTTTCCAACAGACCTCACAACCTCTGAGGATGCTTGCCGTAAATGCAGGTGAGATGTCAAGAGAGAATGCTTCTAGAACAGACCTGGGCAATTGCGGGCCCTGCAGGTGTTTTGGACTTCAACTCCCAGAAATCCTAGCCAGTTTACCAGCTGTTAGGATTTCTGGGATTTGAAGTCCAAAACACCTGGAGGGCCAGCAATTGCCCAGGTCTGTTCTAGAACATGGCCATACAGCCTGAAAAACCTACAACAACCCTGCAAAAGTCGACAACCATAAGTCAATTGCCATATTATAATGGTACAAAATGTAAACACAAATAGAGGTGGGGGAGCCTAACATGCACAATTATCATATGAACTTTGGATGCAGAAAGATTATTCATCTCCCAGGAGATCCCAAGTGTAATGGTTGCACTTATAAAATAAGCTTATAAAATAAAATCAGACACCCCCTTCCTCCCAGAAACCAGGGCAATCTACTCTTTCTGACATTTTACATAAGGAAGAGGCCATCGCATGTCCACAAAGCAGCCAAAAGTGCTCTAGGGAGACCATGGCATTTCACGCAGGCATCACAGGCCCAAAGAAACATGATTGTATTAGAAGCAGCTGCTTGAACAACACTGATCTGGAAGCAAAGGCCTTCTCAGCTGAGCTGAGGGACGTTCCTTCATTGCAGCTGGCCATTTATACTCCAGATCCAGTTAGAACTAGGATTCCACAACAAGGGATGTAGCTATTCGACAGGCACACCTGAATCTAATGCCCCATCTCTACTGCAAACCCGCCTTCTACAGAAAGGTCCTGAGCTAACTTGGAGCTTTGCCATGACCTGTGATAATCTTAGGCTTCCTTCCAAGTTTACTGTGTACAAAACTTCACTGCAGCGACTCAAGGAGTCTCAAAGGGCAATGTAGAGAAAGACCTGGAATTTTCTCTGTACATGAAAATCTTACTTTTCAGAGGGGATCACACCTCCCAGAACCCCCTAGCCATCAGGAACTCAGGGAATTATAACCAAGCACAATATTTTACTTTGTTTCATATTCTTCTATCCCGCCCTTCTCCCCACAAGGGCAAGCCCAGGTTACCCATAAGGCCAACGAGGCCATGGCCTAGTGGCGCAAGCCGGGGGGGGGGGTGCAGATCACGGACCAAAAAACCCCCTGATCTGCACTCTCTCTCCCCCTTTCACTCTCACACTCCCAGGCAAAGCCTCCCTCTCTCGCACGCGCTCTCTCTCTCGCGCACACTCTCTCTCATGTGCACTCTCTCTCTTGCGCTCTCTCGTGCGCACTCTCTCTTGCGCTCTCTCTCTCACGCGCTCTCTCTCTGTCTCTTCTCTCTCTCTCTCACTCTCTCTCTCTCTCTCTCTCTCTTGTGCGCGCCTTTGGAGCGAGTTTGCACCCGCTGCGCTCTCTCCAAGCCTCCCGACTCCCAAGGAGACCTTCAGAGCACAGCAGAGCTTTCCAGCCGGTGGGAATGGGGACCTTGGAGGTGGCGAGAGGTTGGATCAAAGGGGGCGTAATTCTAAAGTGTGGCTTAGGGTGCAAAAAAGTGTTAATCCGGGCCTGCACAAGAGGGACTCAGGGGAGTCTCACATAGGCATCAACGATGTTTGCAATGTATACATCATAAAAATACAATTAAAACAGTAAAAACATATTTAAAACATACCTACAAATCAGCCAATATATTCAAGCATAACCTTTCCCACCCTCAAAACGTCACTGACGGGTGTCGTTTCTCTAGATCTAGTTTCAAATAGATGTCCTCATCTTTATTTTCTCACCCAGTGAATGTGAGGCAGATTATCCAACTGTTATTTTTGTTCTTACAATTGAAATTACTCTGGAGATGTTGTTTTGATGTATTTTTCTTCTCTTGCTCCACTCAGGCAAGCACCAACTACTAAAACTTCAGAGATCTAAAAGTGATACCTGCACATTCATTTTGTCCTCATTGCGTAATGGTCACTGGATCAAATAAGTCTTTTAGATTTAGTAAACAATCAAACCTGTTTGACCAAATACAAATGGGATAGGAAATCTATATATCTTTATCTGTAGGCAAGCAACCCTATGGTGTGGCTATGGAACAAGCAAATATAGGAAAATCTTCACTAGGAAAATTTCTACTTGTCACAAAGTCATAGAAGGTTTGGGGGTCCTGCTTTAAGAAAGGTGTCCACTCAAGTTAGCCACTTCTTTGTGGACTTCAGGTCTGCTCCTAAATTTTCTTGTATGGGCCCTATATGAGGCGCAGAGCTTGGAAATGTTACTTTTTGGACAACACCTTGATTCTCCCAGCCAGCATTGCTATTAGGGTAGGGGAATGCAGAGAAATGGTCTGAGATATATTTTTCAAAATATGGGAAAGATTACAGCAGCAGTGTGATGAATAAAAAATATGATGTATAGTTTGAATTGAATTGTGCAAAAGGTGTATGGATGGGGCCTAATTTGGCTAAAGACACCATTCTAAATCATTTACTACCTGCTTGCTGGACTGTAATTAAAAGTTGGTAATGAGAACTGAAATAGTTGACTTGCCATAGTAAACTGTGATAAGAACTGGGACAGTGATAAGAAAAATGTTTACATTTGTCAACATTTGCTGACCAGAAACTGGGTTAACTCTAAAGGAAATGATCTCTGTTTACATTAGTCAAAGACTAATGCTCTTTCGAGTCAAACCTAGAACACAATGGTTCGTTACCTGAAGACAAACATCTATGCCAGGAGATGAAGACTCGAGATAATTTAAACTGGTCAGTAATTTACAACTTTGAAACAACATCAGCATAAATATTGCTATATAACAGACCTTATTACAGTCCAAAAATTGTGGCAGACCACAGGAGTCTGGCTCACCCACTATGCGCTGGTCCAGTGGTTCTTAAACTGTGGGCTGCAAGGACAAAAATCTGGTCTGCGAGCATCCTTCCTCTTTATTGGCTCATTTTGATTTATTTATTTCAGCTCCTTTAGCACCGCCTGCCACTCTTTCCCTGTTGATGACCATGGCATTTGTTCTGTATCCAAAACTAGAGCTGATGTGATCTATCCAATGCAATTTTTTGAATCAGCACGCCAAACCGAATCTCAGGTTGACCAAAAACAGATTCGTAACCCTTTTGGTACTAATGTTGGAGAGTGGTCTCTGGTAAAAAAAAGGTTGGGAACCTCTGCTCCAGTCCATGGGAAGGACAGAGATTGTGTATGCCTCCTTTTCTCAAGGGAAGAGGAAGGAGTGTGATTTTGAAGTCTTGTATTTTGTGCAGGGAGTCCAATTCTGCTGTCGGGAAAACACAGATCTGACCCTTGGCATTGTGCTTAGAGAAAGGATACGTTTTGGCATTTTGGCGTTATGGAAGTTTTGGAACTATGCGTTGGCAGATTTGCAAGGAAGCAGTCTGGCTTAAGAGATGTTCTTCGTGGAGGAAAAATGGTGAAATGGTGATGGATGCATGGCGATGGATGGAGTGCATGTATATGTGGGTGAATGCTGAGTAAAAATGTAACCCCACTTTGTTTGTTTGTTAGCCAATATAACTGTAAGTTCTTTGTGAATCCAGTGTAGTTACATAGAATCTGTATATCTAATGTTGTTCTTTGTCTAAATGTTATTCTGTGGAAGTTCTGATACTCTTTCTCTTACTGGAAAATTGCAATAAAAAGAACCTATGCTTGAAAGTTATTGAGAAGTTATTCATAGCAGCAGCAGTAAAAAGAGACAGGCAACATGAGGTCTTGGATTGAGTGTTAAGAGAAAGACCTGGGGATTTGTTTGGGAATTTCAGCTTCTTGATGCTCCAAGTTTTGTTGTACAAAGTGGTACAGTTTTCTGCATGACTCAAATTTCTACTTCTGAGCATGCATGTGGGTAGGTTATGTTGGGATTTTGATAGGCAAATCCACCCCCCCTCCCTTCTCTCCAGTGAGTGTGGGTGCATGTGAGGGATATATAAGGCTACTCAACCTCCAGGAGATGAGGTTTTCTGGTGCACCATGTAGCATTTGCTGAAGATTAAAGTCTGATTCACACATGCACTTATTCACTCAAGTCAGTCATCTCCAGATAACCACACTTTCAAGCAAAGGCAGGCTTGAGCGAATGAGTCAGTTAAAATCAAACACCGCAGATAGAAACTCAAAACTCACTGAAGGTTCCAATCCGAAGGTGATACTTTTGCAGTTCATGTGTTCACCTCCCAAGTCATCAAGGCTTGACAGATGTGAGACACATCTCTATGTAAACTCGCCCAGAGGTAGAGTTAAACAAGTTCCATCATAATTCAACTAAACCCCAAATGCATTTGAAAAGCCACTAATACGTATTTGCAACATCGCTTCCACAACGCAGAAATAATAAGGCTGGCCTACTTTTCACAACCATTTTAAAGATTGCAAGCATAACATATGTAATTTGCTCTGATCATTAAAAAGCTCTATATCAGACATGGGCAAAGTTTGCCCCCTCTAAGTGTTTTGGACTTCAACTCCCACAATTCCTAACAGCCTCGGGCCCTTTCCTTTCCTTTCCTGGAAAAGGAAGAGGCCTGAGGCTGCTAGGAATTGTGGGAGTTGAAGTCCAAAACACCTGGAGGGGGCAAACTTTGCCCATGCCTGCTCTATATTGCTGATGATAAAACAGTTTCACCTATAATTTAAGTTTTGAGCAATGCATCCCTGTCAGGTTTCTGCAGGTCTCCTTAGGGCACTGAGAGGCATTGACTAAGATGATCTCACTGGGTATCCCCCACCCCCAAAACCTTGAGGGAACAAAGTGAAGAAGGCAGCCCTGCCTTTCTAGTCTTCCCTTCCATCCTGCTTGTTCTCTGCTCTCTTATTAGATCTCTGTTGTCATTGCCGTGTGCCTTGAAGTAATTTCCGACCTATGGCAACCATAAGGCATCATATCATAGGGGTTTCTTGGCAGAAGAGGCTTGCTGTTGCCTTCCTCTGAGGCTCAATACTGTCTAAATGCAAGTCTGCAGCTGCAGCGCTAGCTCTCCTACTCGGCACCATAACACCTTTACTGTGTTCATGCAGATAGTCACATATCCCATGGATTGAGCTGAAGGAGGTGGTTACTGCCACCCCTGTGAGAGATGGATGGCTCACTTGAGCAAACCTGGCCAGTGGTGTTACATTACACACCATTGGAATGAAAACAGCACAACCCTGGCTCCTAAAAACTGATTTGATAAGTGTACTTTCAAAAATCTGGATATTCAAACAAAGGGTGAAGGGCAGGAGGGGCCACCTTATTTGTGTGTGTGGCAGACCAAGGCTAGAGTTCAAAAGCAGCTCCCCAGCTCTTACCCCTTTACTGCCTAGATAATACTGCAGGTTTGGCACCAATGCACCAAAGATACCCTCCTGGCATGGAGGTCGGGTAACAGATGGGCTGTGGCTGCAGTGCTTCTGCTTGTAGGTAGGCAGCCTTGGCAGGAGGTAGACGTGTGTATCTTTTTGTGTGGAAACAGAGAGAGGGAGTATATCACCCACCCTTTTGAAAAGGGAGTGATGGGGCCTTCCCTTGGGGACATGGGGACACCTTTGGCTCCATCCAGGTGGTTCCCCCCAATGCTATTCATACAAGTGCACATCCCAACAAAGGATTCCCCCAGGCAGTAAGAAGTCAGACTTTGAAGCTGCAAAGCTATTCAATGCTAACCAAGGTGGTCAAGTGCAACATTTAATAGCCTTGCAAGACAAGGTTAATCAAGGTGGTGGAATCTCCTCCTTTGGGGGCTTTTAAACAGTGGCTGGATGGCCATCTGTTGGAGGTGCTTTGAATGCAATTTTCCTGCTTCTTGGCAGCAGGGTGGACTGGATGGCCCATGAGATCTCTTCCAACGCTATGATTCTAAGAGTCACACCTGCCTCAAACAGACAAAGAGTTCTTTCTCCCACCCTGGACATTCCACAGATATATAAAGCCCCCTTGTCCTAGTTTCCAACAGACCTCACAATCTTTGAGGATGCCGGCCATAGATGCAGGTGAAACCTCAGGAGATAATGCTCTGGAACATGGCCATACAGCCCGGAAAACTCATAGCCACGCAGGTGGGTTCCTTCTCCCTGGCGGCTGCTGAGCAGGAGAAGCCACTTGGAATGAGTCCCTTCTTCTCCCTGAACTCCTGAACTACATAAACAGCTGCTGTTGTAGTAGCAGCAGGCAGGGTCCTTGGCATTGCCTTTCTTCAACACACACACACACACACAGAATCGATGCGGCCCAAGTCTCAAAGTAAAGTCAGAGTGGGGAGACAAGTGCATCTGGAGATGTTCCACCTGACTGAAGGGGTGATGTGGTACCTGGTCCTCCAGGGGCAGGGACTGACCAATTGGGAACTAGAGGAAAGGAAAGCATCCTTCCTCCTCGATCCTCCCAGCCCTATAAACAAGCTCTAGCAGACCCAGCTTGGACTAGGAACCACATCACCCCTTCAGTCAGGAGGAACATCTCCAGATGCACTTGTCTCTCCGCTTGGACTTCCCTTTGAGACTTGAGCAGGCAGAATCAGCTCTCTCTCGCTCTCTCTTCCTGTGTGTGTTTTGAAGAAAGGCAATGCCAAGGCCCCTGCTTGCATCCAATGCGACAGCAGCTACTTATGTAGTTCAGGAGGGACAGGGATTGACCAATTGGGGATTAGAGGAAGAGGGTAGAGCATCCTTCCCTCCTCTATCCTCCCAGCCCTACAAACAAGCTCGAGCAGCCCCAGCTTGGACCAGGCACCACATCACCCCTTCAGTCAGGAGGAACATCTCCAGATGCACTCGTCTCTCCACTCTGACTTCCCTTTGAGACTTGGGCAGGCGGAATCAACTGTGTGTATGTATGTGTGTGTTGAAGAAAGGCAATGCCAAGGGCCCTGCTTGTACCCTATGCAACAG
Organism: Anolis apletophallus; assembly: GCA_030556195.1. Lineage (NCBI taxonomy): Eukaryota > Metazoa > Chordata > Lepidosauria > Squamata > Anolidae > Anolis > Anolis apletophallus. The sequence goes on from JARBWK010000009.1 coordinate 98,934,051, forward strand.
CCGCTACTTATGTAGTTCAGGAGCTCCAGGGACAGGGATTGACAAATGGGGGATTGGAGAAGGGTTCCTGCTCTATCCTCCCAGCCCTACAAACAAGCCGGGGTAGCCCCAGCCTTCAAACAATCCCCCAACCCACATCCCCTTCTCCCTCTCTCCCGTTAGGCAAAGAGCATCCTGGGTTGTAGGTTTTTTGGGCTGTATGGCCATGTTCTAGAAGCATTCTTTCCTGACGTTTCGCCTGCATCTGTGGCAAGCATCCTCAGAGGTTGTGAGGATGCTTGCCACCGATGCAGGCAAAACGTCCGGAGAGAATGCTTCTAGATCGGGTATGGGCAAACTTCGGCCCTCCAGGTGTTTTGGACTTCAACTCCCACAATTCCTAACAGCCTACCGGCTGTTAGGAATTGTGGGAGTTGAAGTCCAAAACACCTGGAGGGCCGAAGTTTGCCCATGCCTGATCTAGATCATGGCCATACAGCCCGAAAAACCTACAACAACCCAGTGATTCGGGCCATGAAAGCCTTGAACAATCAAGAGCATCCTTTTCCCTGCCTCAGCCTAACACAAACAGGGTTGGAGGGAGAGAGGGAAAGCCTGAGGATGGGGTACCAAAGGAGAGGATGGAAACCCGAGACAAAAGGGAAGATGGATGGAGAGATAGGGAAAGATGGGGGCAGGAGGGCAACTGGAGAGGGAAAGGGAAGAGAGGGAAAAGCAGGCAGGGCCGGAGATGCCATCCTTGGGGGTCTTTTGAGGAAGGTGTGGGGAGGGTTCCCCCACTCACTCACTCACTCACTCACTCACCCATGGCTCGTCGCCTTTCAGCAGCAGCAGCGTCGTCGGCGTCGCCGGCTCCTCTGCCTCCTGGGCCCCCGGTGAGGCGATGCTGGGATCCGGAGCAGCCGCAGCGGCATCGTCTCGCCCCATCCCGGTTCCCTGCAGCCTCGGCCGCCCCCCGGCATGGCTCAGCCCGGGAGAAGGACCCTCCGCCCCCGACGCTTCGCCCCCACAAGCAGCAGCAGCAGCAGCAGAACACCCTCCTCCTCCTCCTGCTCCTGCTCCCTCCTCCTCTGCAGGGGCGGGAGGGGGCGAGCGATCAGCCCACCAAGCCGGGTGCGGATCTGATGCGGGAGAGCGGAGAGAATGCGGAGGAAAGAGAAAGAGAGAACGAGATTGGCGAGGCGGCCCTGGGAAGCCAGGAGAAATAGGGACTGGCGAGAGGAGGGGCGGAAGGGAGAGAAGAGGGAGGGGAAGGGGGATCGCTTCTCCCCCCTCCCCCTCCCCCAAGGAGAATCAAACACTAATATTTCTGATAATAACGCGACCAAGGCTCCTCCTCCGTCCCTTCCTCCTCCTCCAAGCCTTGCGGCAGCCAAAGGAAAGAGCCAGATGCTCAGAGCGAGCAGGTTGGGAGAGGACTGGCCTCTCCTTGTCCTCACCCCCTCTGCTTCGGGCCTTCGGTCTGTTTCGGGGTTCCCCCTTCTCCCTCCAAAAGATCGCTCCCTCCCTCCCCCTTCGACCAAGGCTCCCTTCCTTCCGCCTCCTTTGGGTTAAAAATATCCCTTCCACCCCCAGACGCAGCGGCAGAGGCAGCGACAACAACAAACGTGGATGGAAGGATGGAGGAGCCGGAGAGAAGGGACAGGGAGGGAGAGCAAGCCGGGAAGGAGACTATTTGTATGTGTATTTGTGTGTGTGTCTTAAGGAGGGGGTGAGCCCCCCGTTGGCGCAACGGGTTAAACCCTTTTGCCGGCAGGACTGAAGACTGACAGGTCGGAGGTTCGAATCCGGGAGAGCGCGGGTGAGCTCCCTCTGTTAGCTCTAGCTCCCCAAGCGGGGACATGAGAGAAGCCTCCCACAAGGATGGGGAAAACATCAAACACATCCAGGCGTCCCCTGGGCAACGTCCTTGCAGACGGCCAATTCTCTCACACCAGAAGCCACTTGCAGTCTCTCAAGTTGTTCTACACACACACACACACACACACACACACAGAGTAGGGGGAAGCCTCCCACAAGGATGGTAAAACATCAAAACATTTGGGCGTCCCCTGGGCAACGTCCTTGCAGACGGCCAATTCTCTCACACCAGAAGCCACTTGCAGTTTCTTAAGTCGCTCCTCACACACACACACACACACACACACACACAGAGTAGGGGGAATCTTCCCACAAGGATGGTAAAACATCAAAACATTTGGGCGTCCCCTGGGCAACGTCCTTGCAGACGGCCAATTCTCTCACACCAGAAGCCACTTGCAGTTTCTTAAGTCGCTCCTCACACACACACACACACACAGGGGGAACACACAAGGATGGTAAAACATCAAAACAGAGTCCCTGGGCAACGTCCTTGCAGACGGCCTTTCTCACACCAAGCCACTTGCATAAGGTCCTCACACACACAAACAGTAGGGGGAATCAAGGATGGTAAAACATCAAAACATTTGCAGTTTCTTAAGCGTCCCTGGGCAACGTCCTTGCAGACGGCCAATTCTCTCACACCAGAAGCCACTTGCAGTTTCTTAAGTCGCTCCTCACACACACACACACACAGTAGGGGGAAGCCTCCCACAAGGATGGTAAAACATCAAAACATTTGGGCGTCCCCTGGGCAACGTCCTTGCAGACGGCCAATACTCTCACACCAGAAGCCACTTGCAGTCTCTCAAGTTGCTCTACACACACACACACAAACACACACACACACACACAGAGTAGGGGGAAGCCTCCCACAAGGATGGTAAAACATCAAAACATGTGGGCGTCCCCTGGGCAACGTCCTTGCAGACGGCCAATTCTCTCACACCAGAAGCCACTTGCAGTCTCTCAAGTCACCCCTGAAACACACAAAAAAAGAAAGGGGGGAGGTTCAGTCCTCTCAGCAGCCGCATCATACTAGGAGCCGCATCCTATATTTCTCTAGGTGGGACCCTCCAGCGCCCACTGCTGCCTCTCTCTCGACCTCCCCCAGATTGAAGGGTGAAAGTAGGCAATTCCAAGAGGGCTCCTCCTCCTCCTCCTAAGGATTCCCCTCCTAAGGTGTGTTTTGGAGCGTGGGGGGCCATAGCAACAGGCGGCTCCCTCGCTGGGCGCGCACACAGCGCTTCTGTTCTGCACTGGTTTAAGGAGGAAGGGATACAAAGGGGCGCCTTGTGTTTGCAGAGCGGGGAGGAGGAGGGGGGAGGGGAGGGGGCCGTGGGGCTTGCAGAGCCTCTGAGTCGGGCAAACGGAGAGGAAGCAAGCCCTGCAAATGGACACATAACAGCAGAAGTTGCTACAGATCATAGACCAGTGATGCTCAACCTTCCTAATGCTGCGACCTCTTAATCATTTCTCATGTTGTGGTGACCCCCAAGCAGAACATTATTTTCGTTGCAACTTCATAACTGTCATTTTGCTATAGTTATGGATCCTAATGTAAATAAATATCTGATACGCTGGATGTATTTTCAGTCACTGGACCAAATTTGGCACAAATACCCAATACGCCCAAATTTGAATACTGGTGGGGTCGGGAGGGATTGAGTTTGGTATTTGGGAGTTGTAGTTGCTGGGATTTATAGTTCACCTACAATCAAAGAGCATTCTGATTGATTGATAGAATTCACCAATGATAGAATTGGGTCAAATTTTCCACACAGAATCCCCATGACCAACAGAAAATACTTTGTTTTCTGATGGTCTTTGGTGACCCTTCTGACACCCCCTTGTGATCCCCCCCCCCCCGGTCCTCAGTGTTTTTCAACCTTTTTTGAGCTGCGGCAAATTTTGTACATTTACAAAATCCTGGGGCACACCACCAACCAAAATGACACTCTAACACAGTAATACATATAGTTAATATGTTTTAAAATTTATTTATACACTCAGTGTGAAACCTGGGCCTGCTTCGATGAACACAACATATATATGACTTCCTCTCACATACTTGTACATGGCTATCATGTCTTCTCTCAGCCTTCTCTTCTTCAGGCTAAACTTGCCCAGCTCTTCAAGCCACTCCTCATAGGGCTTGTTTTCCAGACCCTTGTGAAATTTCACACCGAGTGAAACTTGCTTCCAGATAACTATGGATGTCATGAACCTGTTATCAACAGTTCCTTTGGGGGGGGGGGAGGCAACTCTCGAAAAATCCAGTAAAATAGTAAAAAAAAATAAACATTTCCAATCGAAGACGCTCAATTTGTTTCTCAGAAACCTGTGAATGCTTCAGTGTCTCAATGCTCTCAGGTTCGCTCACTGCCCAATTCACTGACATGGAGCTTCTGGCATTCAGTGGAGCCCTTCCTCTGCCTCGGGGAGGATCTTTGGGGAGGGAAAGAGGGAGAAAGAGCTGCTAGGAGGGGGAAGAGTGCCAATTTCCCACGGCACACCTGCTGATCGCTCACGGCACACTGGTTGGGAAACACTGCTCTACACAAACTTACTGTTCAATATAGTCACCATCAATTTGTACACAGATGCACCATCATTTAACCCAGGCACCGAAACCATTTGGGAGAAATTAAGGGTTTTGCTTTATGACCCATGGTTTTAAAGCTGTTTAAACGTCATTCAAGTTATTGAATCTGAAATCACCTAGGTTGCCTTTCAGAGGTCCAATAAGGTCAAAGTCAAAAGGGGCCAAATCATAAACATTCTTCAAGCGATTATGGATTTCCTTAAGGTGCACAACCTTCTTTGGCCAGAAATTCAATGACAACTCTTTCTTTTAGCTTCAGATACATGGTTCTAAATCAGTCAATCAGAAAAAGAAAAGACTATATCAGTAGAGTAAGGTTACCTCTATCATAATATGCCTAGATAGCCCAGTAGCAGTGAAAGAAATAAAAGAGCGTTGGAGGCATTACTTTTTGACCCACCCTCATACTTATCAGATTTGCAGATGACACCAAAGGACAGGTTCAGAATCCGAAATGATCTTAACAGATTAGAGAACGGAGCCAAAACTAACACCAGGGAGAAAGGTAAGGTACTACACAAAGGAATAAAAAATGCAATGCACAGATATAGGATGAGTGACACCTGAGTAAATTGGAAAGGGATTTAGGAGTCTTAGTAGACCACAAACTGAGCATGAGTCAACAGTGTGAGGCAGCAGCCAGTAATTCTCAGCTGCAACAATAGGAATATAGTATCTAGATTAGGCCTGGGCAAACTTTGGCCCTCCAGGTGTTTTGGACTTCAACTCACACAATTCCTAACAGCTGGAGGGCCAAAGTTTGCCCAGGCCTGATCTAGATGGAGGGAAGTCATAGTCTTGTCATATTCTGCATTGTTCAGATCTCACCTGGAATGTTGTGTCCAGTTCTTGGTACTACATTTCAAGAAGGATATGGACAAGATAGAATGTGTCCAGAGGAGGGAAACCAAAATGACCAAAGGTTTGGAAGCCAAGTCTTGTGAGGAGAGGTTTAGGAATCTGGGTATGTTTAGCTTGTATCAGATGAGAGGGTTTAAAAGGGATATAATAGCCATGTTTAAATATCTGAAAGACAGATGTCACATTGAGGAGGGGGCAAGTGGGAATGTGTCCAGAGGAGGGCGACTAAAATGATCATGGGGAGCGGCTTAAAGAGCTGGGCATGTTTATCCTGCATAAGAGAAGGCTGAGAGGGGCCATGATGAGGGCCATATATAAATATGTGAGGGGAAGAGCAGGCTTGTTTTCTGCTGCCCTGGAGACAAGGACGTGGAACAATGGCTTCAAACTACAGGAAAGGAGATTCCATGTGAACAAGAGGAAGAACTTCCTAACTGTGAGAGCTGTTCAGCAGTGGAACTCTCTGACCCGGAGTGTGGTGGAGGCTCCTTCTTTGGAGGCTTTTAAACAGAGACTGGATGGCCATTTGTCGGGGGTGCTTTAAATGCGATTTTCCTGCTTCTTGGCAGCAAGTTGGACTGGATGCCAACAAGGTCTCTTCCAACTCTATGATTCTAAGCGCGTTTTCTACTGCTCTGGAGACTAGGACATGAAGCAATTGATTCAAATTGCAGAAAAAGATATTAAACCTAAACACGAGAAAGAACTTCCTAATGGTAAGAGGTGTTCAACGGTGAGATGTGCTGCCTGGTGGAGTATTCTCTGGAGGTTTCTAAAGAGAAGCTAGGTGTCCATCTGTCAGGGATGCTTTGATTGTGTTCCTGCATGGCGCTTTTCCGCTCTGTCAATCTCTGATCCTATGAAATGCACCCTGTCCTAGCAGGTTGAGGCATAAATATTGGCTGAAGGTGCAATGATTTTGGAGACAACCTCCATATTCTCTGCTCAAGCATCAGCCAACAACTCTGTTATGAAAACATTTTCAAGGGGTTTTCCCCAGTAGATTCTCTGTGTCTCCAGGCCATCAAAGCGGAATGGTTGCTTTTTCAATTTTCATTCCAAATGCCCCACCCTTTGCAGTAATAATCTATCTTTTAAAATCCTCCCATGCCCTCAAAGTGCATTATTGGTCTACTGGGAATATGACACTTGGAGGGTGGGTTTAATATACAGTATTTTTTAAAAAAATCAAAGACCATTCTATGTAATGCACAGGCTTTATGGCTCAGCACTTATTGGGTAAGGTTTGTGTGACTCCACAAACGATAAAGGCCAATCCCTTCACCGCTAGATCCTGCCATTAAGGTTAATTGATGTATTGATTGCTTTTACGAAGCTGGGAAGTTCCCCACTTTCTTGTTCAAAGCTAAAAGTATTTGTATGTTTTCCCTTGAAGAAAAACCACTCCATGCAGCACAGAAGCAAATTTCTGACTAGTTTTTATTTTGATTTATTTAGTTACTCTCCCATAAGTAAAGTGTGGTTGTCTTGAAAGGATTGGGGGGTATGGGACCACCTAGACCAGTGGCTCTCAACATGTGGGTCCCCAAATGTTTTGGTCTTCAACTCCCAGAAATCCTAACAGTTGGTAAACTGGCTGGGACTTCTGGGAGCTGTAGGCCAAACACCTGGGGACTCACAGGTTGAGAACCACTGACCTAGACATCTTGGTACAGCAACAGCCATCATTCCTTAATATTGACTATGTTAGCTGGGGTGGATGGGAGTTTGAGGCAAACAACACCTGAGGACCAGAAGTTCACCACTCCTGACCTAGGAAGTTCTTATATTTAGTTAGGAAACTTTGAATGTACCCACACTTTTCTCATTTTAGTCTTTAAATTATATAAATAGGAGAGTGCCCAAGGGACAAAGTGTGAATTGCTTTATCACACACACACACACACACACACACACACACACACACACACACTGTAAGGAAGATAAACTGAATATCCTAAAGGCAACAGATCTTGTTTGTTTGGTTGCATGTTGCAAGTCACTTCTGGCATGGGAGAATCAGCTGTCTACAAAGGCATTATCCAGGGGATGCCTGGACATGTGTTATGATCCTGTGGGCAGGTTTCTCTCATGACCCCAGACTGCCCCCTGGGCACACAGAAGACTGGGCAACTTGGAAGGCACTGAACAGACTGCACTGTGGCACCACAAGGTGCAGAGCCAATCTTCAGAAATGGGGCTACAAAGTTGAGTCAACGACATGCAAGTTTGGAGAAGAGCAGACCACAGACCACCTACTACAATGCAGCCTGAACCCAGCCACATGCATAATGGAAGACCTTCTTATAGCAACACCAGAGGCACTCCAAATGGCCAGCTTCTGGTCAAAGGAAATTTAGTATAATACCAAGTTTTTAATTTTTTAAATGTTTTAAAATGCATTATAATTGTACTGTCAATTTGCTTCTGTCACAATAAATAAAATACCAGATTGTTGCACTCCAGGCCGGAAACACCTCTGTACTTAACCACCACAATCCAGTCCAAGTTAAATCAGCAAAGCAATTTATTGAAGATTATATAAAAAGCACTTCAGCAAAATAGTAAAAACTTCAAAGTCTATATGTGTAAAATAGTCCACAAGGTTCAAGGTACAAGAGTAATCCAAAGTCCCAAAACAGCAGGACATCCAGCACAGGAATGCAAGAAAACCAGGAAATACAAGGCAGCATGAAATTCAATACAAAAATCCAGGAACAATCCTTCAAATTGGAAGCATGAAACAGGAGCAAAGGCATGAAAGTAGAATTCCCTCAGAAAGCTTGACCAGGACTTGGTGCAAGCTGTTGTCTCAATTACCTATGTTGACCAGACTGTCCAGGAAACAATCCTGGCCTCTCTAATAAAGACATGAAGTCATGCCTCCTCCCATGAGTTTCCGCAATGGGTTTCTTCTGTAAGAGGTGCTGTGACCTTTGGAGGTTCTGATGAGCAGTCCGAAGTTTACAAAAACTATGTCTCCTATCTACTAGTTCATTATCTATCAAACTCATTATTTTCTGCACTTGGGATTTCAGCCTCTGAACTCTTTTCCCTAGAGAACAGTTCCTCTGCGCCCCATGGAATGTGATCCTCACTGACTGTTGGAAGCACAGACTGCTCATTTTCAGGACTTAAAATCTCATAATGGCTCGCAGCCCAAGAATCCCCATTGCCATGATTATACCAGGCACAATCATGGGCTGAGCTACCACACAGATCCTGTATGATCCTGGAAGTTCAGCAGCCTCAGGCGTGAGATATTACTGGGACAGGAAATCAACAATGAATACCTGGTACTGACAGCTGTATTTCAGAGGAGGGAACTGGCAAAACCACTTCTGAATATTCCATACCTAATAAAATCCTATAATGTATCACCATACATTGATAAGTAACGTGAAGGCATGCATAGAAGAAATCCACATTACACCAATTCTGCGGGAACTGCATTGGCTCCCCATTGAGTACCGGATCACCTTCAAAGTGCTAGTTTTGACTTTCAAGGCCTTGTATGGTCTGGGGCCAGTGTACCTGAGGGACCGCCTAACCCCCTACTGTCACACGAGAACACTTAGATCTGAAGAGTGGAACCTTTTAGCTGTGCCCAGTGTCAAACAATACCATCTAACTTCAACACGGAAAAGGGCATTCTCCATCATCGCCCCAGCCCTCTGGAATGCATTACCTCCGGAGGTTAGGGCCTTGCGCAATCTGTTGGCTTTTCGAAAAGCCTGCAAGGTGGTCCTATTCTGGCAGGCCTTTGAGCTGTGATATGCTATCTTTTCAGACTTTGTTTTCTTTTAGGAATTGTTTTTATTCTGAGGTTTTAATGCTATTGTAGATTGCTATTTTTTTGTGGTGTGTGATGTAAGCCGCCCCGAGCCGCTGGGAGTGGCGGCCAATAAATCTAATAAATAAATAAAAAATAAAAATAGACACACAGTTGAAGGAAAATGAATTATATACTTGTTGGAAACATCATTTTGGGGGCTACAACTGGTTATGGACATCAGATGTGCTGTCTAGGAATCCTTGCCCAAGTAACTTTTCTGAGCTCTGAACTGGATGAGCTGGAGAATTGTGTAAGTGTGCATGAATAGTAGTCACTGTAGGGACTGATTAGTGGCATTTCCCCAATTTGTTTCTCACATTGATCAGTCTTCATATGAAGTGTTTTGCTGGATCTGAGCCAAGGCCTATCTTGTCCAGCATCCTGTTTTTCACAGAGGACAACGAGAAGCCTGCTGGAAATCCTATAAGCAAGATATAACCTATCTTTCCCCTGTTTTTCCCTGACAACTGGTTTTCAGAGGCATATCCTGGCGGTTATAAACAGATCTCATATCAATCTGGTCTATATGTTGCTGCATTACTCAGCCTCTTAGGTTTTGCACAGCTTTGAGCTCAGTTTGCAGAAGTAAGAGATAGAAATGTTTAAATACATGTGAAGTTCTTGGATGGAAATGCACACCACAATCTTAGCAGGTTGCTTATTACTGCCAGGTTTCTTCAAATCGGCTCTGACTTATGGTAACTCTATTATAGGTAAGATTTAGAGGTGATTTGCCATTGCCTTCCTCTGAGACTGAGAGAGTGTGACTTTCCCAAGGCCATTTAGTGAGTTTCCATGACTGAGTGAAGATTTGAATCCTGATGTCCCAGCATCCCAATCCAACCCTCTACTATGCACCATGGTGGCTCTGCATTCTCAGCAGACAGATGCACACAAATTGTCATTGTCTCAAAAAGTTAGGTTTCGGGACTACAGATGCGAGCATCCCCACATGAATGTCATGAATTTATTTGGATTTCTAAAGCAAGCCCACATGGGTCTGTTGTAGAATAAGCAAAGGAGAGATGTTATCCTTGAAAACTAATGCATTGTGGCATAGTGTATGCCAGGCACGGGCAAACTTTCTACTTGGGGGGCCACATAGCGAGTGGGAAATGGATGGGTGGACCAGGAGGAAGGGGGGCTCTCCCAAAGTCCCCTCCCTGCCCTTCCTCCCTCTTCTCTTTCGGAGGCAGAAAGTGAAGGAAAGATGGGATACGTTTGGATCCCAAAAGGGTTAGTCTTCATCAGGATGAGATGGTGGATGAGAGAGAAAAAGTGTATCCTTTAGACCCCATATTGCCTACTCCTGATTTGGAATCCTAGAGCTAAAAGAGATCCCCAAGGGCCAGGGCCGTAGCCAGGATTTTGTTTCGGGGGGTGAGTTTGGTTCGGGGGGCTGAGACTGGGTGGAAGAGGGTCTACCCTAGCAAACCTTTGTATTGTTATCCCAATAACCCCATTAATGTGGGATATAATGAGCATGGTGATCAGACCATGATATGAATAAACATAACAGTTTAAATAATGTACCAGTAAGGCCTTTCGCGGACCACCCTGAGAATTTCGGGGGGGGGGGGGGGCTGAAGCCCCCTTAGCCCCTCCCCCCCGGGCTACATGCCTGCCAAGGGCCATCCAGTCCAACCCCCTGCCATGCAGGAAGGCACAATCAAAGCACTCCTAATAGACTGCCTCTGCTGGAAAGCCTCCATCACACTCTGAAGCAGCTTATGCCACTCTCCAGCAGCTCTTATTCTCAGGAAGTTCTTCCTAATCTTTTCAGTCAAATCTCTTTCCTTGCCATTTGAAACCATGGCTTCCTTGTGCCCTGGTCTCTAGAGCAGCGGAAAGTCAGCCCCCCTCCCCTTTCCTCAATGGGACATCCTTTTAAATCTTGAAACATGGTTCTCATGTTCCTCTCTACCTTCTCTTCTCCCAAGTAAACATCTCCCAGCAGGAAAGGAAGAAGGAATAAAAGGAGGGAGGGAGGGAGGGGAGGGAAGGAAGGAAGGAAGGAAGGAAGGAAGGAAGGAAGGAAGGAAGGAAGGAAGGAGAAAAAGAGGGAAGGAGCGTGAAAGGAAGGATGAAAGGGTGGAAGGGAAGGAAGGATGGAAGGAAGGAGAAAGAGGGAGGCAAGGAAGGAAGGGAAGGATGAAAGGAGGAAGGGAAGAGAGAAGGGAAGGAAGGATAGGATGGTGAGAGAAAGGAGGGCTGGAGGAAAGAGCTCAAGGGCTGCATCCAGCCCCAGGCCTGGGTTTGCCCATACTGGTCTATGCTATCTATGTAGGTTTCTGTACTTGTTAATCTTTAAGATGCCATTATTCTTTGTTATTTTTAGATACATATGGATCTGTAGTTGTTGGGGAAATGTGATGGCGGCAGGAACATCATAGAAGAAAAGAGATGGTTCACTAGAGTTTCCTTTGAGCTTAAATCTCTCAGGTCCTCCCTAAGTTTACCTTCTGGAAGAACACCTTAGACCAAGACCACATGCATGAATCTGTATGTGTGAACATCCTTTTGCACACTGGAAGTGCAGCTGTGGCGAAGGGGGGGGGGGTGGCAAACTAGAAAGGAGGGACAAGCATCTAAATTACTTGCAATTCTGAAGGGAAGAGCAATCCACTTACAGTGTTTCCGGTATGCAATTGTGGACATTCACTCCCATGTGAATTGCCTGCCATAAATGGCACACCAATTACAGATTCGGAGAAAGTGCAGCTGCAGAAGGCTTTGAGGGATCACTTGGGAAAGCATATAGAAGATGAAGATGGATTAAAATACTTTAAAATAAGAAGATTAAGAGCTGATGCCATCCAGTGGATGTTTATTTTTTCCATCCCATCCATTTAAAAGGAAGGGAGTGGAACACGTACTTTGCTCTCCCATTCAGATCAATACAATTGAAAAGTGGTTAATTTTAGTTCAAGTGTGTCTAAACGGACCGGTGACCTTGTGGCATTATTACTTCCTAAAACAAAGGAATCCTGTTCTTATTGTGACACATGTTTTCAGGCCATCTCATACTATATCATTTTAATACTATGTTTTGTATTTCCACTTCCATGATAGCATCCTATAAAATTCAGGGATATGTAGTTTAGGGAGACTCTGGCAGATAACTCTGGCAGATAACATTATGTAACAAAATTTGAAAACTTTTCTGTTTCTGGTTTAAAGTATTATTTTCTGTTTAATTGTCTGATTGATACTTACTTTGAAAGTAGTTGTTATACTCCAGAAACTTTGTTTTTTGGCTGCCACAGACTATGTTGAATTGGTTGAGACAATATGAGATATTAATTGAAAAACAATAGCAAAATGTGCTGCAGAATGTCCCACAAAAACAAAGTTTTTGCAGTTTAATAAACCTTTTCCAACCAACTAGGAATTTACATGCATAACCCAGGAACAAAAATCATATTACATAGTGTAATGTGAAGTACCTTTCCCTAAACCGCAGATCCAAAGAATCCATAGGATGTTCACATGGCAGGTAAATTGGAATCATATCACTATAACTATGTCGTGTGAAAGGACCCTGTTGATAGCAATGGAAACTTACTCATAAATTAGTAGAGATAGACACCAAATGCATGTATGAAGATAGTAGCAGAGATTGAATAGTTACTTAACAAAATACAATTGGTTTTAATTGCTTGTTCTAAATGTAACTGCAGTCAGCAATCCCCATTAATGGGTTTAACTTTTGCAGATGTGATTATTCATGGATTTGATTAAAATGATCTTTCTAGGAATATCTAGGTCTCCTAGTACAAGTCTGTGGTCAGCTTCTGGTTCCTAGATGGTGTTTTCTCAGGTTACGAAAATATATCCTTTTGGTGTGTCTTGTCTCTCTCACTTTAATGGGTGTCCTGACCCCCTAACTCCAGCAAATGTGAAAGGCTGACTGTAATTGCCATGATTTATTTAATTATTATTATTATTATTTAAAATAAATAGTAAAACACGGTGTTATTTTTCATTGCTTTAAATCAGCAAATGAGCATATTGAGTATTTGTGCCAAGTTTGGTCCCAATCTATAATTGTTTGAATCCACGGTGCTCTCTGGATGTAGGTGAACTACAACTCCAAAGCTCAAGGTCAATGCCCACCAAATGCTTCCAGTATTTTCTGTTCATCATTGGTCCAATTCCATCATTGGTGGAGTTCAGAATGCTCTTTGATTGTAGGTGAACTATAAATTCCAGCAACTACAATTTCCAAGTGACAAAATCAACCCCCACAACCCCACCAGTATTCAAATTTGGACATATCGGGGATTTGTGCCAAATTTGGTCCAGTGAATGAAAATACATCCTACATATCAGATATTTACATTACAATTCATAGCAGTAGCAAAATTATAATTATGAAATAGCAACAAAAATAATTTTATGGTTTGGGGTCACAATGACATGAGGAAATGTATTAAGGGGTCATGGCATTAGGAAGGTTGAGAACAACTGCTTTAAATGCATATGGCATACTCACTGCAAAATGGACAAAAGAATGGGATAAAATGTCTCTTTGTCTAAAAAGGCCCTTTAAAAAAGAAAAAATAGAACACACTCCACTGATAAAGTAGCTTTGTTTTCATTCACTGGATTGATTGTGCAAGGTAGCTGCTTCTTGCCATTGTTATTGCATAGGCTAACGTTTCACTATGTTTCAGCTATGTTGTTTGGGAACATGGTCCTTACAAGCTCTGTCTTTCAACAACCCTCAGTCCATGGTCAGTATCTCCCTGCAATGGGATGACCAAAAGGACATACTGTAATATTAGACTCATAGAAGTGGAAGAGACCCCAAGGGCCATCCAGTCCAACCCATTGCTGTGTAGGAACACACACAATCAAAGCTTCTCCTTAAAAGCCTCCAGAGAAGGAGGCACCACTGCTCTTCAAGGCAGCACATTCCACTGTCAAACAGGTCTTGCCATCAGGACGTTCTTCTGAGAGACACTGCTTTGCTGTTTTTCTAAAATGTTCCCTACAACCACTACAATGTTTTTCACAACCCCTAAATTCAGTCAGTGGACCCTCCCTCCAAAAATGGGGCCACAACCCACAGTTTCAGAAGCTATGGTCTAGAACAGTTGTTCTCAACCTGTGTGTCCTCAGGTGTTTTAGCCTACAACTCTCAGAAATCCCAGTCATCTTATCAGCTGTTAGGATATCTTCGTGAATGTATCTTCCCCTACAAGCCCACATGGTCTCTACGATCTTCTGGGGAGGCACGGTTGGTGGGGATGAGAGAGAGAGGGCCTTTTCTGTGGTGACCCTTCGTCTCTGGAACTCTCCCCCCAGGGAGATCAGGCTAGCACCCTCCCTATCCATGTTTCATAAGGAACTAAAGACGTGGATGTTCCCCTGTGCATTTGATTGACAGGTGGTCCCTAACCATGACCTAAAATCAAGTATTTGATTCCTGCACTTTTCAAGCTATAATGACCCTGTTATAACTGCTCTATCCCTACATTGCTGTATGATCTATGCACCTTATTGACCAGCCTATTTTCTAACTTGTTTGCACAGCCCCCAGCCCCTCCATAATGAGACTTGAAGTATTTCTGGTTGTTGCTTGCGATGCTTGTCTTACTATTGTTATAATGTTGGTTTTATATTTTATTTGCTATGTTTTTAACTGTATGTTTTTGGGCTTGGCTCCATGTAAGATGCCCTGAGTCCCTTTGGAGAGATGGAGATGGGGTATAAAAATAAAGTTGTTGTTGTCATCGTTATTTTGTTGTCATTATTATTATTACTATTCTGGAAGCTGAAGGCCAAAACATCTGGGAACCCACAGGTTGAGAACCATTGGTATAGCAAGGTATGCTCTAGAGCAGTGTTTCCCAACCAGTGTGCCATGGCACACTAGTGTGCCGTGAGTGATCATCAGGTGTGCCGTGGGAAATTGGAACCTCCAATACCCTTTCTTCCCCCTCCTGCCGAACACTTTTTCTTCTCCACTCGGGCTCCCTTCTTCCCAGCCTCGCTCTGCTTGCTTTGCCTCGCTTTGCTCACATTGCCACTTCTGTGGGAGGGGGGAGGGGGGGAGGAAGACGTGACCCGTGCGGGCACTACTGCGCAGACTCGCCCCACGTCTTCTTCCCTCCCCTCCACAGTGCTCTCTGGATATAGGTGAACTACAACTCCAAAACTCAAGGTCAATGCCCACCAAACTCTTTTAGTATTTTCTCTTCGTTATGGTAGTTCTGTGTGGGAAGTTTGATTAAATTCCATCATTGGTGGAGTTCAGAATGCTCTTTGATTGCGGGTGAACTATAACTCCCAGCTGTTGAGCTGTGTGTCTTTCTGCCATTCCTGCCAGGATATCTATGTTGTGTTCATCGAAACAGGCCCAGGTTTCACATTGAGTGTATAAATACATTTAAAAACATATTAACTTTATGTATTACTGTGTTAGAGTGTCATTTTGTGTCATTTTGGTTGGTGGTGTGCCCCAGGATTTTGTAAATGTAAAAAATGTGCCGCGGCTCAAAAAAGGTTGATAAACACTGCTCTAAAGCAGTGTTTCTCAAACTGTGCTCCTCCAGGTGTTTTGGACTTCAGCTCCCACAATTCCTATCAGCTGGTAAGATGGCTGGGATATCTGGGAGCTGAAGTCTAGAAGAGGGAATTTTAGCAGGTGTTGCTTATCATGCAACCAGGTAATAAACAAAACCAGATGAAATTTTCTCTTCTCCACAACCATTAAAGATCAATGAGCCCTCAGCAGTTAAATAATATAATAACTTAATTGTCATTGTACATTGTACAATGAAATAAAATGCTATTCCCAGCACACATCACAAAAGCAATGTACCCATCTCTCCACACCCCCAACCACCACCACACAGCCCCAATGCCACATCAATGTGAAACCACAGTTCAATGCAGATACAGCTCTAGGATAAAAGGCATTTCTCAGTCTGTTTGTCCTTGTCACCCTGTACCATTTGCCAGATGGTAATTATTAAAAAAAGAATATGCTGGGTGAGATGGATTCTTAAGAATGTACTGAGCGTTCTGAAGACTGCAGGACTTAGAACGTTCTTCCAAAGAGGGGACAGGGCAACCAATGATTCTCTGGGCAGTAACGGTAACTCTTTGGAGAGCCTTTCCATCTGCCACTCTACAGTTATCAAAGCATGTGTAGATGCAGTTGGTTAAGACATTCTTATAGCACAGCGGTAGAAAGTTACAACCAGTTTTTCATTCAATTGTTGGTTCCTTAGAAGTTTCAAGTAGTACAATCTCTACTGGTCCCTCTTAAACAACCACTGTCGTATAGGTGCCCCTTAACAGTGATACACAGGAACTTAAAACTGGCCACCTGCTCCACTTGGTCTCCATTTATGACCAAGAGCTGGATTTCTGGTCTGTTCTTTCACTCTGGCAATTCCAGATGGAGTGCAATATAATCTCCCATATCAGACAAGTGCATAAAACAATGGGTTATGACTGCAAAGGATTGGCATAACTTGGTTAGCAGGGAGATAAAAATATTTCAATCAACCAAAGGCTGATCTGGAAATCTGTTCATGCTGTGGCCAACCAGATGCCTATGAGAAGCTGACCATGAGGATGAGTGCAACAGAACGCTCACTTATGTATCACAGCAACTGGTGTTGGGAAACATAATAGAAGGTAACATGATAAGGTCATGTGATTCCCAGGATAATGGAGATAATAGCCATCCTCTCTGGTATCGCGTGACAGTCTTATCCTGTCCACTGTAAACTTTTAAAAGTCATCCATTAGACATCACTACATCTGGTAGAGGGGAATATCACAGTAACTGCTCTGGATGAGAGAAGTATTTCTCTCATTTCTCCAAATCAAAGTGTTCTCCAGATTTAAAGACATAGCTGTGTTAGTCTGGATCAAGTTACATGGGTTGTGCAGCATTACTGAAACAAAGAAAATTGTACCATAAGCTTTCATCAAATGAAATCTGCTTCCTCAGATGCCATTTGAAGTAGACTAAGGGTGCATCTATTTTGTAGAATGAATGCAGTTCGACAGTGCTTGAACTATCATGGCTCAGTGCTATGGAATCCTGGGATTTGTAGGTTGGTGAGGCACCAGCACTCTTTGGCAATCCAGGCTAAATACATTGTAAAACTTCACCTATGATTCCACAGCCTTGAGCCATAGCAGTTAAAGTGATGTCAAGCTGCAGTGTAGAGATTAATCTTTAATCTATGGAAGGTTATACTATCATTTCTTTCTAACAGTCTCAATGGTATTTCAAAGGATTTCATGGCTGGAATTACTGGTTGCTGTAAGTTTTTCAGACCTCACGACCTCTGAGGATACCTGCCATAGATGCAGATGAAACTTCAGGAGAAAATGCTTCTGGAACATGGCCATACAGACCCCAAAACGTACAGCAACCCAGTCTCAATGGTGCCACAAGATGCTGTTGCATGTTGTTTTTTATTCTTTCAGTTGCTTCTGACTCTTCGTAACCTCATGGACCAGCATACGCCAGAGCTCCCTGTTGACTGTCACCTCCCCCAGCTCCTTCAGGGTCAAGCCAGTCACTTCAAGGATACCATCCATCCATCTTGCCCTTGGTCGGCCCCTCTTCCTTTCTCCTTCCATTCCCCCCAGCATCATTATCTTCTCCAAGCTTTCCTGTCTTCTCATTATGTGGCCAAAGTACTTCATCTTTACCTCCAATATCCTTCCCTCCAGTGGTCCAAGGCATTCTCAGAAATTTCCTCCAACACCACAGTTCAAAAGCATTTGTCTTCCTTTGCTCAGCCTTCCTTATGGTCCAGCTCTCACATCCATAGGTTACTATGAAGAATGCCACTGCTTGAACTATGTGGACTTTCATTGCCAGTGTGATGCCTCTACTCTTAACTATTTTATCAAGATTAGTCATTGCTTTCCTCCCAAGAAGTAAATGTATTCCGATTTCCTGGCTTCTGTCTGCATCAGCAGTAATCTTTGCGCCTAGAAATACAAAGTCTGTCACTACCTCCAAAGTCTGTCACTACCTGTCACTCAATCTTTTTGCCAGTTATCAATGAGTCTGGTTGCCATATTCTTGGTTTGTTAAAATGTTTAACTGCAACCCTGCATTTGCGCTTTCTTCTTTCACCAAGGTTAGAAGGCTCCTCAGCTCCTCCTCGCTTTCAGCCATCAAAGTGGTATCATCTGCATATCTAAGGTTGTTAATGTTTCTTCCAGCAATTTTAACCCCAGCCTTGTATTTGTCAAACCCTGCACGTTGCATGATGTATTCTGCACCCAAGTTGAATAGGTTGGGTGAGAGTATACAGCTCTGCTGTACTCCTTTCCCAATCTTGAACCAGTCTGTTGTTCCGTGATCTGTTCTGACCATTGCTACTTGCTGCATACATTTCCCAAAATTGCCATTTTTCATCGTGGGAGGCCAGGGATGTAGCTATGGAGCAAAATGTGAATATTGCCCCTCCCAACTGAGAATTCTGACCCCCATGAAATGTTTCTTCGGTTCCTAAAGTTCTACAATTACAGTTTTTTTATAGTGTCAATGGAGCACTGAGAAATGCTTCCAAAGAAAGGAGCAAGCACAATTACCAAGGGAATGTCAACATGGCAAATATAAAAATGAAAGATGTGAACAATTTTCAAGGCCTCCTTCTTTCCAATGCTAGACATTTGGGAGAATCTGATGGGGTACGGAAGAATTCTTATTTGAAGGGCAATGCCCCCATTATGCCCCCCTCCCCCAAGCTACATTCCTGCTTCAATTGAGTTGCTGGTTTTTGCACCTTCGTCAGTGGCAGCTCATTAAGCAGCTGCAGCTGCAGTTACATTGGGAAAGAACATGGCCTCCAACATAAAGGAAGTAATCTATAGAAAAGAACTTGGGAAAGAGTTCTGAAATACTCCGGCAGCAAAGGGGCAGGAGGAGCTAAAGGTGATGTAGAAATTCAGGACATTAAAGCAGCTGCCTCTCAGAAAATGCTTCCAGTCACAATGGAAACATCAGCTTTGGGGAAAATTGTACATTTCAAGCCACTGAACAGAATGCTTTGAGGAAAAATGAAATATCATTATAAGAGAAATGTCTTTTCGAGGAAGAGAGAAGGAAAGATTATACAGTTTGCACTCAGCATTTGTGGGTTTGACTTTTGGAGATTTGATTATTCACAGATTTTATTAAAATGTCTAAAAGTGCAACTATGCTGTAGAATGAATGCAGTTTGACACTTTAACTATCTCAATGCTATGGAATCCTTGAGAGTTGTAGTTTTACAAGGTCTTTAGCTTTCTCTGCCAAAGAATGTTGGTGCCTCACCAAACTGCAACTCCAAGGATTCCATAGCATTGTGCTTTGACAGTTAAAGTGCTGTCAAACAGCATTAATTCTTCAGTGCAGATGAACCCTAGTCCTCCACTGTAACTCTATGTTTGACTTCAGCAAAAGATGACCATAGACTCACACAGTAAACATATCTCTAAGAATCTCTACATCAGTGTATCTGAACCTTCCTAATGCCACGGCACATTAATACAGTTCCTCATGTTGTGGTGATCCCCAACTATAACATTATTTTTGTTGCTACTTAATAACTGTAATTTTGCTACTGTTATGAATTGTAATGTAAATATCTGATATGCAGGATGTATTTTCATTCACTGGACCAAATTTGACACAAATACCCGATACACCCAAATTTGAATACTGGTGGCGTGGGGGCAGGGGGATTGATTTTGTCACTCGGGAGTTGCTGGGATTTATAGTTAACATACAATCAAAGAGCATTCCGAACTCCAGCAATGATGGATTTGAACCAAATTTGACACACAGAACTCCCATGACCAACAGAAAATACTGGAAAGGTTTGGAGGGCATTGACCTTGAGTTTTGGAGTTGTAGTTCATCTACATCCAGAAAGCACTGTGGACTCAAACAATGATGGATCTGGACTAAACTTGGCACAGATTCTCAATATGCCCAAATGTGAACACTGGTGGAGTTTGGGGAAAATAGATTTTGACATTTGGGAGTTGTAGTTGCTGGAATGTATAGTTCATTTACAATCAAAGATAATTGTGAACCACACCAATGATAGAATTGGGCTAAACTTCCCACACAGAAGCCTTATGACCAACAGAAAATACTGTGTTTTCTGATGGTTTTTGATTACCCCTCTGACATGATCCCCCCCCCCCGGGTCGTGACCCCCAGGTTGAGAAATGCTGCTCTAGATCAGTGCTGTCCAACTTCTGGCGGGTCCAGGGCCGGATAAGAGGTCACTGATGACCTGCGGGGCCGCTCGGCCCGCCCCAGGCCCCGCCCCAGGCCAGGCCCCGCCCCTCCTAAAGCCGCCGAAAAGGGGAGGCGGCGCCAACGGCAGCGCGTCACAGGCCTGGCGTGACGCGCTGCCCCTTGGCACCGCTACTCCTCCTTTTCGGCGGCTCCCCGGCCTAGGAAGGAGGGGCGCGAAAAGGAGTAGGCGGTGCCAAGGGGCAGCGCGTCACACCAGGCCTGTGACGCGCTGCTCTTGGCGCCGCCTTCTGCCTTTTTTCGGCGGCCCCCTCCCTAGGTAGGGGGCACCAAAAGGAGGAGCTAGCTTTCTTCCTCCTCCCTGCACTGCCTCCCCCTCCCCCCCGGCCGCCATTTTTTTAAAAAAATTTATTTTTTTTTTAAAAAAAAAAAATTAAAAAATGGCGGCTGGGGGCATAGGTGGGGCCGTGTCCAACAGGCTACGGGGCCGGATCCGGCCCCGGGGCCGCCAGTTGGACAGCCCTGCTCTAGATCATCCAGTGCAAATCAGACATCAAGGTGTTTTCTCAAGGATTTATTAAAAGAAAAAACTCTTTTAATTCACAGTTTTTCCACTTTTGTGAAAATACTTCATCTCTATAACCCCAGAGAATTCAGAGGGCTGACTGTACATGGAGCTCTTTAGTTTAGGCTTAGGGGGAAAGATAAGGACTCTTCCAGATTGATCTAAAGAAGCTCAAAATCTTAAACCATTGCTCCATGGGTTTTGAAGACTGTCCTTGTCACTATGGTTCATGTTTTTTGTAGTGGGGTTGCCTGAACTTACCTTTTGAAAATCACAATGAACCCAGCATGATATGGATTCATTTTATTTTATTGGTACAACTGTTGCCGAGGGCAACAGGTCTCAAGCCGCAGGTCGTTCCGCGAGTGAACAAGTCCCAACTTCAGCACGCACGCCTGTTCCCGGGTGGAAACCCACACATCCCTTCCCTAAACCCCGTTGGAGTCTGTCCAGAAGGGTTCTTTCTCTTTCTGACCCTCCCCCTATTTCTTCTGAATTTTTATATTTTTTCTCTTCTCCCGCTTCCCGGGGGCGCCTTAAGACTGCGAGGAGAGCTGCATCCAAGGGAAAGGTGCGATAGCTCAAGCGGCAGGGCCAAGGCCGTTCGGGACGGGAGTCCCGAGTTCGAGACCCCCAAAGGGAGGAAAGGAACTTGCTTTTTCCTTTGCTTTACATTCTTTATCCTTATTCTCCTCTTTTCTTCTCCCCTCACTCTTGGGACATCTCTGAGCTCAGGAAGAAAAGTTTTGAGAAAGGAATTGGCCTATGAAGCAGGGGGCCATATCTGTTTGTGTTTGGGCTGACATCAGGAAAACAGAAATCATAATAAAGGTTCATCCCTGTATCTGTACATCTGTACAATATTGCCCCATGTCTCCCTTGACCCCTTGTAACCCTTCCCTTCCCCTTTTTCTCATGTAAAGAAAAGACTGCCTGTATTTGCTATTGTGTCAACTGAGAGGAAATGTAACCAATTCCCATCTCAAATCTTTATGGACCATCACCCTTCTCATTGCATGCGTTGCCCGGTCAGGATCTTGTTATGGAAATTGAACTCTTGTTTCAACTCCACGCCTGTCCGGATCCGGGGCAGTTTCGCGGTCTGAGTCGTCAAGCTTAGCTGGCCTTTGGAACTTGGACAATGAAAGTTTGCTCTTCACAGCGGGTGCCACAGCTGGCTTCGGAACCCAGGTGTGCCCCAAAATAAGTCCTTTTGTCACCAAAGGGGTCTGAGTGAATCACCAGGCCTTTCTTCTTCTTCTTCCCCATTCACATATGGATGGGACACATCAACTCAATGATTTCATCACTCCCAGGTGTCACCTCAGGTCGTTTACCTGGCCAGGACTCTTTGTTTTATTCATATGCCATATTGACAGCGATTTCCGTCTAAGCTTCCCTTCCTGGAACTCCATATATGGCCACAGACTCCTGATTGGCTAGGATGGCGAATGGGAGTAAGCGCCGATAGGCTCCCCAGAGCCGGTCAACATCCCGCCCATCAGCTGATCTCAACGCTCCGACCAATCACCGACGGAGCCGGCCCAGAAGGGGGCAGGCGGGAAATTCAATTGTTTTGACAGTTCTGTAACCTTTAAAAACCAATGTTTTGAATGTACACGCATGTGTTCTTTGCGGGAATCAGGGTATTGCGGTTCGCATCCTCTCAGCTGAGCAGAATAAACAATTTCGTGGCATCTACCTTGCAGCATTGGTGAGCATAATTGGATCTACGGGAGACGGGTAGGCTACGAGGACCTAGTCGCTCCGGGCTCGCCAGGTTAACTGAACCCTCGCGGTCTCTGCCCCGTGGTCGGTCCACGGGGCTTGCCCGGTTGTCAGACAGCCGGCCTGGGGGATTGGCAGCTGTTCGATAACACAACAATGATGTTGCTTTTTAAGGTTCCTTCATGGAGTGATCTCCTATTTATTTTGTTGTGACCGTGTGTGTTCAAGTTGTTCCTAATGTATGGCAACCCTGTCACAGGGATTTCTTGGAAGGATTCATTCAGAAAGAGGTTACCTTGCCCTTCCTCTGAGGCTCAATTTACACTGCCCTTTAATTCAGTTTTTGAATGCAGATCATCTGCTCTAAACTGCATTATATGGCAGTGTAGACTCATATAATCCAATGTAAAGCAAATAATCTGCATTCAGAAACTGGATTATATAGTCAGTGTAGATGGTGTCTGGGCTGAGAGTGTGTGATTTACTCAAGGTAATCCAGTGGGTTTAAGCCTTGGTCTCCAGAGTTTTAGTTCAATGCTCAGATCATTACACCATGTTTGCAGTCTTCCTAGCTGGCTGCTACTTTTCTTCATTTCTGCAGTCTCAAATTCACTGGACTTCCAACAGCCATATATTGTGGGTGGGTCTCACATTTGCCTTTTGAGACAACAAAGAGTAATTCTAATGATTCAAATCTCATTTTGGACTCTGTCGATTCAAATCTCTCTGGCCTTGAACACATAAGCTTAAACAATGTGTTTGCTATTCTTGTATTTATTTTCTGGTCTTACATCCTCTTATAGTTTTCCTAAACAAAACTAAGCCAACACTCTTGATTTTTTGCCTTTAGTTATTCAAAACCTCTAGTTTAAGTCACTTAATGGCTTAATTCTTGTCCTATCTGGATTTTATTCATTAGAAGGGCAAGGGATACGTTTGAAAAAACTATATATGAAAATACAAAGCTCTCTAAAAATGTCATGCATTTTCCATTGGCATTCCCAAATGTACTTTATTTAACAATGTGTACTAAGATTGTGGCAGCAAGACAGGAAAATATTGCATTCATATCCCAGTTGGGAAGGTCCTGCTTCTTCCAGGCTGTGAAACAATGGCAAAGACTGGCTGCAGTATATAGAACACAGGTATCTATTACTGAGATACACAAAGTATTATGTTATTGTTGTTGAAACTTCAAATATGTTATTGTATGAGTAGTTTTATTACTTATAAACACAATATAGAGGAACAATGTATTTCTGTCGTGGATAAATGTCCATATTCATGTAGATAAACCCAATAGTCCAATACTTATAAGTATTTTGAAGATCTATTTGTGGCATCCAAGGTTTTGCCAGAGAAAAGTTCTACACAGTGACCAGGATAAAACAAGGTATTCTGGGGTTGTTCCTTGTTTCGGTGTTGGTGATGAAAGCACCTTCTTAAGGTAATGGCTTCTTCTTAATATTTCAACAGGAGACAAGTCTCTGGTACTACAATTACATGCATGAAAAGAACAACATATGTAAAATAGATATGCTATAGCATCCCTATTGTTATGCTAACATTTAATCAATACATAACTAATACAAGATAGTCAAAGTAATGTTTATATGAACATTACTTTGACTATCGTGTATTAGTTATGTATTGATTAAATATTAGCATTAATTTTCATCACCAACACCGAAACAAGGAACAACCCTGGGATACCTTGTTGTAACCTGGTCACCGTGTATAACTCTTCTCTGGCAAAACCTTGGATGCCACAAATAGTCCTGCAAAATATTTATAAGTGACTTTTCAAATCATCAGACAGATTGGACTATTATGTTTATCTACATGAATAAAGACGGACTGCAGCAAGACTGGGTTAGGAGCTGTAAATATTCATACCTCCCATGGAGTACCTTTTTTCTTTTCTTCTTTCTTTCTTTCTTTTTCTTTTTTTGACTTTTCTCTCTTTCAGTTCTGTAATCTAAGAGGAAAATGAAACTCTAGCCACTGAAAAATTTGCTCATCTGTACCTGTCATGAAACATAAGAAAATAAAAAAGAGCTGTGCAGGGTCAGATCAAAGGCCAATCTGATCCAGGGTTTTTCCAGGCAGTGGCCAAGCACTTGCATGCCAGAAGCTCACCAGAAGGTGAAGGCAGCCATAGCATTTCCATCACACATTCCTTAACAACTGAGATTCATAGTTGTGCTACTTAATGAGGGCAATATATTGTGAGAGGACCTTCTTCATTGTGGCACATGTTTATGTTATCAAGACATGATACCCCAGGAATGTGGCACAGCTGGCTGGGTGTTAGCTGCATAAGATCTCTACTGACCAAAAGGTCATGAGTTCAAGGCCTGCCCGAGTCAGGGTGAGCTCTCGACCAATTTGTGCAGTGTTTCTCAACCAGTGTGCTGTGGCACACTAGTGTGCCGTGAGCGATCATCAGGTGTGCCGCGAGAAAAGCTCTCTACCCCCTTCCTTCACCCCTCCTCCTGCCAAACTCCTGCTGCTTGGGAGAGGAGGAGGAAGGGCCAGGTGGCGATGAAGAAAAAGAAGGGACCGGGGCGCCGCCTCCTTCGGCCATTTCCCCAACCAGCCTCCAATCCGCCATGACTCTCGCCCCTTGCTTGTTGAAGCCGCGCGGAGGAGCCCTGCCTACTGAAGCCCGTCCACTGCTCATGCTCCTCCTCTGTGGGAGAGCTGAAGCTGGGGGGGAGGGGAGGCATGACGCAGCCTGGCTCCGCCCCTTCCCTCCGGCTTCAGCACTCTCTCAGCTTTGCCACCCTTCAGGGGGCAGTGCCAAGCCAGCGGTGGCAGAGACAGCACATGCTGGCTTGGCACTGCCCTCTCAAAGCTGGTGAAGCTGTGGGAGAACTGAAGCCGGGAAGAGGGTTCAGGGCATGGTGCGGCCTGGCTCCGCCCCCTCCCCCAGCTTCAGCGCTCCCACAGCTTCGCCAGCCTTGAGGGGGCAGTGCCAAGCCTGCGGTGGCAGAGCCAGCACAATGCTGGCTTGGCACTGCCCCCTCAAGGCTGGTGAAGTTATGGGAGAACTGAAGCTGGGGGAGGGGGTGGGGCATCGCGTGGCCTGGCTCCTCCCCCTCCCTGAACATAAGAACATAAGAAGAGCCATGCTGAATCGGGCCTCAGCCCATCTAGTCCAGCATTCTGTGTCACACAGTGGCCCACTAGTTGTACACAGGGATCTCTAGCAGAAAGGAGGGCAAAACCCCTCACCTGCTCCCGACCCCCACAACCAGTACCCGGGGAAAATCCTGCCTGCCTCCATCAACACAGAGGTGGCACTTGGATGTCCATTTCAGTAGCTACTGATTCCCTTGGTATCCAAGCAGGTCACCACCCCCAGCCGTTCTTTACTGTGTTACAGTATCATTTTGTGTCATTTTGGTTGGTGGTGTGCCCCCAGATTTTTTTAATGTTAAAAGTGTGCCACGGCTCAAAAAAGGTTGGGAAACACTGAATTTGTGTAGCTCGGTATTGACCTTTGCAACCCGAAAAACAGTTGCATCTGTCAAGTAGGAAATTTAGTTACCACTTTGTGGGGAAGCTAAATTTAACTGATTTCTGGAATGTTAAATTGCCTCTATGTCTGTCTATATATGCTGTATGTCAATGGCATTGAATGTTTGCCTGTATATGTGCATTGTGATCCGCCCTGAGTCCCCTGCGGGGTGAAAAGGGCAGAATATAAATGACATAAAAAATTAATCCAAGCCCCCCAAGATTAATAGTTCATCAAGAGACTACAAGCAAATATATGATTTTTTATTACAAACCTTTTTCAGTGCTCCAAGGTTGTGAAATTCTGAAGTGTTATAAGTTCTGGAACTGACTTAGCAGCAGCTGTACCCTACAAACTCTATCAACTCTAAACCTTTTAATAAAATGTATCAATTTGATTATTTTGTATAACTTGTATCTTTTATGTACTGTGTCAATTCCTTATATGAGGTGTATAAATTGTTTCTAATGTATGTATCAAAATGTAACTTTAAGGCAGCTACTGCTTCATGTCCCATTTTTGCATAATCTCTTGGGAAAGGGGACTGTGACCAGGATCCCTACTGCTATTTCCCAAGGAAGATAACTATCAAACATTTTACCAGTAAAATAAGCTCGGGGATGTTTGTCTGTTTAACCTGAGACCAAGAGTCTGCTACTCCCATGCAAGAGGGGGCTTAGTAGATGTACATTCATTAATTTTCTATGCTGGCAGTCAAGTCCTTGATTGTTTAAATCCAACACCTTTGTCTTTTAGGCTTTACACCTTTGTCTCACATGGCACCAGACACTTGAGTTAATCAGAGGCTCATCTGCATACCCTCGTGGGCTGTGCCCTCCCAGGGTGTGAGGGATTGTTTCCTTGAACAGACCACTCACCTGCTGTCATTTTTCCTACCTGGGAAAACTCATCCTGCATACTGTAAAATCAAGGGAACCCTCAGCCAATCCCGAAGCAGATCCTGGCCTACTTCTTTTTCAGCCAATCGGGGGAGGGAGCAGGAGGTCTGAATAGCCATCAGAACAGTATAAGATGTTGTGCAATTCTTCGAATGTTTATACTTGTTCCATTTACATGATTTTCGACTGAATCATAATTAACCTCTTTGGCTTGCCTGGCACAGACCCTTTAATTGCACTCCTAGCTGAAATCATTCACTACATTTGGAATACCTGAATTATATGACTCCATAGAGTTTATACTGACTACATAATGCAGTCCAATCTGCATTATAATGACAGCATAGATGGAGCCTTAGAAGCCCAGCTGACACACAATATATTAGGACACCCACATGCATAGAGGAAACATTCTAAGATCCCCTATGGATACTTTAAAGCAGGCCTGCCCAACAGGCGGCCTGCGGGCCGTACATGGCCCGCCAGCCCCTTAGATGTGGCCCCCCTAGCCTCCTGAAAAGTCCCGTGTGGAGGCTGTGGGAGGAAGAGGCAGGTAAGTCTGAGGCAGCGGGCGGGCGTCGAGGCGGCCTCCCCGCCCACTTCAGAGCCCGAGGCTTGCACCTGGGTCGCGCCGCCAGGGGCAGGGAGGCCCAGTGCTCGGCTCGCCTCCACTCAGACTTGGCTTCCTCTTCCTCCCACGGCTCCACTGCTTTCCAGTGCCGGCCAAGTCCCGTGTGGAGGCCGTGGGAGGAAGAGGAAAGTAAGTCTGAAGTGGGCGGGCGGGCAGACACGCGGGGCACTGGACCTCCCTGATGCCCTGGCGCGACCCATACACTCTTGGTGCAAGCCCGAGGCCACACCTTCCACGCCAGGGCAGCAGGGAAGCCCAGTGCCTTGCCCGCATGCCCGCCTCAGACTTACCTTCCTCTTCCTCCCTTGTCCCGGTTTACTCCCAGGGAGAGGAGGAGGCAGGAGAATCGCGTTCCCTCCTCCTCCTCCTCTCTGGGAATAAACCGGGACCCTTGTCCCGGTTTATTCCCAGGGAAAGGTGCAGGCGGGGGACTCACATCCCCCTCCTCCTCCTCTCCTTAGGAATAAACGGGGATAATGGCGAGGGGAGGGTGGAAGGTGCGGCCTGGCACCCTCCTCTTGCCAACCGAGACCCAAACTGGGGTTAATATTAACCCTCGTTTGGGTGACAGATGGCGAGGGGAGGTGGAAGGTGTGGCCAGGGGCATGGCCTGGGGCGTGGCCGGGGCGCCCCCCCAAGGTGATCAGTGAGCAGAATTCTGGCCCTTGGACTGGTAGAAGCCCTGCTTTAAAGGCACTTAACAGACTGTGCTCTGGCACCACGAGATGCAGAGCCTATCTTAAGAAATGCGGCTACAAAGTGTAGTCCATGACATGCGAGTGTGGAGAAAAGCAAACCACAGACCACCTACCACAATGCAACCTGAGTCCTGTCACATGGACAATGGAGGAGTGGTGCCAGAGGATGCCTCCAGGCAGGAAGTGGTCAGCTTCTGGTCAAAGGAAATTTAGCATAATACCAAGTTTGTAACTTTGTTTGTGTTTTTTTAATACTTTATAACTGTATTCTCAATTGGCTTCTGACACAATAAATAAAAACCTGAGAACAAACTTTCACAAAATGAATTCAGTTTACACCATTGGAAATACGTCAAGGACAAAGAAGGAAAGAAATAAACTAGGACATTTCAAAAGCAGCTGGGACAGCAGAAGATTCATTGGGGGGCCCTTCTCACAGCCATATAACCCAAAATTTCAAGGCAGAAACCCCCACAATATCTGCTTTCAACTGGGTTATCTGATTCCACACTACCAGATATCCCCATTCAAAGCAGAAAATGTGGGATTTTATTCAGCTTGTGTGGAAGTGTCCTGGGAATGTCTCTGCCAGATCAGAACTGCTGGAGGGAATGCATTAAGAAAAAGAGAAAAACTTGAATGGTATACCCCTTTGCTACAGCTTTCCCAAACATGATGCTCCCCAGATGTGTAGGGCTTGGGAGTTGTAGCCCAACACATGTGAAATACGTTGTTGAAGGCTTTCATGATGGGATTAACTGAGTTGCTGTGAATTTTCTGGGCTGTGTGGCCATATTCTAGAGCATTCTGTATTGACGTTTCTCCCGCCTCTATGGCAGGCATCCTCATTGGTGTTAGGTCTGTTGGAAACTAGGCAAGTGAGGTTTATATATCTGTGAAATGTCCAGAGTGGGAGAAAGAACTCTTGTTTGTTGGAGGTAAGTGTGGATGTTGCAATTGGCCACCTTGATTAGCATTTAATGGCCTTGCGGCTTCAAGGCCTGGCTGCTTCCTGCCTGGAGGCATCCTTTGTTAGGGTTCCAGGAAGGGCTCAACATGCAGCCAAGCATGAGGTGAAAATGCATGCCTTTGGGTTGGGAAGCCAACCAGGCAGTTGGCCACATGATGAAGATTTATACTTCCAATAGTGCGCCTGTGCCTTGCTCTGGGGCCAAGCTTCCAGAATGGACCAGATATGATAACTTATAGTTTGTTATGCCATGAGCCTGACAAGGCAGAACCTAGAGGTCCTGTCAGATAGGGGAAGACCACATAGCCCCCTCCAGAATGGTCCCAGCCTGAAGCAACAACAGCCCAAACATGAGGTCTGAACAAAATGGAGAGCAGGCTTTCTACTATCATATGAAAAAGAGGAGGGAAGGGAGTACATAAGGAAAGGCCTAATTCCCCATTAGGAATCTCCATCCTACCTCACACTGAAGAAAAGAGCACAACAGGGTGGCAGAGCAGCCTCAATTAGCTTGCAGTTTCACGCCTGTCAACCACCCCCACCAAGTCTGGTCTCTTTCATGAGGGCCATCATGAAGGGCTTTTCCCATGCCTTAGGCTTTGCCTGCCAGTAACAGGTGTGCCAACCTGGTTGCGTCCATTATATCAGCTATTGCTGCCAGTAATGTCAGTGTGAATAAATGGTCAAAAATTGCTAGAGATAGTGCTTGCAGTTCTGGGGGGACTTGTTTCATTTTTGCTTCTGACAGAGTTAGCATGGGAATTTAATTAACCTGTTAAAATTCACGACTAAACCAGGCTTTTAAAAAAGCTGAAAATTTCAAGGAGGCATGTTGAAAGTTGAAATACATATTGGAACAGTGTTCCCTCGCTACTTCGCGGTTCGCTTTTCGCAGACTCACTGTTTTGAGGTTTTTAAAAATATGAATTTAAAATATACAGTACAAGTAGCGAGGGAACACTGGATGAATGGATCCCCATGTGGCCTGGGTTCAGATCTGGGATCTGGATCCTCGCAAGGCTGGGCTGGCGGCAGAGGTGGCAGTGATGGCAGAGGCTCAGCCTCCTTACCCTCTTTACCTTCCTCCTCCTCCTCCGTGCCTCCCTTCCCACCAACAGGCCTCAGCTCATTATTCCCTCTGCCACTTGAACCCTGCACCACCTCAGCTGCCTCCTCACTCAGAGGAGAAGTGGGCACCATGGCTGCTGCTGCTCCAGAAGTCTCTAGAGCGGATAGTCCTGGGGGAGGAGGTGGTAGAGGCCTAGGCGGTGATGAGGAGCCTTCTCCACCAGGACTGTCTGCTCCAGAGACTTATGGAGTGGCAGGAGCCGGAGGGAAGAAGAGCTGCCCAAGAAAGGTGGGCTGTGGTCTTCAGTGGGCAGCGGAGGTGGCAGAGGTCCAGGCAGAGACTAGGAGCCTCATTCACCAGGACTATCCACTCTGGACTTCTGCAGCAACAGCAACCAGAGGGAAGAAGAGTTGCCCAAACACGTCTGTCTGTGGCCTTCGGAAGCTGCCCCTCCTTGGCATTACTATTTATTTATTTATTTGTCACGTTTCTCTACTGCCCCTCTCAGCCCGAAGGCGACTCGGGACGGTTTACACAGGCAGTCTCTACTACCACCACTATCACCATTGAGGGAATGAGAGGGGGGAGGGGGAAGTCCCTACTTCGTGAATTTTCACTTATCGCGGGTGGTCCTGGAACATAACATCTGCGATAAGTGAGGGAACACTGTACTGTCATTTGCTATATGTGCAATAATGCTAGGCCTGAAAATGATGCAAATGTATAATAACTATTGAATTTTAAAAGAATCCCAGACTACAACATTGAGACACAAACTGCACAAAGATTTAGCATGGATAACAAAATGGTGCTGTATTGTGTGATTGAAAAGCATTTTAAAGTGAAGTACCTTAAATTAAACTACGTCTGTGCATTCTTTTGAAGCAGTTGGCAGTTCTAAAACAAATATTCAGCAGTCTTAAAAGTATCTGGGTTAATGAAATAGGACACAATAAATCCAAGACCCAGACTGAGTTGCAAAGTCCACAAGATTCTCAAAAGATTAATCTAATAGGAAGCCCCAACTAGAGTTGACCTAGTAAATTATTAGGACTAACTTAAGTACTCATTTACCATTTGGCAGTTAATTCAGAGGGGATTCTTTAGCCTATCATTTGGATTTAGGATTTTGTGTGGTGGCTGTTGTGAGAAATAGTATGGGATCTCTCAAGCAGAGTATTCAAGAGGCAAAGCAGATGCCGGACAATAAACAGTCTCATTCCCACCCTTTAAAATCTATTAGAGAAATCAGTAAGCTTACTTTGCTCTGTTAAGCATATAAAAGCTTTATTTCCAAATTACTTGTTTATAATCAAAAACATAATCTTGTGAAAAGGAAAGAGAAAAAGCAGCTTGTAGAAAGACAATTTGGAAAAGCAAACTAACAGGAATTTACTAACTAGCAGTTGGTGAGTATATGCATGCAAAAGTTAGTAAATCCAACAAAGGGAACATGTCTCGTGATATGCTGCTTGGAATCGGCAGTATTATTAAAGACTTAGATTAAAAATAATGCATCCTTAATGTTATTATCAATTAATGGGCTTCTTCTGGGCCGCAGTGTTACATAGGCCCCATCTGCACTACCTTTTTTTTTGTGTCAGGAGCAACTTGAGAAACTGCAAGTAGCTTCTGGTCTGAGAAAATTGGCCATCTGCAAGGACATTACCCAGGGGATGCCCGAATGTTTTACCATCCTGTGGGAGGCTCCTCTCATGTCCCTGCATGAGAAGCTGGAGCTGACAGACAGGAGCTCACCCTGCTCACCAAATTTGAACCATTGACCTTTTAGTCAGCAGTCCTGCCAGCACAGGGGTTTAACAAGGGTTTAACCCACTGCACCACGGGGGGCTCCTACAGTGTGAAACTGTATTTTATGGTCAATGTAGATTCATATAATGCAGTTCAATGCAGTTAAACTACATTGTATGTGTCTACACTGATCATATATTGAACTTTCAAAGTTAGTTTCATTATATGGCAATGGAGATCCATTATTAGTAAGCACAACTCAGCAATAAGGCTACCTCTCAGATATATGGGTGTCAAGTTGTAGCCTAATAAAATAATTGTATGGCTGCAATCCTATTTGGCTCAACTTCACATTGTGGTCATATATTACCCCTGGCCCTGGACTTACTACACAACCTCGAAAGTCACACTCCAGTTCTTCTATTCTATGTCTTGTGGGATATGGCTTGGAGAAATGTCTGGCTCTGTCCCTGTAGCCAGATGTAAAACAATTACATCAGTGTTGAGTTCCGAGATCCTCCAGAAATCTCTGCATCCATGCAATCATGTCGGCATAGCCACATGTTTCTCCAAGCATGCTTGCTCCCCACAAGGATGGCAATGGAGAGGGCTTCAGATGCTGTATGGAAAATCAGGTGTGGCTATGACTGTTCTGTATTGAAGGAGATAATACCATCCTCTGCTGTACCTGAAAAGGAAACTCTACACCTGAATAGACCACTAACAGGATGCTGTCCACAATGTGTTTATTGAATAGAGAGATCCACTAGTTGGCTTACTCCTAGAAATGTGCCTATAGGGTTGCAGTTCATAAGTGTTTTGCAACACTAGCCCAAGATAGTAAACGTATGCCTCCAATGAAACTTCTTTGACTGCCTTGATGAAGGTAGATAGGATTAACTGGGTTCTCTTTCTCAAAATTTGCAGTTAGCATTCATTTTCTGGAAGAATGCTCCCTTTATTTACCAGTTAGTCCCAACTAGAGTAAACCCATGGAAGCAATTGTTGAATGGTGTGTCAATGTGTAAACTCTGTTGATTCAGAAGAATTTAGGCCTATGTGCATGAAGTTTACTGATTAAATTGTTGGCAAGAAAATAAGAATTAAAGGTTCAGTTGTATGGTGATCTGTTTAATGAGCCTGATCAGCTCCATCTTGACAAGAACTGATCTCCCCCATGGCATGCATTGTTTGCTGGCTCTGTCATTTGTGTTATGTTTGAAATGCTGTACCTGTAATAGTACATGTCCAGGGTCAAAGATGAGAATGAATGACATACAATACTAAACCCTGGAAACATCCTCAGGGACAAAGGGGGAAAAAAGCCCTTAATCCATGCTGTACTGGTCACATAAACCTCAGACAAGGATTACCATGTATGCCGTCAATACTGTTCATGCACACTGTCATTTTCTGTGTAACTGTAACTCTATAAAATACTGATGCTTGGAACAAACTTTATCTATCCAAACCAGTGCTGTGAGTAGGTTAGATTGAAAACAGTGTGGAGTCCTTGAGGACCCTTTGGCCAAAGTTATGGTTTGCTGTCTGCCTTCACAACTCACTTTCAGTGTCCCACCTTGTGATATAGTAGAGCTGATATTTCAGTCCTGTTCCAAAACATCTTGGGACAAAATGTGAAAAAGGCCACACAAAGCTTTTTTTGCTTCCTCAATAACACCCCACATTTTGTGTATATATAAGGGAAATGGCACCAGCGTAGCACAGGATGGTCAGCTCAATGTTCCTGTGTTAGTGAACATGCAGAGAACACAGCAATTCTTGACATGAGTCATGGTTACCAAAATATTACAACATCTTGAAATAGAACAAACATAAGCAATCATAAGTGTCTTTCCCATATGAGATCCTTGAAAAAGACCGTAGATACAAATGTCATGTTGTTCTTGAGGTAGGGTCTACTTGAAGACTCTGACCCAGGTGATTACATTCTTATTCCAGAAAATGTTCTAACATCTCAGGCCCAGGCTACCAGGTAGATCATATCTCCCTGTATGAGCTGGCCTGGAGCTCATCAGGAAAAGCCCTTCTCTCATGGTGCATCTACATCCATGGTTCCCAACCTGTGGTCCATGGATGATCAGTGGTCCACAAGAACAATAATATAGTCTGCGGCCTCCCCATTACTACATTGCTGCCTCGAAACCATGCAGTAATGTGAGTGATTGGTCTTGTGAAACCCTCTTATAGTGCTGAGGCAACAGGGATGTTGGGAGGGGAGAGGCTGACTACCCACAAAAGATTCCTACTACCACATCAGCTCTAGATTATCTATATATATAAAATTGCTCAGTCCGTTTAATGTCGTATGTAGACAAAGAAACTATGGCTCCCACAACCACCAAACTTGACAACCGACTGGACCATTACACTAGCTACAGACAACGTCAAAAACACCGGACCTACATACCTCCCAACACCCCAAAAAACGATCCCCCAAAAATTGCCAACGGAACTCCCACCCCGGCCACTTCGCTGCCAGCGCAAACGTTTAGAACGTTCACACATGATGCCAGAGTGCCTCCTCCGCCGCCTCCTTTGATCAGGAAGAGCGGTGGGGGGGGGGCCTGGAAGGAGGGGACACCCCTCCCCTCCTCCCCAGCCTCTCCCACCTCCTCCCCCCCCTGCCACCTCCCAGTAAAGAAGAGCAGAGGGGGGCGTGGCAGGAGAAGGGACACCCCTCCCCTCCTCCCCAGCCCCTCCCACCTCCTCCCGCCCCCCCTGCCGCCTTCCGGTAAGGAAGAGCGGTGGGGGGGGCGTGGCAGGAGGCGGGGACACCCCTCCCCTCCTCCCCAGCCCCTCCCACCTCCCGCCCCCCTGCCGCCTTCCGGTAAGGAAGAGCGGCGGGGGGACGTGGCAGGAGGAGGGGACAGCCCTCCCTCCTCCCAGCCCCTCCCACCTCCTCCTGCCCCTCTGCTGCCTTCCGGTAAGAAAGAGCCGCGGGGGCATGGCAGGAGGTGGGGACACCCCTCCCTCCTCCCCAGCCCCTCCCACCTCCTCCGCTTCCCCTGCCGCCTTCCGGTAAGGAAGAGCGGCGGGGGCGTGGCAGGAGGAGGGGACACCCCTCCCTTCCTCCCCAGCCCCTCCCACCTCCTCCCGCCCCCCTGCGGCCTTCCGGTAAGGAAGAGCGGCGGGGGGGCGTGGCAGGAGGAGGGGACACCCCTCCCCTCCTCCCCAGCCCCTCCCACCTCCTCCCGCTCCCCCTGCCGCCTTCCGGTAAGGAAGAGCGGCGGGGGGGCGTGGCAGGAGGAGGGGACACCCCCCCTCCTCCCCAGCCCCTCCCACCTCCTCCCCCCCTGCGGCCTTCCCAAGGGAAGAGCGGCGGTAGGGCATGGCAGGAGGAGGGACACCCCTCCCTCCTCCCCAGCCCCTCCCACCTCCTCCTGCCCCCCTGCCGCCTTCCGGTAAGGAAGAGCGGTGGGGGCGTGGCAGGAGGCGGGGACACCCTCCCCTCCTCCCCAGCAATCCCCACCACCTCCCCCCCCCTGCCGCCTTCCGGTAAGGAAGAGTGGCGGGGGCGTGGCAGGAGGAGGACACCCCTCCCTCTCCCCCAGCCCCTCCCACCTCCTCCCGCCCCCTGCCGCCTTCCGGTAAGGAAGAGCGGCGGGGTGTGTGGCAGGAGGCGGGAACACCCCTCCCTCCTCCCCAGCCCCTCCCACCTCCTCCCGCCCCCTGCCGCCTTCCGGTAAGGAAGAGCGGGGGCGTGGCAGGATGCGGGGACACCCTCCCCCCCTCCCCAGCCCCTCCCACCTCCTCCCGCCCCCTTGCCACCTTCCGGTAAGGAAGAGCGGCGGGGAGCGTGGCAGGAGGAGGGGACACCCCTCCCACCTCCTCCGCGTCCCTTCCAAAGGCCTGGGCTAACTTGGGCCTTTCAGGTATTTTTGGACTTCAACCCAACAGGCCCAAGTTTGCCCAGTTGTGGGAGTTGAAGTCCAAAACACCTGAAAGGACCAAGTTTGCACAGGCCTTTGAAAGGGGCCTGAGGCTGAGGAATTGTGGGAGTTGAAGTCCAAAAACCCCTGAAAGGCCAAAGTTCTGGACTTCAACTCCCACATTCCTCACAGCCCCAGTTCCCTTCCAAAGGCGTGGGCTAACTTGGGCCTTTCAGGGTTTTGGACTTCAACTCCCACACCTCACAGCCCCAGTTCCCTTCCAAAGGCCTGGGCTAACTTGGGCCTTTCAAGGGTTTTTGGACTTCAACTCAAACAGGCCCAAGTTTGCCCAGTTGTGGGAGTTGAAGTTCAAAACACCTGAAAGGACCAAGCTTGCCCAGGCCTTTGAAAGGGGCCTGAGGCTGTGAGGTTGTGGGAGTTGAAGTCCAAAAACCCCTGAAAGGCCAAAGTTCTGGACTTCAACTCCCACAATTCCTCACAGCCCCAGTTCCCTTCCAAAGGCGTGGGCTAACTTGGGCCTTTCAGGTGTTTTGGACTGAGGCAGGAGGTGGGAGGGGCTGGGGAGGAGGGGAGGGGTGTCCCCCGCTCCTGCCACGCCCCCCCGCCGCTCTTCCTTACCGGGAGACGGCAGGGGGGGCGGGAGGAGGTGGGAGGGGCTGGGGAGGAGGGGAGGGGTGTCCCCTTCTCCTGCCACGCCCCCCCCCCTCTGCTCTTCTTTACTGGGAGGTGGCAGGGGGACGGGAGGAGGTGGGAGAGGCTGGGGAGGAGGGGAGGGGTGTCCCTCCTTCCAGGCCCCCGCCGCTCTTCCTGATCAAAGGAGGAGGCGGAGGAGGCACTCTGGCATCATGTGTGAACGTTCTAAACGTTTGCGCTGGCAGCGAAGTGGCCGGGGTGGGAGTTCCGTTGGCAATTTTGGGGATCGTTTTTGGGGTGTTGGGAGGTATGTAGGTCCGGTGTTTTTGGCGTTGTCTGTAGCTAGTGTAATGGTCCAGTCGGTTGTCAAGTTTGGTGGTTGTGGGAGCCATAGTTTCTTTGTCTACATACGACATTAAACGGACTGAGCAATTTTATATATATAGATAATCTAAAGCTGATGTGGTAGTAGGAATCTTTTGTGGGTAGTCAGCCTCTCCTCCCAACATCCCTGTTGCCTCAGCACTATAAGAGGGTTTCACAAGACCAATCACTCACATTACTGCATGGTCAAGTAGTCTCTGGTCAAGTGGTCCCTGGTCAAAAAAAGGTTGATAACCACTAGTGTACATCGTAGAATTAGTGTAATTTGATACAAACAGCATATAATATGTCTCTGGAGGTTATCAGAAGCCAGTTCAATGCTGCTTTAGACAAACAACATTTTATTTCGCTGTCTACGGCAAAACGGGAACAAATAAATCTGGGAGTGTATACATTCATCTCTTGAAAAGGAAACAATCTATTCATGTTCTGGAGAGTAAAGCTATAGGTAGAGTTTCACATGTGCTGCTGTTTTATGCAGAAATATATGGTGGTGGGGGATCCTTAGTGGCACCAGGAGTTGCAGTTTTACCATATCTTTAGCTTTCTTTGACAAATAGTGGTGGTGTCCCACCATACTAGAACTCCCAGGATTCCAGAGCACTGAGTCATGACAATTAATGTGGCATCAGATTGCATTATTGCTGCAGTGTAGATGCACCCTTAGTCCCACCAACTTCACAAGCATTTGAGAAAGGGCCTTCTTGGTGGCTGCTCCTAAAATCCTGAATTTTCTTCCCGGGCAAGCCGGGATGCTCTCCTACTTCTTGTCCTTTTATTGACAGGCTATAATTTCTTTCATTCTGACATGTTTTTAAATAACAGGCAGGCTGGGCTACATTGTTTTAAACTGGTCTATTGTAAATTGCTTTCATTATTTCTAATTCCACTTTACTCTTTAGCATGAGGTTTGAAGAGTTTGAGTACTATTCATTGTTGGATTCTATTGTTAACACTCATTTTTGTATGTTTGTAATTGTTCTGTTCTTTTAAATAGTAAGTTGCATAGACTCCCAATTTCAGGGGGGGGGCATCAGGATGACGACAATGATCATAATGTCACCATTATTTCATGACTCTTTCTTATCATTAATTCAGATTAGGACATCCCTTCAAACAAAGGGCTGTTCTCTGTAAAGAAAGACTGGGGCCATCCTCTTCACTACCATTCTTTCTCTAACAGTGAATTAGTGTAATTACAGCCATAATACAAAAGAGGAAGCTGAGATACAGCCACCGATGAACTCTGAATTGCTAGACAAAGGAGAAGTGCAATGCCAAGCCACAAATAGAATTTGCTGACACCCGGTATGAAGCTCTGAAGGCAAAAACTACCATAAGTCCTTCAACTTTCCGCTTCGTTTCTTCTCATTCCAAAGGGAAGATACTGCGATGTTGAGATGCTCTTGGTTGCAAGCACATCAAAGCAGATGTCCAATGGGGAAAGGAAGGAAAAGGTTGTGATGACTGAAAGACAGCAACTGCGCCTTCTTTTATGTTCTTACATTCCTTTATATAAGGGCCAGCATAGTGCAGTGCACTGATTCCCAAATTCTCATTTTCCATATGTTTTCAACTAACTCTGGTGTAGTGGATTGAGTCAAACTATGACTCTGTAAGAAAGGGTTGAAATCCCCACTTTGCCAAGAAAGTCCACTGGGTCACCATGGGCAAGTCACACTTTCTCAGTCTCAAAGGAAGGCAATGGCAAACCCCATCTGAACAGATCTTGTTAAGAAAACTCAAAGGATTGCCCTAAGTCTAGGTTGACTTGACGGCACGTGATATAACATTCATTTAAATACTTTGAATTGAAGAGTAAATGAATGTTATGTCATGTGCTTTCAAGGAGTAGTCAATGGATTACACAATGACCTGGCTCTCAACATGTTCACACTGCTCAGAAAAGGCAAGGGCTAGAGAAACAAGCTCAGACAAAATGCTATGCATTCAGGTCAAGCTGAGATCGTGGGATTCAAAACCATATCTTCAGTGTAATGTGTGATCCAGCCTGAAATAATATCCATTTAGTTCACTGTTAGTCTTGCCATATGCATTCCCCAAAGAGTTGATATATCTTGAAAATATAGTAAAAAAAGGGCTGCATGTAATTGAATATGGTAATATAATCAAAGTAAGAACTTTTAGTGATATCAGAGGTGACCCCCCCTCCCCCGGGTTCTGTAAGAGATAGTTCAGAACCAAAGAATTCATAGTTTCACCAAGGACACCAGGCTGGAGTGAACCCATAATCCCCTATTCCTCCCCCATGTGAGAACCTAAGGCCCCACAAGGCCCCCACATGGCAATGCCCCTGGAAGAAGAGCAATTACCAATCTAGATAAAATAGTGAAGAAGAGAGACATCAGACTGGCAACAAAGATCTGCACAGTTAGCACAATGGTATTCCCTGTAGTAACTTATGGATCTAAGAGCTGCACCATAAGGAAGGCTGAGCGAAGGAAGATAGATGCTTTTGAACTGTGGTGCTGGAGGAAAATTCTGAGAGTGCCTTGGACCGTGAGAAGATCAAACCAGTCCATACTCCAGGAAATAAATCCTGATGCTCACTGGAGGAAAGGGTATTAGAGGCAAAGATAACATACTTTGGCCACACAATGAGAAGACAGGCAAGCTTGGAGAAGATAATAATGATGGGGAAAATGGAAGGGGAAAAAAAGAAGAGGGACTGACCAAGGGCAAGATGGATGAATGTTATCCTTGAAGTGACTGGCTTGACTCTGAAGGAACTGGGGGTGGCCACGGCCGACAGGGAGCTCTGGCGTGGACTGGTCCATGAGGTCACAAAGAGTCGGAAGTGACTGAACGAATAAACAACAACAATGGTTCTGTGTATATCCCTGGTTGTGTATATTGGATGAACATTCACAGAGACCATGTATATTATGTGTTTGTATCTGGATGTGTACATGCTTGTACTCAATTTTGAGATGTCAAATCTCATATTCATTGGAAAGTGGAGCATTCACAAAAAGAAGCTCAATGTAATTTGTTAATTATTACTGAAAATTTCATATGGGAGGAATTCTCATAGGGGGTATTTCCCACTGCCCCATAACTTCACTCCTGCCTTAAAGCATGGTGTCTAACAACCAGGACAATTGGGTTTTTTGCCTGATCTGCTGCATTTCTTCTTTACGCCCCCGTCCATCCAT
Source organism: Anolis apletophallus (assembly GCA_030556195.1). Lineage (NCBI taxonomy): Eukaryota > Metazoa > Chordata > Lepidosauria > Squamata > Anolidae > Anolis > Anolis apletophallus. The sequence goes on from JARBWK010000009.1 coordinate 98,974,390, forward strand.
GGCAACGTGAGTATTGTCTAGTTTCCTTTCAAAAACCAGGCTGGCAAGCAAGAAAAGCTTAAGCAATTTGGGGAAAGAAATCCTTCAAACACCTCCTAAAAAGGCTTTCAAATGCCCTTTAAAACATCTTTTGAAAGTTGATACCTCTAATATTATCACATCTTAGATTCCTTTTGAAATGTAATATGAATCCACCCTCTTTGCAAAGAAAAGAACGTTTTGCAAATATTGTGTTACTTGAATCTGCTACTTCCTCTCTTTGCAGTATGCAAAACTGGCACAAGTAAGATGCTTCACCACAATATCACCCCATAAAGCAGTGTGAACTTTGGATGCACTGAACTGGTTGAAAAACAAATGTCTTTTGAGCTAAGATAAATTTGCATGCCTCTAAAGTATTAAATATCAAAATCTAAACATCAGCGCAAACACATATTTTGAAGTTCAGAGTTGAAAATCTTGTTTTATTTCACATTTATAATGGCTTGGTTTATTATCTTTAACGTATGGTGGTAGCATTGGCTTTTCTTTGGCAGAGATCATTGTTCTTTTCCATAAGAGTTCTGTGAGGCTAGAAATGCTTGAAACTTTTTCAGCAATTACTGTTCCAGTAAATGGTTCCTTTTTCATCTTATTTTCTTTCAGCTGCAAAAAAAAAAGATGCAAGTGAAACTCGAATACAAAAGCACTTTAGAAATGTTGTAAGAAGAGGTACAAAACTAGTGTGAGACCTTATTTAAATTACCATAAGAATGTTATGCTTTGTGGATGAGATCCTTTAGGGCTGGATCTACACTGCCCTATATCCAAGGATCTGAGCCCAGATTATTTTATCCCAGATTATCTGGCAGTGTAGATTAATATAATCCAGTTCAAAGCATCTGGGATCAGATGTAGGGATATAGGGAAGTGTCAAAGATTACCTTTCATGTGGGAAGGACATATGTTCCCTCTTAAGAGCGAATGAAGGACCAATCAAGTGATTCTGGTCATGAAAGCCTTCGACAACATAATCAAGTGATTGTGAGTAAAACCAGAATTGTGCAGAATTGATTTCCTGATGAATTATGGCAGATCTTTTTTGTGTCTAATGCCACCTACCCTTCCCCTATTTGGAGCATCAACATGGCTCTCAGCGTTATTAGCTACCAAAAGCACAACAGCAAATTTTGAGTTATTTAGCTTATTATCTCAATGAGTTATGACAGTTATAGACTCAGTCTAGTTATTTTATTATTATAAATACCAATCAATATCCCATATTCCATCCTCCATGCATATATCAAACAGAACTTGACAATGTTGTTTTTTTTTTTAAAAAAACTATTACAACTTCCATCTCAAAATCTGGCAAGTGCCTGCTAAGCACAACTATGGTCCACAGGAATTGACAGGAGAAAACCAAGCCCATCTCAAAGGCAAATAGAGGGTCTCAGTGGAAGCAGAAGTTCAAGCTCATTAACAGAGTCTGAAACTAAGGCCCTTTCCACATAGTCATATAACCCAGAATATCAAGGCAGATAATCCACAATCTCTGCTTTGAACTGTGTTATTCGAGTCCACACTTCCATAAAATCCAGTTCAATGTGGATTTTATACAGCGGTGTGGAATGAGCCCAAGAGGAGACTTGCCAGAAAAAATTAGTCTGAAGCACGGGCTGAAGGTCAGAGATCCACAAAGCAGGACACATCAGGTAGAACGCCATAGATGTGTTGTAGTTGTTTGCTGCAATGGAATAGCCTTGTCCAAACTAATTTATAACCAGCAGTAAATCAATCCAGCTGGCCTCATTGACTCAGCAGCTTCCATTTAAAGTAGAGCAGGGTATTTCCTGGCCCTTCGCTCCTGGCGTTTTAATTTACACTGAGCCAGAAGGTGAAGAGCCTCACTTTCCTCCTCCTGACCTTCAGATGCTATTTGGGATGGGCCACTCTCTGCCAATGCCATAACATGATCGCCAGCTTCCTTTGGCTATTCTGATACTTGTTACCTTGACAGTCATCTTTCCTTTTGTTATCCAAGGAGATCACCTCCTCAAGTGGAGCCCCCAGTGGCGCAATAGGTTAAACCCTTGTGCCGGCTGAACTGGTCGACCGAAAGGTTGGTGGTTCAAATCCAAGGAATGGGGTAAGCTCCCATCAGTTGAGCTCTAGCTTCCCATGCAGGGACACAAGAGAAGTCTCCCACAGGATGGCAAAAACATCTAAACATCCATGCATTCCCTGGACAACATATTTGCAGAAGGCCAATTCTCTCGCACCAGAAGCGACTTGCAGTTTCTCAAGTCACTCCTGACATGAAAAAAACCCCTTCTCAACTTAGGATATGACAATAACTCCTAGGGCCCTCTCACACAGCCCTATATCCCATAATATCAAGGCAGAAAATCCCACAATATCTGCCTTGATATTCTGGGATATAGGGCTCTGTGGAAAGGCCCTCAGAATGCCCCAGACATCTGTAGTCTGAGAAAAGGGATTTTTGAAAAACTCTAGTCATAACTAAACCATGGACTCTTCAGTCATGGTCATTATTAGAACTACACCATGGGGTGGTCAAGGAGAAGTTTATTCATCATGACCTTCCTGTTTAATCCTTGACTGCTCTTCTGAGACTGTTGATAAGTAGGACCAATTAGGTTTAATTGTGCTGGTAGTTTCTGTTATGGAAACATGAATCCCATTAGGCAATGAGGAAAAGACAACTAATTCATTTCGCACAGACCAGTGAACAGCTCTCTGATATAAAGATACCAGACAGAGAAGATCGATCAAAACATGTCATACAAGACAGACAGCACTACCATCTTTATTTGGTTTGAGAGTCTAACGTAGTGTTTCTCAACCTTCCTAATGCTGTGACCCCTTAACACAGTTCCTCATGTTGTGGTGACCCTAGGGTTGCCACATGTCCCGTATCCTACAGGACATCCCGTATTTCAGCTCTAAAATCCATATCCCGTTTTTTTGGTCATGTCATGACAGGATGGGTGGCAGCAGGAGGTGAGGCCGGGCCGCACCGGCAGCAGCTTCTCAGTGGCGCTTGCGCTCCAATGGTGCTGCTTCAGGCGTATGGCCGATAAGCAAGGCCAAACAGGTGGGCGTGGGCTCGCTGGGCTTGAGAGCGGAAGGGCGCAGTTTGCGCTCTCCAGATGTTCCGCCCCTTGGATACCGAGGGGAGCTTGTGAGGGTGCCTGGACGCCATGTTAAGCCGCAGGAGAAGTCAGAGGAGAGGAGCCAGAGGCAGCAGAGGAGGAGGCGGGCGGCCCTTCGTCCTCCTTTCCCCCTTTGAGGTGCTTGGCAGTGCCCATGTCGTGGCTGTTGCCTTCCACCAGCCTTCCGGCAGAGCTGGACACCCGCTTCCCAGCCTTGGAGGAGCTGGACGTGAGGGGGACGGGGCTAGCAGTGCTGGGGCTGGAGCTCCTAGGCCTGGTCATCGAGGCATGTCCACCTCCCTCCCTCCACTGCGGCCTGGCTTGAAGAGACACGCCATGCAGAGAAGGCCTGCAGAGCTTTGTAGGAAGCGGAGGGACCTTTCTGGAGGCAAAGAGGAGCGAAGGAAGCGTGGCTCGAGGTGGGTAAGGCCCGGGGTAGAGCTGGGCTTGGAGGAAAGGCTTCTGAGGTTCTTCCAAAGCGGTAGCCCCATGCGGTGTCGTCTTCCTGCAGGAAAGAAGCTCGGCTCGCACAGGAGAGAGCCCCTTTCTGTGGGTCCCACTCCTGGGGGATGTGGCTGTGTGGAAGTGCCCTCAGTCAACAGGCACAAACATGTTGCTAGTATCGGACATTATTGGGGGAGTGGGACCCACAGAAACCCGGGGGGGGGGGTTTGTTATGAAGTGTCCCTTATTTTCGTGAAAAATCCCATATTTTTAGGTAAATGTCCCTTATTTCTTATATCAAAAAGTGGCAACCTTAGGTGACCCCCAACCATAAAGTTATTTTTATTGCTACTACATACTTTTGCTACTGTTATGAATTGTAATGTAAATATAATAATAATGATAATAATAATAATCATAATCATAAACTTTATTTATACCCGCTGCCTTGAGGTCACGCCCTTCAGTACAGTAACACAATATATCACAAGATAACACAAGAACACCAAGGAGAAAAAATACATAACATACAAAACCAATATAAAATCAGAACATTAAACACTATAAAATCAGAACATTAAAACACTAAACATGAACACAGTGGGCAGGGCCAAATTCAAGGTAAAATTTTTAAAACCACTGGGTGATAGGGCAATTAAATATATTAGGACAGGGGATCCAGGGGATAAGGTAAGATTTAGTTGCACAAACCAGAAAATAAAGTGCTTCTGAGGGCCTTATATGCAGTGTTTGGTCAGGAATTATCTTACATTCAATCATTGAAGGCACACTGGAACAGCCAAGTTTTCAGGTTTCTCCTAAAGATTGCCAGGGTGGGGGCTTGCCTGATATCTCTGGGGAGCGAATTCCAGAACCAAGGGGCCACTACAGAGAAGGCCCTCTCCCTTGTCCCCACAAGTCGCGCTTGCTATGAAGGCGGTAGCGAGAGAAGGGCCTCCCTGGAAAATTGAAGAGAGTGTGTGGGTTCGTAGATAGTGATGCGGTCGCGCAGGGAGGAGGGTCCAAAACCATTCAGGTCTTTGTAGGTAAAAACCTGCACCTTGAATTGGGAAGATATACGGCAGCCAGTGGAGCTTCTTAAACAGGGGGGTTGACCGCTCCCTGTAATTCGCACTAGTTAGTAGTCTGGCTGCCGCTCGTTGGACCAGTTGAAATGTCCGGGTCGTCTTCAAGGGCAACCCCACATAGAGTACATTGCAATAGTCCAATCTGAAGGTAACTAAGGCATGGACCACCGTGGCTAAATCCGACTTCACGAGGTACAGTCACAGCTGGCGCACGAGCTTCAATTGTGCGAAGGCCCTCCCAGCCACCACTGACGCCTGCACTTCAAGCGTTTGCACTGAACCTAGAAGGACAAGCTGCGGACCTGTGACTTCAGGGGGAGTGCAACCCTGTCCAGCACAGGTTGCCACCCTATACCTCGATCCAGCCTACGATTGACCAGGAGGACCTCTATCTTGTCAGGATTGATCCTCAGTTTATTCGTCCTCATCCAGACTGTCACAGCGGCTAGGCACTCGTCCAGCACCCGAGGGGCTTCCTTGGAGTTAGGTGTAAAGGAGTAGTAAAGTTGGGTGTCATCTGCTATGCAGGATGTATTTTCATTCACTGGACCAAATTTGGCACAAATACCCAATATGCCCGAATTTGAATACTGGTGGGGTTGGGAAGGAGATTGAGTTTGTCCTTTGGGAGTTGTAGTTGCTGGAATTTATAGTTCACCTACAATCAAAGAGCATTCTGAACTTCACCCACAATGGAATTGAACCAAACATGGCACACAGAATTCCCATGACTAACAGAAAATACTGGAAGGGTTTGGTGTTGTAGTTCACCTACATCCAGAGAGAACTGTGGACTCAATGATGGATCGGGACCTAACTGGGAATGGATACTCAATATGCCCAAATGTGAACACTGGTGGAGTTTGGGAGAAATAGATCTTGGAAGTTGGGAGTCGTAGTTGCTGGGATTTCTAGTTCACCTACAATCAAAGAGCATTCTGAACCCCACCAATGATAGCATTGGGCCAGACTTTCCACAGAGAAGCCCCATGCCTTGAAGGGACTCGCTGGAGAAAAACTTCCTCCAGTCATATGCTCTCCCTCACCTGCACATGCTCACCATGCTTCCATGCATTGAGCACACCTGCTCTCCCCTCCCCACTTGGAGCCTCAGAAGCAGCCATCCCCTTGGCTGAGAGACCAGCTGAGAGGCCGGCCAATCACAGCAGAGGAGGGCTTTTGGTGGCAGGATTCGCAATCTGTTTTCAAAAAGGAAGAGAAGGACAGGCGGAGAGATCTTCAGCCTTCTCTGCCAAAGGGGTTCCTAAGAACATCAGAGATATGTGTTTTCTAATGGTCTTCAGCAATCCTTCTTAAACCCCCTCATGACCACCCCCCCCCCGGAGTCCTGACCCCCAGGTAGAGAAGCGCTGCTATAGAGCAATCCTCTTTTACTATAGAGTACATAAAAAAATATCAATTGAACTAAAACTTTTAGTTTACTGAAGTTTTAAAATCAAAGAGGAAAATCTGGTGCTTTGCCTGAAAAAGCTTCTGCAGGTGGTGATGAACTGGGCAGAGGGCTTCAGAAAAGGAAAGAGGAAAGGGATGGGTATATCAAAAAGTGGTACGGTAGCAGACAAGTTGCGCGGGGGGGGAATGAGAATTGGCAAGTTTCCGGGTTCTTGGTTGATGCATCAGTGACCCTTCATGACCCATTCCTAAGAAGGCTAGAGAACTTTCCACTGTTTGAAAGCCTCTGTAGAGCCAGTGTATGCTTTCAGCCTATTATCTGAGAAAATGTCATCGTATGGCGCTGTTAAGTGATGGCTTTGGAATCCATAGGCTCAGCACACTGAGCAAGACTGAGAGAAGATTGTGCCATCAATTGTCGTCAATTCCCACTCGGGCTGCTTTCAGGAAGAGAGTGAATAAGCCATTTCCCTTAAAACTGTTTTATAAAAACTGTTTTGATGTTTGTCAGTGATTGATTTTATAGTTATAATGGTTAACTGGTTTTTTTTAGCATTTTAAAACTAAATGTTGTACAGAACGGACCATAATATGACCTACAATTTTAAAGAAACTACAAAATAGACTACAGCAAAGGTACAGATTTGTATAGGATTGTGTACTTTAAAAACAAACAGACAAACATTAGTTATAGATACCTTTAACTCAAGGTATCAGTCCATAAATCCATAAATGATTACTGAAGAAGGCATAAAGAACTATTAAAGATAAGTATGATTTTTTAAAAAATATATTGTGTTTTCATTCTTTCTTGCTTCCTTTAACTGTTGTACTATGCAACTGGCATGTTGTCTATAAGCTATGCTACCAGTTAATATGGCAATGAGATATCAATATAAACATCAGGATAGGAGATTGGAAAAATATGTGACAATGCAATCCAGTAAGATCTGTTTGTACGCATCGGTATACATAATTTATTACTTCTTTATTCCATGGAAAAATGCAGGAGACAGTGTGGTATAGTGGTTTGATCATTGGAGTACATCTCTGGAGACCAGTGGGGGACTTTGGACAGATCACACTCACTCTCAATGAGAAGCAAATGCACACCTTCATTTCTAAAAAGCTTGCCAGGAAAACCCCTATCATAGGTTTGCCTTAGAGTCACCATGAAATGAAAACAATTTGAAGGCACATAAAAACTATCTAATGCCACTTGTACCTATATATAAGGGGTTTTTTCCATGTCTGGAGTGACTTGAGAAACTGCAAGTTGCTTCTGGTGTGAGAAGGATATGCCTGAATGTTTTATCATCCTGTAGGAGGCTTCGCTCATGTTCCCGAATGGGAAGCTGGAGCTGACAGACAGGCGTTCACTCTACTCCCCATCATGGAGAGGCTCTTCTCATGTCCCTGCATGGTAAGCTGGAGCTGACAGATGGGAGCTCACCCTGTTCCTCAGATTCAAACTGCCTCCCATCCTGTGGGAGGTTTCTCTCATGTCCCTGCATGGGAAGCTGAAGCTGACAAACAGGAGCTCACCCTGCTAACCAGATTTGAACCACCGATCTTTCAGTCTTTCCTGCCAGCACAAGGGTTTAACCCATTGCATCACTAGAGGCTCCTCTGTGTGTGTGTGAGCATTTTAAGATAGTAAGTCAAGTTTACTTCAATCTCTTTTAGGATGCATGAAGGATAACAACAAAAATTACAATGATTTTTTAATTAGACTTACTCTATATGATTCCACAATAGTAAGGATTTGGAGTTGGGAGGGCAAATGTTGAATATCAGTATCCACTTTGGCCTTGGAAAGCCTTGGAAGGCCATGCATTGTTTTTAAGAGATGAAAAACATGTTTTACTAACAACCCAACCCACCCCTAGAAGGGCCAAAGAGGACAATTTTGCCATGTTTTGGGGTCTCGCAGGGCTGTTTGACAGGAGACAGTACAGCTCTTTATGTTCCCGAGTTATTTTGAATGATCTCAACTGGTTTGTTTTGTGTGCATAAAGGAAGTGATGCAAAACCTTTGGAAGTGTTTCATTATTTTTTTTACTGGAATATTCCTCCCACAACCCTGCCTCTCTGCTCCTAAGCCAAACTTTTTTTAAAACCCCGAACAACAGCTTTATGTAATGGTTGAATTTCCTAAAGCAGCTTAGGATGTAAGACCTTGACTAGGTGGCTCTGTGTCAGCTCAGTTTGCTATCCAAGTGCTGACTGTTCAAAACCACTGTTTCCCCCCCCTTTTTACAGTTTTTCTTGTCTTTAATTATTGGATTGGACAGTCCTACCAAAGAGGACTGTTTTCTAGAAAGATGGGTGCACAGCCTCCCTACCATCTTGACTTTCCCTTGATACCATATTTAGCCTGATTAGAGGCAATGTATGCCAACTTGTCCATAAAATTGGCTTTATATCCCTTCTAATGGAAGACACTCAACTGTAATTCCATTACTTTCCATACATTATTAGCTATTTTTTCATTAGCTCAACTGAGAGAGACAGAGATGCTTAAAAACCACATCAAAGCTGAAGTCAGCTCTTTGTGACCTTGCTAAAGACAAAGGTTTAATTCAAGAACAGGTATTTCTGGGTCATTGGGACTATTTCTGCTTTGGTGTTGGCAAATACTGAACATCTTGTAAAATATCCACTATCATCAGCACAAGTCCCTGGTGACCCAGCTTTGCAAATATTCTATGGACGTAGGCTGCTTGTCCACTTTTATATAATGCTCATCATAGGTAATGTAAATATGTAATAAAGTTTATTGCTTTTGGCCAAAGGCCGTTGCAATGTAATGTAAATGTTTTCTGAGTCACGCCTTAGAATATACATGAAACACTCTTCCTTTCTGATTCCAGTTTATGAAGTATTACGTGGAACCTGGAAATGTGCACCTAATTTTATACACTTAGTTGGTCTGTCAGAACAATCTCATAAATCTTATATTTGGGACAGGAACAATCAATTCTTCTTTATTGATCAGGGCAATGCACTCAGCGCAGTGTGTTTTATGATACGAGGAGAAAAGGGGCTGTAGGATGACTACTACATGCAGAGTGAAGCAGTCCTCTATTTAAAGAGCTTTTAGAGAACTGTCCTTATTGGAAGCGCTATTTAGACCAGCCCTGGTTCCAGGATGCAAAACAGAGATGATAATTTTGCATTTCATCCAGATGTTGACAAACCATAGCTCCCAGCATTCTTTGTTAGTGGTTATGGAGATGAAGGCTACTGGGAGCTGTAGGAGGGCTACGTTATTTCCCATCAACAATGGAAACAGCAGACTCAGCTGGCACACAAGCCACCACTGTTGAAAATCTCAATTGTGTTTCTATTGAAATTGTAGTCATTATACCACCAAATGCAGCACCCAAACATGAACCAAGGAACATGAAAGGCCCTGCAAACTACTTCAACCAGAGAGGCTCCTTCTATGGAGGCTTTTAAACAGAGGCTGGATGACCATCTGTTGGGGGTGCTTTGAACACGATTGTCCTGCTTCTTGGCAGGGGGTTGGACTGGATGGCCCACGAGGTCTCTTCCAACTCTATGATTCTATGATAAGTCAGCCATAGCAGGGCACTTGATGAACCAACCTAGACACAGCATATTATACGAGAACACAGAAATGCTGGACCACTCTAACAACCACCATGCCAGACTACACAGAAAAGCCACTGAAATCCATAAGCATGTGGACAATTTCAACAGAAAGGAAAAAACCATGAAAATGAACAAAGTCTGGCTACCAGTATTTAAAAACTTTAAAAATCATAACAGTAAATAAAGAACAACACTCAAAAACAGGGGAATTCCAGACAAGAAACAATCAGGGCCAACTAATCACCTCCCAACAAAGGATTCCCCCAGGCAGTAAGAAGCCACACCTTGAAAACACCTACCTCAAACAGACAAGAGTTCTTTCTCCAACCCTGGACATTCCACAGATATATAAACCTCACTTGCCTAGTTTCCATCAGACCTCACAATCTCTAAGGATGCCTGCCATAGATGCATGTGAAACGTCAGGAGAGAAGGCTTCAGGAACATGGCCATACAGCCCGAAAAACACACAACAACCCTATAGTCATTATTTCTATTAATGTATATTTCAACCATATACACAAAAGATATTGGAACAGAGTGATCTTGATGTAAAACTGGGACTCTGCAGGCTTGGATTAACACTTTTTTGCGCCCTAGGCCACACTTTGGAATTACGCCTCCTTTAAGCCAACCTCCCGCCACCTCCAAGGTCCCCATTTCCATCGGCTGGAAAGCTCCGCTGTGCTCTGAAGGTCTCCTCGGGAGTCGGGAGGCTTAGGGAGAGCGCAGCAGGTGCAAACTCGCTCCAAAGGGGCACACAAGAGAGAGAGAGAGAGAGAGAGAGAGAGAGAGAGAGACAGAGAGAGAGAGAGAGCGCAAGAGAGAGAGCGCAAGAGAGAGAGTGAGCGCACGAGAGAGCACACGCGCGCGTGAGAGAGAGCAAGAGACAGAGGGGATGGAGCAGAGACTTTGCCGGGAGAAGGAGCGAGGAGGGACATGAGAAAGGGGGAAAGAGGAGCGCAGACCTTTTTTTTTTGGTCCGTGATCTGCTCCCCCCCCCTGGCTTGCGCTATGGCTTCGTTGGCCTTATGGGTAATCCGGGCATGGGACTCTGGGAGGTCAGGGTTCAAATCACCACTCAGCCATGGAAATCCTCTGGAGAGCCTTGAGCAAGAAATACTTTCTCAGCCTTAGAGGAAGCCACTGGCAAAGCTTCTCTGAATGATCTTGCTAAGAAAACTTTAGGGTAAGGTTGGCAGAAGTTGGGGTTGACTTTATATGTTGTGACCCGCCCCGAGCCTGCAGGGAGGGGCGGAATACAAGACCAAATAATAAATAAATAAATAAAAGACATGCAGCAACAATAACAAAGCAAAAGTGATTAAAATGTTTTTTTAAAACATAGTTTATTCACATTCAAAATAGGCTCCTTGTGATTAGTGTTGCTGCCACTCTTCATAGCAGTGGCAGAAGTCTTCACTGGAGATGTTGTTCAGAGCCCTTGTTGCAGCTGCTTGGATGTCTTAAAAATAAGTCCCCAAAATTGCCTTTTGAAGTGAGTTTTGATTTTGGGGAAATATATACAGAACCAAGTCAAGATTGTACAGTGGGTGGAAAAGCGTGCAGAACAGCCTTCACACAAGCCATGTTGTTCTCATGTCTTGAAGTCAAAGGACATTGCTCCAGATTCCTCTGCATTTTCACCCATGACAAGACACAAAACCTACTACGTACTTAGCTAACATACCTGCTACTACAAAGGTACAATCTCAACGGAGGAAGATCAAACTGTATGCCTGGGTTCCCTCTCCACTTGCCTCAAATTCCACTTTTCTTTCCTGGCCCTTCTGCACTGCAACAAAAAAATTATTCTCATTACTTTTGGGTCAGACCACTTTAATGCATAGAAATAAAATTGTGAAAATGCACATTTACTTTTATTCTTCCTTTTGGAGTTATACAAAAGTGATGGCGATGAAGACATACTGCTTTTATGATAAACACACACATGTGTTTGAATCTGCAGCTTTTTTTTCCAAAGGATTTTGGCAAGTCTTGCATGCCAGTCACATCTTCATCTTTCTGAGCCAGCTACCTGCCTCGGGCAGTGTTGCCAATGATTGTTGTTCCTCCTATGTGGATATATCTGGGCGCTGCTGTCTGTTTTACTAGATGAAAAATAACAATCATGAAACTTTAGGTCATGCTGAAGCCTGTGTGAACAGGTCTCCAAACTTTCTGTTAGCAAGATGAACAGCCAGTGGGTGAACAGAGATCAATCTTTTAGTACATGTCAAGAGGTATAGTTGCCTTTGTGTCCAGGTACATTCTGGCCTCCAGCTAGCTATAAGAGAGCAGAGCTGGAAAGCATGAAGTACAAGTACAATATTATTGATTATATATATATATATATATATATAGAGAGAGAGAGAGAGAGAGAGAGAGAGAGAGAGAGAGACTTTTTTAGTTACAGAGGGTTGGTTTTGTGTGTGTGTATCAGGAGCGACTTGAGAAACTGCAAGTAGCTTCTGGTGTGAGAGAATTGGCCATCTGCAAAAACATTGCCTAGGGTACGCCCAGATGTTTTGGTGTTTTAACATCCTTGTGGGAGGCTTCTCTCATGTTCCCACATGAGGAACTGGAGCTGACAGAGGGAGCTCAATCCACTCTTCTTGGATTCGAACCTCCGACCTGTTGGTCATCAGTCCTGCCAGCACAAGGGTTTAAACCCATTACGCCACCAGGGGCTCCCTAGTCACAGAGGTGTAGGAACATGACAAGGGTAACACAATGATACAGACAGTCCTCTGTAGAAGATTCTGCACCCATAGATTCTACCATCCTTGGCTTAAATATATATTTAAAAATACAAAAAGTAAACATTGATTTTACCATTTTATACAAGGGGCAGCATTTTACAACACCATGATATGCAGTGGGACTTGAGCATCCACAGCTTTTGGTGGCCTTGGAGGGTCACAGAACCAATCCCAGGAGACATAAAAGGCTCATTGTGCTGTATAAATGCAATGAGTAACTCTTCTAGTTACTTTCAGAAGATACTTTTAAGGAGCACTTTGCACATATTTAGAAGCAATTAGCTGAACCCGGCACGCGTTGCTGTGCCCTATTTAGGAGATGTGAGTACGTCTGGGTATGTAAGGTTTGGAAAAGATGTGGCTATGTGTGTGGTGTGTGTATATATGTATGTATGTGTATGTATGTGTGTGTATATATGTGTATGTTTGTGTGTTTGTGTTTTTATATGTGTATATATGTGTAGTTGGTTTTGTGTATGTATTGGTGTATATGTATATATGTCTATGTGTTTATGTGTTTGTGTATGTGTGTTTTTATGTTACTTATAATTTCCAAGATGGCTGCGTCGAGCAGGCGTCCAAACGCCGAGCTCCGCCGAGCTTCTGGTAACTTTTTAGCGTTCCCGCACAGCACCCCCACTGCTGAGGGGGATGCTCTATGCCTGGGGAACGACTCACGGACTTGCCTGACTTGCCTGACCTGGGACCCGGCCGCTGCTCGAGGCTGCGAGGGGCACACCCTGCCCCTTCTTGAGGTCTGCAGGCCCGACGCCTTGAGTCACCTTGGAGGCGCTCAGGCGCGGCCTCGATCCTCAGCCTGCGGCCTGAGGGACGCTGCTGCCTCGGGAGGCCCCTGGCCTGGCAAGGACTGCAGCGACCACGGCGACCACAGTGACCCCGGAGGGTGCCTGGCGGGTCCCCTGTGCCCTGGCCGGGCCTGGAAGAAGGCAGGTCCCTTCCCCCCAGCTCCACCCAAGGGGACTGGCGAACAACCCGGGACCAGTAGGGACGCATCGCCAGACCTTGCCGGGCCTCATCCGTCATCTCGGCCAGTTGGTCGAGCGGCTGGCCATCTGGCTGGGAGTTGGACAGGCTGGGAGCGGCGCTGGCGCCCTTGTGCGTCACGGCCGCCCCGCCCGCCCGGACCCTGCCCTGGGCCTGGGAGGCGCGGCCGGTGGAGCACAGGGCCCGCCTCGCTCAGCCTCCTTGCACCCGGGTCTGGGAGAGAGGTTGTGTGGTGGCCAGCCCCGGCCCCACAGATGGACCTTCGGAGGACGGTCGGCGGCCTGCCGGGGGCCCCCTCTCTGGGAGGCGACTCCATCCACAGGCTTAGCCCTAGTAGGAGTGACGGGCGGTCCGGTGGTGGAGCCATGGGTGGCCCTGGGGCGCCGCCCGCCTGGCTCGACGGTGGGGGCGTCGGCTGGTTGCTCAACATGGCGCCCGGCCTCAGCCAGCTCATCCCTGGCCCCGCCCACCTTCCCTAATGGCTAGACCGCGCCCCGGTGACCCCTGTCATGGAGCTGCGCCCGCTACCGGGTCTCACGCCGCCCAAAGTATGACTCCCCTGCAGCTGCGCTGGCAGCCTCGTGCGGATGCGCGGCGGACATCGAGAAAGTCCCTGGCGAGGTTCCTAGGAGAGCGGCGACGGCAGTGACTCAGGACGGCTGCGTCCCCCTGACTGTGATCAGCTCAGGCCCCGATGGGTCGCCCAGGTTCGGGATAAACACCCATGAAGTGGAGGCAGGTCGAGACGGGGGCAGGCGGGCTCGGAGGAGACGTCCCTCCCCTGCTCTGTACCTCCCCCACGGCGGCTGTCTCCCGGAAGGGCCTCCCGGAGGGCCCCATCCCAGGACTTTCCGGCACACTGCCCGCAGGCTCCACCGGGTGGCTCTGCCCTTCGGCATGAGCCTGGTCTTCCCCCCTCTATCTGCTGTTGGTTTACCCTGTGATGTTTTTACCCCCTGTCTGTCCTGTATGTTTATTTATGTATTCGTTGTATTTTGCTGCTTCGGCTCCTGTGAGCCTAGCCTTAGGAGTTGGCGGCATAGAAGTCCGAATAAATAAATAAATAAATAAATGTGTGTGTGTTTGTTTTTATATGTGTTTGTGTATTTGTGTATGTGTGTATATATGTGTATGTGTGTTTTTTTGTTTTTTTGTGTGGCTGTAGATATTTATGTATGTATTTGTATATGTGTGTGTGCGTATATGTGTGTGTTTGTATGTGTGTGTATATGTGTATATATGTTGATGTGTATGTAGTATGTGTGTGTATATATATATGTGTGTGTGTGTATATGTTGGTGTTGTTTTGTTTGGTGGTTGTATGGTTTTGTTTTGTTTATGGTTGTTTATTAGTATGTGTTTTTTGTAATCTTGTCTGTGCTCTTCCATGTCCTTCTTTTGTATATTTCTTTTTTCTGCTGTCTTTCTTTGTGGGTGTGTGCCTGTTCGGAGGGGGTTTTTCGTTCGTAGATGCTGTTTTAGGAGGAGGGTCTGGCGTTGGGACTACACACTTTCCAGAAGGTTGCGTGAAGCCTTTGGGAAGGAAGGGGTGGCTATGGGGCTACACTTCCTGGATGGCTCCAGGTCTCCTGTGTTCTCTGTGGCGGCGAGCCTCTGGGACACATAGTCTGGTCTCATGGCCAGGCCCCTGGTTTACCCGACTGGCAGGCGTTGCTGCACCCGGATATTGCGAGCGATGGCCTTGGCTCCTTCTCTGCCACGTCCTCGGCCTGCCTTGGCGGCTCCCATCCGTTACCGGAGCCAGCTGGGCCTCGTGCCTCCTTGGCCTCCTCCGTCGTCTCACGTCTTCACTCAAGGGAGGAGGGTGTGGCGTGCAGGAGAGAGAGGTGCCGGGATCGGGCCCTGGCGGCAACGAGGCGGCGTGGAGGAGGAGGCAGGAGGAGGAGGAAAGAGCAGCGAGGGAGGCAGGATCGCAGCCACCGAGTTATGATCCAGTCCCCTCGGGGCCCTTTCTCCTCCTTTGCCTCCTCCTCCACGCCTGGGAGTTTGTCAGTGCATTTTTCGGTTGGCGAGAAAGGGGCGATGGGGTGTGTAGCAGGGCTTGTGTGGACGGCATAAAGGGGGCTAGTTGAGTTGTTTGGCGGGGCTTTGGGTTGGCGAGAAAGGGGGCGATGGGGTGTGTAGCGGGGCTTGTGTGGACGCGCAAAGGGGGCCTGGCTGAGTTGTTTTGCGGGGCTTTGTGTTGGCGAAAGGGGCGATGGGGTGTGTAGCGGGCTTGTGTGGGCAGCGCAAGGGGGGCTGGCTGAGTTGTTTTGCGGGGCTTTGTGTTGGCGAGAAAGGGGGTGAGGGGGTGTGTAGCGGGGCTTTTGGGGACGTGCAAAGGGTGGGAGGGTGTGTTGTTTAGAGTTGTTTTGGGGATTTAGGAGCGGGCGAGGGGGAAGGAGGTGTGTAGCGGGGCTGGCTTTGTGCGCGTGGTGGTACTGTGAAGCCTGGCGGTCGTTGAGTTATGGCTGCTGAGCGCGAACGTTCAAACGCGTCGCTGCAGCGAAGAGAGGGGTTGGCCGTTTTTTTGAGTGGTCGTGTTTGGGTGTGTTGCGCGAGGTACATAGGGCAGTTTTTGGCCGTCTATGTACTCGTGGTGTTGCCATAGGCTGTCGAAGATATGGTGTTTTACGGCTTATGGTTTCTTTTGTCTATTTGCCCGTTGCACGACGTTGAAGAAAAAAATATATATATAGTTGACAGCATTCAAGTTTTGGACCATTCTCTATTCAATCCTCTAACTTTATGAGGTTTTTTCCACAACAATGAAAGTGAGAAAGCAACAGAAAACTAATGAGTAGGGCTTAAGCAATGCAATTACTATTTTTGAACATTGGGATGAGGGATACTCAAGGACTTTTCAACGTACTGCGAACAAAACTACAAGAAAGGAGATTCCATCTGAAAATGAGGAAGAACTTCCTGACTGTGCAAGCTGTTCAGCAGTGGAACTCTCTGCCCCAGCGTGTGGTGGAGGCTCTTTATTTGGAAGCTTATAAACAGAGGCTGGATGTCCATCTGTTGGGGTGCTGAATGTAATTTTACTTCTTGGCAGGGTGTTGGACTGGATGGCCAATGAGGTCTCTTCCAACTCTATGATTCTATGAAATTACTCCTAATAAATTACAACCAAACTTTACAGGAAGATGGCCATCATCATAAGACATCCTCCTTTTCAGAGACAGGGCTTTGTGCAAAGGGAAAGTAGAACAGAAGTAAACCTATATTACACACTGTAATGATGTTGATTATTTGTGTGTAAATGTTGTGTGACATGTGTTAAAATGTATGTTGTTTTGAATGTTCTATGGTTTGTTTCTGTGGGTGAAACAGAAGGGAGGCATGGCAGAAGCTTAGAAGAGCTGTCCATGGCAACCAGAACTAGAAGGCTAGTAGAATGTTCAGGTTTGAATTCTACAGCTGGCAAGAGTTTGGAAGCCAACTGCCAAATGAGAGGTAGGAGGAGTATGTTCTGCTGAGAGTGTCCTTAAGGACTGAAAGAGAACGGTCCAGTGTTGCAGCTTTAAGGTCTGCTAGTGAGTTAGTCCAGTTAAAAGGAAGAGACCCAGTTAAAGTTTGGGGATAGGAGGGTTTTTGGGGAAAACCCCAAAAGGGCCCCCCCTTGTGTTATGTGAAAAGTTGTGC
>JARBWK010000009.1:98994276-99175237 GCA_030556195.1 Anolis apletophallus
TATGTATTTGTATATATGTGTGTGTGTGTATATGTGTGTATATGTGTGTGTATATGTGTATATATGTTGATGTGTATGTAGTATGTGTGTGTATATATGTGTGTGTGTGTGTATGTTGGTGTTGTTTTGTTTGGTGGTTGTATGGTTTTTGTTTTGTTTATGGTTGTTTATTAGTATGTGTTTTGTAATCTTGTCTGTGTCTTCCATGTCCTTCTTTTGTATGTTCTTTTTTTCTGCTGTCTTTCTTTGTGGGGGTGTGCCTGTTTGGAGGGTGTCGTTCGTAAGATGCTGTTTTAGGAGGAGGGTCTGGCGTAGGGACTACACTTTCCAGAAGGCTTTGCGCCGGCCTTTGGGAAGGAAGGGGCGTGGCTATGGGGCTACACTTCCCTGATGGCTCCAGGTCTCCTGTGTTCTCTGTGAGCGGCGCAGAGGCTTCTGGGACATGTAGTCTCATGGCCAGGCCCACTTGCTGTACCGACTGGCAGGCGTTGCTGCACCTGGATATTGTGGGCGATGGCCTTAGCTCCTTCTCCGCCACGTCCTCGGCCTGCCTCGGCGGCTCCCACCTGTTACCGGAGCCAGCTGGGCCCCGTGCCTCCTTGGCCTCCTCCGTCGTCTCACGTCTTCACTCAAGGGAGGAGGGCGTGGTGTGCAGGAGAGAGAGAGGTGCCCGGGATCGGGCCCTGGTGGCAACGGAGGCGGCGTGGAGGAGGAGGCAGAGGAGGAGGAAAGAGCAGAGAGGAGAGCAGGATCGCAGCCACCGAGGTTATGATCCAGTCCCCCTCGGGGCCCTTTCCTCCTCCTTTGCCTCCTCCTCCATGCCTCCTTGGGAGTTTGCGGAGGAGGCGCTTTTCGGTTGGCGAGAAAGGGGGCGATGGGGTGTGTAGCGGGGCTTGTGTGGACGCGCAAAGGGGGCCTGGTTGAGTTGTTTTGCGGGGCTTTGGGTTGGCGAGAAAGGGGGCGATGGGGTGTGTAGCGGGGCTTGTGTGGACGCGCAAAGGGGGCCTGGCTGAGTTGTTTTGCGGGGCTTTGGGTTGGCGAGAAAGGGGGCGATGGGGTGTGTAGCGGGGCTTGTGTGGACGCGCAAAGGGGGCCTGGCTGAGTTGTTTTGTGGGGCTTTGTGTTGGCGAGAAAGGGGGTGAGGGGGTGTGTAGCGGGGCTTTTGGGGACGTGCAAAGGGTGGGAGGGTGTGTTGTTTAGAGTTGTTTTGGGGATTTGGGAAGCGGGCGAGGGGGAAGGAGGTGTGTAGCGGAAGCGCTGGCTTTGTGCGCGGCGTGTGGTACTGTGAAGCCTGGCGGGTCGTTGAGTTATGGCTGCTGAGCGCGAACGTTCTAAACGTGCGCTGGCAGCGAAGAGAGAGGGAGGGGGGGTTGGCCGTTTTTTGGAGGGTCGTGTTTGGGTGTGTTGCGAGGTATGTAGGGCTGTTTTTTTGGCCGTCTATGTACCTCGTGGTATGTTGCCATAGGCTGTCGAAGATGGTGTTTTTGCGGCTTATGGTTTCTTTGTCTATTTGCCCCGTTGCACGACGTGAAGAAATATATATATATAGATTTGACAGCATTCCAAGTTTTGGACCATTCTCTATTCAATCCTAACTTTATGAGGTTTTTTCCACAACAATGAAAGTGATTGAAAGCAACAGAAAACTAATGAGTAGGGCAACAAGCAATGCAATTACTATTTTTGAACATTGTGATGAGGGATAATAAATGACTTTTCAAAGTAATGCGAACAAAACTACAAGAAAGGAGATTCCATCTGAAAATGAGGAAGAACTTCCTGACTGTGCAAGCTGTTCAGCAGTGGAACTCTCTGCCCCAGCGTGTGGTGGAGGCTCTTTATTTGGAAGCTTTTAAACAGAGGCTGGATGGCCATCTGTTGGGGGTGCTTTGAATGTAATTTTACTGCTTCTTGGCAGGGTGTTGGACTGGATGGCCCATGAGGTCTCTTCCAACTCTATGATTCTATGAAATTACTCCTAATAAATTACAACCAAACTTTACAGGAAGATGGCCATCACACACTTACAACAGTTTGTTACCAGTTTTAATGCCATGAATCCATCCTATGGAATCTTGGGATTTGAAGTTTAGTTATTTACAACAGGGCTGTCCAACTTCTACCGGACCGGGGGCCTGAATTCCGGTCACTGATCACCTGGGGGGCCTAAGGGTCTGCCCCCGCCCCAGCTCCGCCCCCTCCCCGGCTCCGCCCTGGCTCCGCCCCCTCCCCTCCCCCACTCCTCCCCCAGCTCTGCCCCTACCCCGGCTCTGCCCCACCATACCCAATATGCCCAAATGTGAACACTGGTGGATTTGGGGGAAAATAGACCTTGACATTTGGGAGTTGTAGTTGCTGGGATTAGTAGTTCGCCTACAACCAAAGAGCATTCTAAACCCCACCAATGATGGAATTAACCAATCTTGGCACACAGAACTCCCATGACCAACAGGAAATACTGGAAGGCTTTGGTGGGCATTGACCTTGAGTTGTGGACTTGTAGTTCACCTCCATCCAGAGAGCACTGTGAACTCAAATAATGATGGATCTGGACCAAACTTTGCATGAATACTCAATATGCCCAAATGTGAACACAGATGAAGTTTGGGGAAAATAGACCTTGACACTTGAGAGTTACAGTTTCTGGGATTAATAGTTAACACACAATCAAAGAGCATCTTGAACTCTTGCAACAATGGAATTGAACCAAACTTGGCATATTGAACTCTCATTACCAACAGAAAGTACTGAAAGGGTTTGCTTGGGAACTGACCTTGAGTTTTGGAGTTGTAGTTCACCTACATCCAGAGAGCACAATGTTGGATCAGGACCAAACTTGGCATGAATGCTCAATATGCCCAAATATGAACAGGAGATGGAGGGAGGAAAGGGATGAGGGAAAGTGAGAAGGAAGAAAAGATAAAAGGGTGGCAGGAAAGAAAGAAAGGAAGGAAGGTGAAAGAGGGGCAAGGAGGGAGGGAGAACAGTTGAAAGGAAGGACGAAAGGGTGGATGGATGGGTGGGTGGAAGGAAGGAAGGAAGGAAGGAAGGAGAAAGAGAGGAGGAAGAAGGGAGGGAGGGAGGGAGCGAGGAGGAAAGGGTGGATGGATGGGTGGGTGGGTGGAAGGAAAGAAGGTGAAAGAGAGGGAGGGAGGAAAGAAGGAAGGAAGAAAAGAGGAAAGAGTGGAAGGAAAGGAAGGGAGGAAGGAGAAAGAGAGGAAGGGGGGAGGAAAGAAGGCCGGGCGGCAGTTGGGGCTGCTGAGGTGGGTGGCGGCGGAGGAGGAGGCAGGAGCTCCGCCGCCGCTGGGCCTCTGCCGTGGCCGCCGCCCGGCTGGGCGTTTTCCGCAGCCACTGCGCCTGCGCCGTGCACCTGCTTTTCCTCTCCTTATCTCTAAGCCCCTGGGAAAAGTGAGTCTGTCTTTGTTGCATGCTTTGTCTCTGCAGTTTTTCTCCCACATTTCTCTCAGCCTGCACTTCTGACAGGGTCTCATGAGAATGGATATTGCCAGGAGATTACAAAACAACTCTCTCTAGGCCACTTCTATCATCCTCTGACTCCCTGGATACTATCAAAGCATCCCCTTCCTCATTTTCTGAGCATTCAGATCTGACCAGGCTACAAAAGATGCAGGGCATGGGGCACCGGGTTCCCCATGCCCCTTTATGAAATGGAGCACCTCCAGCAGCTGTCTGATGAAGTTGTTAGACTTTTCTTCTAGAAAGCTCTAGTCCATTGCCCTATACTACAGCTCTATGACTGTCTCGCAAAGAATTCTACATGCTGTTCTACAAATACGAGAAGTCCATCAGACTGAGCCAGTTTATTTATTTGTTTCTTTTTATTTATTTCCTTGGACTTATATGCCGCCAACTCCATACAGCTGTTACAAAGTCAGAAACAACAATACAAAATAAAGGACAAACTGGACAATACACAACAACAGGGAATAGGGGAGATGGACTGAGCCGTATGGAGTTAAGATGGTATCAAACTAATTTAATTTTTATGTTAGTATTATTCTTTAAATTTGGTGAGGGAAAAGTAAAGAACTCCATAGGTTGAACAGAAGGGTGAGATAGAAAGAACCAAAAATACTTGGAAATGTTTTGTGAGAACTCATATCTGCATTACTTTTTAACTGGAATGTGGAAATTTGATGACTTCTTCACTGCACGTTTCCCGAGTGTCTCCACATTCCTCCATAATGTAGATGAGCTTTGACCCCTACTGTGTACAGTATCTCCAAAGTCATCACTTTATGACATGGAATTTGAGTCATTCCAGTATCCTTTTGAATTACAGCTTTCAAACAAGCATCTTTTTTAGTTCCTGCCTAGAAATTGGATATACTTAGTTGGTACAAACTGCTGATTACATGGGAAAATACCAAAACAGTCTAGGATTACTATCCTTCCACCCCAGGTGCCTTTTTTGTGGCCAACATATTTCAACTGATCTGTGTTGGACCAATGTGCAGTTGAATCCTGAGCATATTCAAAATAAACAGCAATCACAAAAAAGCAATCACTGTAATTCGTCCCACTAAGAAAGCAGCAGTTCTATTCAACCTTGAAACAATTTGTATTGAAATACATTCAGTATAATATTTTTTTGGGTGGGGGGTGGGGTGGGAAATAAGGTTAATTTGGGACAATTTCTACTGAGTTTAAGGCAATGCTGCAGGAGACGGATGCCCCAGTTTCAGTGAGACCTTTAAAGCTGATTTAGTGCAATCAGGAGAAGTGCTGTTTTTTATTACTAAATGCCAAGCTTGAATAAAGCAATGCTAAGCTTGAATAAAACTCTGAAAAGAAGAAAATAGTCCAGACTGTCATTTGGAAAAAAAAAGTAATTACGTGAATTACATTTTTCATAAATAAGATTTTCCTAGGCAGATTTGCTTCAGAGTTGAGGAACGAAAATTGGAAGATGCAAAGCTGCACGGTAAAAGGTAAAGGTTTTATCCTGTCATTAAATCTAGTTGTGCCTGACTCTTAGGGGGTGGTGCTCATCTCAATTTCTAAGCTAAAGATGCCTCCAAGTTGATGTGGCCGGCACTATTACCTTCCCACCAAAGCAGTACCAATTGATCTACTCATATTTTCATGTTTTCAAATTACTAGGTTGGCAGAAGCTGGTGCTAACAACAGGAGCTCACCCCACCCCCAGATTCAAACCTCTGACCTTTTAGTCAGCAAGTTCAGCAGCTCAGTGGTTTAACCCACTGTACCACCAGGGGCTACATGGTATACATTACTCAACAATTAATATCAAAATCTAATAAATATTATTTTTAAAAATAATATGAAGGCATTGCCAGTCTTATTTATTTATTTATTTACTCTATTTCTATACCACCCCTCTCAGCCCTAAGGTGACTCGAAGTGGTTTACATGGCAACCAGTGCCCACAATATAAAATACAATTAAAACAGTTTATTTATTTTTATTTATTTATTTGGATTTGTAGACCGCCACTCCCAAAGGCTCGGAGCGGTTTACAACACAACTCAGTAACAGACAATGGGTAAAACATAGAATAAGATATACATAAAACAGTTATGTACTAAGAAATAAAAACACAGCAATTGGCAATTAAAAACAATAAAATTCCCAGCATCTCATCATTAAAATCATTTCCCATCGCATCGTCTTGTTATTCTGTGAAAATGAATAATTATTAATGTGTCTATTTTCTGTAATACTCTGAATGTGGAACATGACATGCGACATCTGACAAAGTTACCTACTTTCTTAGGGAGCAAATATTTACACTTTCCCTATTGGCTGATTTTGGTTCAGCCTCACTCATACCCAAAGTCAAGTCATGCCATTATATGAGTTTTATAGGCAAAACCGTAACATTCAGAAGCAGGTTTTACATGTTTTAATTATGGTAGTTGAATTCAGTAATTCTTTGCAGAATTCAAGGTAACATATGGAGACACCCCCCACCCAAACTGCACTGTAATATCTTAAAGGTCAGATTTAGACTAAGGGCCTAAGGATCCATAACAATGATGAAGGATATACTCTAGCATGCCTCTCAACTTTATTTTTCTGGTGTATTTTGATATTTCCAGGACTAACTTTGACTTTTTGAACTCAGGAAAGGAGGACGTTTGCTTGCTTGTTTTTAATACCAGAAGGTTCCAATTAAGGCTGGGGTAATATCCCAGATCTGGCACCTTCATCTACTATTCCCTCTATGAGTGCATTTATACGGTGGAATGAGGCCACTTTCACTGCCATTGCTGAATGCTATGGAAACCTGGGAGTTGTAGGATTACAAGGTTTGTTTGCCTTCTGTGCCAAAGAGAGACAATGCCTCACCAAACTACATCTTTTAGGATTCCACAGCATCGAGCCATAGCAGCTAAGGTGGTGTCATAGAATCATAGAATCAATGAGTTGGAAGAGACCTTGTGAGTCATTGAGTCCAACCCCTTGCCAAGAAGCTGGAAAATTGCATTCAAAGCACCCTTGACAGATGGCCGTCTAGCCCAGGGATGGGCATTTGGCGTCCCGGGGGCCGGATGCGGCCCCTTGGGTGCTCCCATCCGGCCCGAGAGGCCTTGGGCAGTGCTGCTTACCGGGGGGGGGGGGGGGGGAAGCCGGTTGCAGCGCTGCTTACCGGGTGAAAAAGGGAGGCCCGGGCAGGTAGAAAACCATGCGTGGGTTTGTTTACGGAAAAAGCAAGCAAGGGAGGCGAATGCGGGGTCCCCTTCCTCTCACGCACGCTTGAAAACAAACTCCGGAGAACGCCCCGCCCCCTGAGTGTCTCCCGCGATGACGTTGCAGCCGGCATCGCCGAACACGCTCATGGGGCGGCGCTTCCTCCGCAGTTTGTTTGGCAACGTGAACGAGAGGAAGGGGACCCCCTCCTATGCTTGCTTTTTGCTTTGTATCTGGTGAAAAACAAGCATAGGAGGCGAACGCTGTAGTCCCCTTCCTCGCACGTTGTTGAAAACAAACTCCGGAGGAAGCGCCGCCCCTGAGTGTGTTCGGCGATGCCGGCTGCGACGTCATCGCGGGAGACGCTCAGGGACGGGCGTCCTCCGGAGTTTGTTTTCAAGCGTGCGAGAGGAAGGGGTCCCCGCGCTTGCCTCCCTTGCTTGCTTTTGCCGTAAACAAAGCCACGCATGGCTTTCTACCTGCCTGGCCTCCCTTTTTGCCGGTAAGCAGCGCTGCCATCGGCTACCTGGCTTCGCCAGGGAAGGCGCACTGCCCGGACCTCCTCTTCCAAAGGAGGAAAGAAGAGGTATGTGATTGTGTTCTGGGAGATATAATATTAAATTGATTGCTTCTTTGATATAAGTTTGTTGTGGGAGATATAATATAAATTTAATTGCTTCATGGATATTATTGCCCACCTCTGTACTATAATATAATAATTATGATAATAATACTAATAATATATGAATATTTCTTGATATATTAATATGTTAATATTAATAATGTGTAATATATGGTAAATATAGTAAGTGAAATAAATAAATAATGTAGATTAGCATGTAGTTCCGCCTTTATGTGGCCCTGCATAATATTTTTGCTCTCATGTGACCCCTTGGAAAAAATAGTTGCCCACCCCTGGTCTAGCCTCTGTTTAAGCCTTCTATGAAGGAGCATCCACCACACTCTGGGGCAGAGAGTTCCACTGTTAAACAGCTCTCACTGTCAGGAAGTTCTTCCTAATGTTCAGGTGGAATCTCCTTTCCTGTAGTTTGAAGCCATTGTTCCTCATCCTAGTCTTCAGAGCAGCAGAAAACAAGCTTGCTCTCTCCTCCCTATGACTTCCCCACATATTTAGAAAGAGGTCTCTCTGAATGAACAGGCAGCAAAATAGCAAAGTAGCAAAATGTATCAATATAATGCATAAGTCATAGCATAACAGTACAAAGAGTGTCCCAAATCCATCCATGGGAAAACATATCAATCACTCAATATATACTTGTGAATAATATAATCCGAGGGGTAATCAAAGACACAGTAGTACAAATATAAACAAGACAAGGTCAAATACCAACAAAATATATACAGGCTCACAATGAAGGTCCGGGAATCCAAGTGCATGTGACCTTCATTGTGAGCCTGTATATATTTTGTTGGTATTTGACCTTGTATTGTTTATATTTGTACTACTGTGTCTTTGATTACCCCTCGGATTATATTATTCACATGTATATATTGAGTGATTGATATGTTTTCCCATGCATGGATTTGGGACGCTCTTTGTACTGTTATGCTATGATTTATGCATTATATTGATACATTTTGCTACTTTGCTATTTTGCTGTCTGTTCATTCAGAGAGACCTCTTTCTCACTGTGTTTTTCCTGTACTGTATACCAGTCCAGCATTGTTCCTTGTGTTTATTTCCCCACATATTTATCATGTCTGCTCTCAGCCTTCTCTTCGGTAGGCTAAACTTGCCCAGCTCTTTAAGCCACTCCTCATAGGGCTTGTTCTCCAGACCCTTGGTCATTTTAATCGCCTTCTTCTGGACACATCCAGAAGTATGTAGTGTATGTAGTGTTGTATGTAGTGGTTTTTAATGTAATGTTTTTAAAATGTTTTTAATGCTTTTTAATGACGTTGATTATATGGTGTATTTTTAAATTGTATTGTGGTGTTGTGCCCTGTTGTGCTGCAAATGTAAGCCGTGCTGAGTCCCCCTGCGGGGGCGAGAAAGTACAAGGTACAAATACCATAAATAATCTATATATATAAAGGAAGAGTCATCATGGAAAGACCGTCCCAAACAGAGAAACCTTACAACGCAGAAACACCAAACTTGCCAACAGAAATAGGCCTCAAGCAAGGTATGTTTGTAGCAAAGAAACTTTCCCACCCAAAACCTAAAAGGCCCCCAAAACAACGAGTAAAAAGACTACATTGCCCAGCATCCTCCGGGGCTGCCAACGACTCTCCCAGCCTCTACATTCTGACAACATGATTGGCTGCCAATAAGGGCGGATTTGCATAACTCCTGTACTGGCCAGCCAACATGAACATTCCGACCCATAATAAACTGTCAGAGGAGGAGAAGGCAAAGGGCTGAGGCACAAAATTTGCACCCCTACAAATCACAGACCATGCCCAAAATTAACAGTAAGGCTTCATTAACTTAATTTCCCTGACTAGGCCTCACTTAATGGAATGCTGTTTATGCTCTGAATTGACAGTAAGGCTTCATTAACTTGATTCTCCCGACTAGCCCTCAGCTCATTGGACATTGTGTTTGGCCTGAATTGACAGTAAGGCTTCATTAACTTGCTGTTCTTGACTAGGCCTCAGCTCATGGGACACTGTGTATGGCCTGAATTTACAGTAACCTACCTTGGCACACAGAGCCCCTATGACCCATGCTACATTATACTACAGTTTGGAGGAGGGTGGACCATGGATTATGGGACTTGAAGTACCTCCATGGATAATGGGATTTGTAGTACTTCAAAACCCATCATTCCCCACAGACCACTGTGTCCAAGAACCAAGACCGATAAAGACCAAACTTGTCAAACAATGCACCCCATGACCCACACATCCGACTGCAGATTAGAGGAGGACACACCATGGATAATGGGATTTCAAGTACCTCCACTCACTTCCACAGTACCCCACCTACACACGCATCAACCTCTACATCAACACAGCAGACGGAAAGACAAAAAACATTGCATATCCACAAGCTATGCAGAACGGCAGCAACACCACACAACAACAACTCCACAGAACTCCAACATCCCACCCACCAAAACAACCCACAGCAACACAGCCATGACCCCAACAACAACAACTTACATACTCAGACTTCCTCGCATCTCCAAAATAGGGCACAGCAACGCGTGCCGGGTACAACTAGTAATTAATAAATAAATAACATCCTGCTTGTCAACATCTCCCTTCAAGAGGATGGGGGCCAGGTCTGAATCCGTCCCCGATAATTTCCAGCGCTGCCTCAAAGCCGTTACTGGATGGCTGTGAGCCAGTAGGTTGAGGGTGAATCCGGCGAAGACGGAGATCTTGTGGCCGGGCCGCCCGGGTGGTAGGGATGCCCAGCTTCTGACCCTGGACGGTGTGGCATTATGCCCATCGTCATCCATAAAGAGTCTGGGGGTCCATTTGGACTCCCAGCTGACCATGGAGACCCAGGTCTCTGTGGTCAGCAAGATTGCTTTCTTCTACCTCAGGCAGGCAAGGAGGCTGGCCCCATATCTCTCCTGGAATGATCTGGCCACAGTGATCCAAGCCACGGTCATCTCGAGGCTAGATTACTGTAATGCGCTCTACGTAGGCCTTCCTCTGTTGGTGACCCGGAAGCTCAAGCTGGTGCAGAACACTGCCGCCCGGCTTCTGTCTGGCACCCCAGCAGGTTGCCACATAACACCCACCTTGCAGGACCTGCACTGGCTACCAATAGAGCACCGGATCACCTTCAAAGTGTTGGTTCTTACCTTTAAGGCCTTGCACGGCCTGGGGCCAGTGTATCTGAGGGACCGTCTCATCCCATACTGCCCTACGAGATCCCTCCGCTCGGAGGATACCAATCTCCTGGCGGTTCCCCCTATAAAAACAGCCAAGCTAACAGCGACCCGCCGCAGGGCCTTCTCGGTAATTGTGCCGACTCTCTGGAACGCCCTCCCGGCGGACACACGCACCATCCACGACCTGCTTCCATTCAGGCGGGCGTGCAAGACCCACCTTTTCAAGCTGGCCTTCCAGACATAGGCCTTGAGTCGCACCCCCTATGTAACCCAGCCTGATTAGGTCGCTATGCACTGTATATTGTTATTTTAAATGTTTTTAATGTTTTATTATGCTAATGTTTATTGTGCTATTGTGTATCTTGCATTGTTGTTTTTATCTTGTTCATTGTGCTGTGAGCCGCCCCGAGCCCACCGGGAGTGGCGGCATAGAAGCCTAATGAAATAAATAAGTAAGTAAGTAAGTAAGTAAGTAAGTAAGTAAGTAAGTAAATAAATAAATAAATAAATTGCGGTGGCCAGAATTGTGGTATTCCAGCTGTGTGTCAAACTGCATTAATTCTACATTGTAGATGCACTCTGTATTCTTGGATGGTCATGACAATGATGCCATGAGTGGGGCAATGAGAGTTGTCTTCGGACCTTATGTGCATCTGCAGGCAACTGCAGATTCTCCAGTGTAGTCTCTAAAAGAAGTGTTGCCATTATTGGCACTATGTTTCCACTTGCAAGAAAATGAATAAAGAAACATGAGCATGTGGGAGTTGGAGGAATTGGGCAAGTCTTCCTGACAAAGCTTTCATGAAAATGGGTGACTTTTGTGGAATTCTGTGGTTGTGTTTGCAGAGCAGATTCCAATTACTGAAAATATCAAGCCTGATTGGTTGCATTCTTTTCCCACACACCCTCCTAGTACAAACGTCTCTGCTGTGGTATTTGTTTCTCCCCAACTCCTTGTTCTAGTAACATGCTTTGCTTTTTTCCTTTTGAAGAGGGAAGAAACCATTTCATACTACTCCACACCATGACAAATTTACCAATATTTTGCATATTAACATTTATTTATATCCTTTTTGCTTGCAAAATTGCTTTCGCACTGTAAAATTTGAAAGACAGAGGGGCAACATTTCAAAATAATACGCCATTTAGGAATTGTACACATGTTCCCGGCATTTTGTAGTCACTGGCTTCCAATATACCACATCATCAACATTATCATTTTATTTCTTACCCATCTCTCCTTGTGGCTCAAGGAGGTTAGTTAAGGTAAAGGTTTTCCCTGTCATTAAGTCCAGTCATGTCTGATTCTAGGGGTTGGTGTTCATCTCCATTTTTAAGTCGAAGAGGTGTCCATTGTCCATAGACACCGCCAAGGTCATGTGGCCAATATGACTGCATGGAGTGCCGTTACCTTCCACCGGAGCAGTAGCTATCGATCTACTCACATTTGCTTATTTTCAAACTGCTAGGTTGACAGAAGCTGGGGCTAATAGTGGGAATTCACGCCGCTCCCCAGATTTGAACCTGCAACCTTTTGATCAGCAAGTTCAGCAACTCAGTACTTTCGCCCACTGTGCCACCGAGGGCTCCTTACCTTGCCCACAAAAGGCAGGATACAGCATAGCTAAAAACCACATAACCATCATAAACATTATAAAATATACATTTTTGTTTACAAATACATATATTAAAATACACAGAATAAAGGTTAAAATGTAGTGAACACAAGATGCGAGTTTTAAAATTCATGATTAAGGACCTCTTCACATGGGGTTGAAAAGCCCTGTTTTGCTGCTTTTAAGCACGGCAAAGGAGGTTTTTTGACATTGTCTACCCACTTTCCTCCTGACATTGGGAAGAAGCGCCAAATGACGCGTTGTCTATACTATGTGGAGGGAAGCATCCTGTGAGTTGCTCCCATGGTCTAAAAAGGGCTGTGGGATGGGTGAAAGGGTGGCAGGGCAACGTGCATTGCCACCCTTTCTTCCATATGATAAGGGGTTGGAAAGGGTGCCAAAGCACCCTCTCCCGCCCCTCTGTGTGATGAGGGGAGGGGGGAGGGTGCGTGGGGTACCATGAGCAGCCCCACATGCCTTCCTTTTCACTCGAGAAACAGCATGGCCCTGTGTTTGAGGATTGGGGCATCCGTAAGGAGACCAAGTGCTTGCTTATAAAGCTACTAGCTGAACCCGGCACGCGTTGCTGTGCCCTATGTAGGTGTTTCGAGGAAGTCTGGGTATCTATGTTGTTGAGATGATGTGAGCATGTGTGTTGTGTGTATATATATGTGTGTGTGTGTATGTGTGTGTGGATATTTGGGGGTAGGTGTGTTTGTGTTTTGGTATGGGTGTGCATGTATATATGTGTGTGTGTGTATGTGTGTGTGGATATTTGGGGGGGTATGTGTGTTTGTGTTTTGGTATGTGTGTGGTTGTATATATATGTGTGTGTGTATGTGTGTGTGGGTTTTTGGGGGTATGTGTTTGTGTTTTGGTATGTGTGTGTATGTATATATATGTGTGTGTGGATATTTGGGGGGTTTGTGTGTTTGTGTGTTGGTATGTGTGTGTGTGTATGTGTGTGTGGATATGTGGGGGTATGTGTGTATGTGTTTTTGTATGTGTGTGGTTGTATATATATGTGTGTGTATGTGTGTGTGGTTGTTTGGGGGGTATGTGTGTTTGTGTTTTGGTATGTGTGTGCATGTATATATAGGTGTGTGTGGGTATTTGGGGGGTGTGTGTGTTTGTGTTTTTGTATGTGTGTGCATGTATTTGTGCCCTATGTAGGAGGTGGAAGTGTGTGTTTGTAAGGGTAGGTTGTGAGTGGTCAATGTGTTTTGTGTGTGTATATATATGTTTGTGTTTGTATGTGTGTGTGTTTATGTGTGTTTATTTTTGTGTGTGTTTATGTGTGTCTGTGTATGTATGTGAGTATGTATTTGTTTGTGTGTCTGTATATATGTGTATGTATGTGTCTGTATGTATGTACCCTTCCCCCATTTTTCTGTCTGTTTCCCCCTTGTCTGTCTCCCCCCCCTCTCTCTCTGTCTCTCTTTCCCCCCCTCTCTCTCCCCCTCCTCTCTCTCTCGCTGCCTGATTCCCCCTTTCCCCCCTCTGGATGTCTGTGTCATTCCCCCCCTCTCTCTTTCCCCCCTCTCTCTCAGGCCTCCCTTGTCTCTTACCTCCCGCCGTGTTTCCCGCGTTGGCGGCGGGCGCGCCTGAAGCAAGGTCCGTCCGGGAGCTTACCTTCTTTCAGGCGCGGCCACCGCACGCGGGAAGTGCGGCGTTTTTGGACTACACTTCCCAGAAACCCGGCATGGCCACTTCCGGGTTTTGCGGAGGTTTCTGGGAAGCGTAGTTTAGCGGCCTAGAGCTGCTGTGGGGCCGGGACGTGTGGTCCATGGCGAGGAGGTGGTTTTGGGTTGCCGGGCTGCGAAGGTCCCGGTGAGTGGGGAGAGAGGGTGACGGGATGGGTTGGTGGGTTTGGGAGGAGGGGGTGCCTTGTGCGCCTGCGCGGTTGTTCTTCCTGTCTTCTGCGCTCGCGGCCAGCAGAACGGGATTCTATGGGCGGTGTTTGGGGGCTGTTTTTGGGGGGTTGCAATTTCTTGAGGTGGGTTTTGTGTGTGTATGTCTGTACCTCGTGGTCTGGGGGAATGTGTGTCGTGGGTTTTGTGTTTGGGGGGGTTATGGTTTGGCCGTGCATACCCATCTTTGCATGACCACGTCTCCTTTATATATATAGATTGTCCTCTCAACCCTGCTATTCGCCTGCGAGACGTGGACAGTCTACAGACGTCACATGCAACTCCTGGAACAATTCCATCAGCGCTGTCTCTGAAAAATCCTGCAAATCTCTTGGGAAGACAAGGAGACAAATGTCAGTGTGCTGGAAGAAGCAAAGACCATCAGCATTGAAGTGATGGTCCTCTGCCATCAACTCCGCTTGACTGGCCACGTTGTCCGGATGCTCGACCACCGTCTCCCAAAGCAGTTACTCTATTCCAAACTCAAGAAAGGAAAACAGAATGTTGTAGGACAGGAAAAGAGATTTAAAGATGGGCTCAAAGCCAACCTTAAAAACGCTGGCATAGACACTGAGAACTGGGAAACCTTGGCCCTTAAGTGCTCCAGTTGGAGGTCAGCTGTGACCAGCAGTGCTGTAGAATTTGAAGAGGCACGAATGGAGGGCGAAAGAGAGAAACGTGCCAAGAAGATGGTGCATCAAGCCAACCTCGACTTGCAACGCCTTCCACCTGGAAACGGATGCCCTCACTGTGGGAGAAGATGCAGATCAAGAATGGGGCTCCACAGTCACCTACGGACCCACCGCCAGTGCACCGACTTTGGAGGACCATCATCCTTGGACTATGAGGGATCGCCTAAGTAAGTAAGTCAATAAAAATTGAGCTCTCTAGGTTGGGAGAAAGTACCAGTGATGATAATTTCTACAACACTTCATGCACACAAGACAGAGCTTGCCCCTTCTATTGTGCCATTATCTTGTTTTCCATATTAGAGCTGTCACAGCCTGTATTATTGGAGGGGGGGGGGCTTTACTGTCCCTAACCATGCTTAGAGAAATATACTAGTTGTTGTGCTAGGCCCTCACCAGAGCATCAAGAGGGAGAGCTGGTGCTTCCCTCCCTGCCTTGCCCTACAGCCACCATTAGCTAAATCAAAGCTATACATGGAAGACCTTTAATAGATTCGTTATTTTTCTGTATGTCTTTGCTTTGAATCTTTTCAAGATTAATTAATGGTTCCCACTGTTGTATCAGCAAAAAAAAAGAGAGACAAAAGTGGACACAGATTTGCATAGAATTTGTATATACTATTGTAAATGCAAAACTGGGAACACAATACATCTGACAGTGACCAAGTTGCCAGTGTGCCTAGATGCTGAGGCTGAGTCCGAGTTTTGATTGGGAAAGGAGTCATAACTTGAAAATGTATGCAGTTTCTTATCATTAAACAAGATGTAGATAATGGATACCCTTTATTCAGAGGAACGTTGTTGGACAGAGTTTGCAAATGTGTTTGGGGAGGGATAGTCTCCAGAATCTCCCTGCCAGGATTGCCTCTAGATAGAGGTCAGTTTGGAGAGCCATAATCAAAACATTGTAGTCCTTGCCCTGTGTCTCACTAGTGGGAACAATTTTTCATGCAAGGACATGGAAGAAGGCCTTATCTGCTATGGTACAGATAATTCCTAATCCAGAATTCCTAAATCCGAAATATTTCAAAAGTGTCCACATAGGAGAGTACAGTAGTGACACTTTCCCTTTCTGATGGTTGAAAGTACACAAACTTTGTTTCCGGTATAAAATTAATAAATTATAGTAAATAAAATACAAAATTAGTACAATATAGTAAAAAAATAGTTTAAAAAGTAAAATATAGTAAATAAAATAGCATATATATATATATAATATGTGTGTGTATGAAAGCTATTTTATTTACTCTATTTTACAAATTTTGTATGACAAAGCTATATATATATACACACAAACCATATATATGCACTATATATATGTACACACACACACCATATATATATATAAGTTATTATATGTGTGTGTTAAAGCTATTTTATTTACCATATTTTACTAATTTTGTATGACAAAGCTATATATATATATATATATGGTGTGTGTGTGTACATATTTTTAGTGCATATATATGGTTTGTGTGTGTGTGTGTATATATATATATATATATATATATATATATATATCTTATGTGAAACTTGGATCCCTTTTCCAAACTGTATGTATGGGTGGATATGCATACACTGGAAGTCCAAAAGCTAAAAAAATTATCCAAAATCCAAACCATAGAATCATAGGATCAAAGAATCATCGAGTTGGAAGAGACCTCATGGGATATCCAGTCCAACCCCCTGCCAAGAAGCAGGAAAATTGCATTCAAAGCACCCCTGACAGATGGCTCCAAAGAAGGAGCCTCTGCCACACTCCGGGTCAGAGAGTTCCACTGCTGAACAGTTCCCACAGTCAGGAAGTTCTTCCTCATGTTCAGGTGGAATCTCCTTTCCTGTAGTTTGAAGCCATTGTTCCATGTCCTAGTCTCCACAGCAGCAGAAAACAAGCCTGATCCCTCCTCACATATTTATACTTGGCCACCATGTCTCCTCTCAGTCTTCTCTTCTGCAGGCTAAACATGCCCAGCTCTTTAATGCACTCTTCATAGGGCTTGTTCTCCAGACCTCCTTTGGACACATTCCCCCTTGTCAACATCTCCCTTCAATTGCGGTGCCCAGAATTGGAACAGTATTCCAGGCGCGGTCTGACCAAACCACTTCTGGTTCTCAGTATTTTGGATACAGACCTGTAGCATTTATGGCAGGTCTTCTTGAATGTGAAGTTGGCACCAACACATTTCGCACATGGTTTCTTATTAGACCTTGAAGCCAAATCTTAATATGGATTTAATAGCTTCAACCTTTTCTATCAGCACAGTCTGGCTTTAGGCCGGGACATGGTACTGAAACAGCCTTGGTTGCCTTGGTAGATGATCTACGCCGGGAGCTCGACAGGGGGAGTGTGTCCCTGTTGGTTCTGCTGGACCTCTCAGCGGCTTTCGATACCATTGACCACAGTATCCTTCTGGGTCACCTTGCAGATATGGGGCTTGGGGGTACTGCTTTGCAGTGGCTCCAATCCTTTCTGGAAGGTCGTACCCAGAAGGTGTTACTGGGTGACACCTGTTCGGCTCCGCAACCTTTATCTTGTGGAGTCCCTCAGGGTTCAGTACTGTCCCCGATGTTATTTAACATCTACATGAAACCGCTGGGAGAGATCATTCAGAGTTTCAAAGTAAGGTGTTATCTGTACGCAGATGACGTCCAGATCTGTCACTTCTTTCCACCTGTCACTAAGGAGGCTGTCCAGACTTTGAACCGGTGCTTGGCTGCTGTGTTGGACTGGATGAGGGCTAGCAAATTGAAACTTAATCCAGACAAGACAGAGGTCCTCCTGGTCAGTCGAAAGGCCGAACAGGGCATAGGGTTATAGCCTGTGTTGGATGGGGTTGCACTCCCCCTGAAGACACAGGTTCGCACTTTGGGAGTGATCCTGGACTCATCACTGAGCCTGGAACCCCAGGTCTCGGCGGTGGTCAGGGGAGCTTTTGCACAGTTAAGACTCGTGTGCCAGCTGCGCCCATACCTTGGGAAGTCTGATCTGGCTACGGTCATCCACGCTCTGGTCACATCCCGAATAGATTACTGCAACGCACTCTATGTGGGGCTGCCTTTGAAGACAGTTCGGAAATTACAATTAGTCAAATGGGCGGCAGCCAGATTACTAACTGGAGCTACATACAGGCAGCATACCACCCCCCTGTTGTGTCAGCTCCACTGGCTGCCTTTCCATTTCCGAGCTCAATTCAAAGTGCTGGTTTTGACCTTTAAAGCTCTATACGGTTCTGGCCCAGCTTACTTGTCCGAACGCATCAGCCTCTACGTTCCACCTCGTAATTTAAGATCATCCAGGGAGGCCCTGCTCTCGCTCCCACCAACTTCTCAAATGCAGTTGGTGGGGACGAGAGAGAGGGCCTTCTCGGTAGTGGCTCCCTCTCTGTGGAACGCGCTTCCAAGCAACATACGATCAACCCCATCCCTCCTGGCATTCAGGAAAAAAGTGAAATGTGGCTGTGGGACCAAGCGTTTGCACATCAGCACAATACAGCACTTTGGACTGGATTTGTAACAGCAAGTTGATGGATATGGCTCAATGCTCCTGTTATGGACAAAATACTGTTTTTAACTTAAGAGAATGTGTATGATGTGTTAATGTTAATTGTATCTTAATGTGTTTTAATGCTGTATGTTTTTGGTTTTATATTTTATTTATTATGTTGGCATCGAATTGTGCCTTTTGTTAGGTTGCTCTGAGTCCCCCCTCGGGGGTAGAGAAGAGCGAGGTAGAAATATTCGAAATAAATAAATAATCATATTGACCTGGTGATTTATTTAATAAGATTTTGTCACATTTAAATTATTTTGTTTTGTTTTTCTGGAATTACTTTAAACTGTTTATAAAGTTTTAATTCTCACAATTGAGGGCAAGACAGAAATATTTTAAGGAAGAATGGGAAGAAACAAACTTTTCTTTTTAGGATGTGTTAGCTGGGAAATTCTGTGAGCTTATTGTCCCAAAAGGTGCCCCCCCCCCATCTGAACTTATGAGCACATGGCTTTTGAGGGGCACTGGTTTAGGGATGTAATGGCTGACTCACTTCTAGGTTCTGTGGCATGAAAATTGTGACTATCAAACCTGAGAGACAACGAGGGATTTCTTTTTGAGAGAGTGATAGAGAATGCTGCGGTGGTTTCACTGCAACAAAGCAGCTGCCTCAGCCCCCAAGTATTTATTGAATATTTTACTCTTGGAAAATGGTAAAGGTCAGCTTTATGGCCATGCTTGGTTGCACTTATGCATTGCCAACATCCACAAATATTACAGAGCAAGGAAGGGTCATTAGGAGAGAAAATAACCGTGTTTATACAAATCATTGCCTCTCTGTTTCCTGCTGCTTTGCTGTCTTTCAAGCAACTTTTTGAGACCCAGGAACCCCACTGGGCTGAATGGTTGGCAACCCCTGTCTGTAGCTTCTCTATTCAGATTGCTTCCCTCCTGTGCAAGAAAGCCTTTCATTCTGCCAATATGCGGTTTTCTTTGTTATTAAGGTATTGCAGAGCTTGGCAAGAATATTTCTTTGACTATGATGCCCAGAATCCTCCAGCTAGCATTGGGGAATTTATTTATTTATTATTTATTTATTTATTTATTTCAATTTCTATACCACTCCATTCTCGTAGGCTCGGGGCAGTTTACATAATATAAAAACAGCACAACAAAGCAGAATAAAACAAGCATTACTACTCAGCAATACAAGTGAATTAAATTGACCAGAGAGCGTACAATACTTCAGTCAGGTGGAAATGCTTGGCGGAAGAGAGCCGTTTTGCATGCCCTACGAAAGGAGGATAGCTCTCTAAATCCTCGAACTTCGCCAGGCAGCGCATTCCACAGTGTCGGTGCCACCACCGAAAAAGCTCGTTGCCTGGTGGGAGACAGATAGTATGTACGGACAGAGGGGACATTAAGAAGATTTTGTTCTTCAGACCGAAGTGATCTCTGGGGAACGTATGGGGAGAGGTGGTCCCTCAGGTACACAGGCC
The DNA here is from genome assembly GCA_030556195.1 of Anolis apletophallus. Classification (NCBI taxonomy): domain Eukaryota; kingdom Metazoa; phylum Chordata; class Lepidosauria; order Squamata; family Anolidae; genus Anolis; species Anolis apletophallus. The sequence continues at coordinate 99,013,968 of JARBWK010000009.1, forward strand.
CTAGACCATACAAGGCCTTAAAGGTTAATACTAGCACTTTGAAAGCAATCCGGTACTCAATTGGTAGCCAGTGCAGTTGCCGCAGAATAGGTGTAATGTGACATCTTGCTGGAACTCCAGCAAGTAGTCGAGCTGCTGCGTTCTGCACTAGCTTGAGTTTCTGGATTGCTGTCAGAGGAAGGCCAATGTAGAGGGCGTTGCAGTAGTCCAGTCTCGAGATGAACGTCGCCTGGATCACAGTAGCAATCTAAGAATTGCTGTCCAAAAAGAAAAAGAACTTTTGCAAACTCAGTCCAGTCTCTTCTGCCTATGGTTCTCTGACTGTATGTATGCTCTCCTAATGCATCCAGCATTTACTTCTTTTGTTCTTTAGGGTTCGAATCCAGGGAGCAGCGTGAACATCAGCTGTTAGCCCCAGCTTCTGCCAACATAGCAGTTTGAAAATATGCAAATGTGAGTAGATCAATAGGTACTGCTCCGGCAGGAAGGTAACGGTGCTCCATGCAGTCATTCTAAGATGCCAAGGTTTTCCTCTGACATTAAGTCCAGTTGTGTCCGACTCTGGGGGTTGGTGCTTATCATTTTTAAGCTGAAGAGCTGGCGTTGTCCATAGATACCTCCAAGGTCATATGGCCGCCGTTGTCCGTAGACACCTTGGAGGTGTCTATGGACAATGCCGGCATTTCAGCTTAGAAATGGAGATAAGCACCAACCCCCGGAGTCGGACACGACTGGACTTCCTGTCAGGGGAAAACCTTTACCTTTACTATCTCATCCTTGGCATCTTAGAATGACAGAAAGCAGAAAATGAACATATCAGCATCTGTGCAGACATGGCAGTTTTTTTTCTTCTGGATGCAGCAGCACAGAGTAAATTTAGCTCAGGGCTATTCTTGCTTGCTGTCACTACTTGCATGGTATGAATAGAGAATTAGCTTGTGATCAATGGGCTCCAAACTGGTCTTGGAACTGTCTGCTTCAAGCTGGGATCTGTTCCACATCTCGCCTTTCATGTGTTTTCTCCCACATTTTAAAAGCAGAGATTGCTTCCAGTGGCTTGTAATGTACATATATCTTCTTGCTAATTCTTAATATAGAATTGAAGGAGCAGTTATATTATTTGGATATAGTCTTGGATCTGCCTTAGACTGTGATTTGGAGTCTTTGCCTAGTCCACCAGCTGCAGCCTTTCCTGGGTATGGTTAATTTAGTCCATGTACTAGAATAGTCATTATTAGACTACTTCAGTGCACTCTATCTGGGACTGCTCTTGAAGGTGACTCAGAAGCTACAGCTGGTGCAAGATGCAGCATATTTTTTTAACTATGTGTTTTTACTGTATGTTTTATTACATGCTTGCAATTGTGACCCGCCCCGAGCCTGCAGGGAGGAGCGGAATATAAAATTGAAGAAATAAATAAATAAATAAATAAATATAACAGGATCATATAGTTTACAGGCATGAGCAAACTTTGGACCTCCAAGCATTTCGGACTTCAACGCCTAGAAACCTCAGCCAGCTCACCAACTGTTGGGAATTTTGGGAGTTGAAGTCCAAAACACCTGGAGGGCCAAAGTTTGCCCATGCTCATTATAGAAAACATCTGACACTGTATTGTCGAAAGCTTCCATGGCCGGAATTGCTGGGTTGTTGTAGGTTTTTCAGGCTATATGGCCATGTTCTAGAAGCATTCTCTCCTGACGTTTCGCCTGCAACTATGGCAGGTATCCTCAGAGATTGTGAGATCTGACACTGGTTTTAAAGAAATTACACTGGCTGCTGGTATACTTCTAGGAGCCAATAATAACATTTAAGGCCCTAGATGGCTTGAGATCTTCGTACTTAAGGAAATACCTCTCTATACATACATTTGCCTAAGAACGGAGGTCTGTTTGAAGGGTCTTTTCCTGATTCCCACCAATGTTGGAACTGGAAGAGTTAGGAGAAGGTGTTCTTTGTTGTGGCAGGCACCCCAATCATGGGAGTATGCTTCTCTCATAGGCCCATTTGGCATCAGTCCTGGTGTCATTCCAGCATCATGTCAAAACAAGTAATCAATAAAGCATTAAATACCTACGGTAATTAATTTTATCCAGTTTGACATGCACTATAGTTTGCATAGTTTTATTTAGTTTTAAATTATTTTGCTTTTAGTAATAGTTTGCAATATTTCTAGTCATTTAAAAATGTAAAATTGATTTAATTGTATACCACCCTGAGATCCTCAGATATAAGGTAAGGATAAAAATGTTTTAATAAGGAAATACATATATAAATATTTGTCCCATCCACATAATGTACTCTTGTATGAAGAAGAAAAGGGGTTATCTCCCAAAACAGCCTTCTCTGTACTATCCAGCTCTGGATATTTTTCACAATAATTTCCAATATCTGCTGTTAGTTTCCCTCAGTGAGAAAAAGGTCTCAGTCTGTCAGAAAGCCTCACAGTGTGAAGGAGGCCTTAGTCTGTGAGAGAAACCTGTGTGTGAGATAAGCCTCGGTATGAGAGGGCCTCATGTGTGCAGGCTGAACTTTATTTGTGTCATGGAATCTAGTGCAACCATATAATTTTGCTATAAAGAAAAGCCTCCTAAGGAAGATATAACTTTGGTCCATGTGTTTTTGGTTTTTTTAAAAAAATCACTTTTGGTTACTGTTGCTGGATCACACTGCTGCAGATAAGTTACTCTGCTGTATATTTATGAAGAAGGTCTTTTGTTGATAAGCCAACTCGCCCAACAGTTTTACCATCCTGTGGGAGGCTTCTCTCATTTTCCCACGTGAGAAGCTGGAGCTGACAGACAGGAGCTCACCCCGCTCCCGGATTCGAACCACCGATCTTCTGGTCAGTAGTCCTGCTAGCACAAGGGTTTAACCCCCGGGGACTCCAGTAGAGCTGATAATAAGTACAGTTCAAGAGTTGAAGTGCTTTGCTTTCCTAGCCCTTGGTAAGTTGGTACAGACTTGCAGGAGCCTGAACGTCATTCTTTGGATACTTTTTACAGGGAAGGCTAGACAAGCCACCCAGGCATAAATCTGTAGGGTAGACAAGAGACTGAAACTTGTGATTCTAATTTTACTTCTGCAAGTGTTTTAGGAAGGAAGAAACATCTCCCCAGAGGCCCAACATATCCTGTATTGTGTTATTCTGAACTTTGCCTTTGTTTATTTGAGTTTATTTCTAAAGCAAATGCCAGTGCATGTTTAGGAGGGGAGGAAGGAGTACCCAAGAGGATTAGTCACTATTTCTCTGCTATAGATCTATTCAGTCGAATGGAATTGTGGTCCTCTAGCTCAGTGTTTCCCAACCAGTGTGCTATGGCACACTAGTGTGCTGTGAGCTATCATCAGGTGTGCCATAGGAAATTGGAACCTCCAATATCCTTTCTTCCCCCTCCTGCTGAACACTTTTTCTTCTCCACTAGACCTCCCTTCTTCCCAGCCTCACTCTGCTTGCTTTGCCTCGCTTTGCTCTGGGGCGAGTCTGCGCAGTAGCGCCCGCACAAGTCACATCTTCCTCCCTCCCCCCTCCTCTCCTGAACACGCTGCCCCTCGGATCAAAATGGTGGCAGAAGCGGCAGTGTAGAAGAAAAAGTAAGTGTTGGGCAGGAGGGGGAAGAAAGGGCGCGAAGGGGAAGGTGGAGGAAGTGGTCTTTGGCGAAAGCTGGCATGGGCAAACTTGGACCTTCCAGGTGTTTTGGACTCCAACTCCCACCATTCCTAGCAGCCTCAGGCTCTTTTCCTCCCCCCCCCCTCAGGAATTTAAGCAGGAAAGGGCCTCGGGCTGTTAGGAATGGTGGGAGTTGAAGTCCAAAGCACCCAGAGGGCCGAAGTTTTCCCATGCCTGTTTTAGTGACCTTAAAGTGGTGAGCCTCCTTCCAACATTGTGATTCTGGATAGAAAACAAACAACAACATAACATAACATTGTTTCAATCCACAGTGCTCTCTGGGTGTAGGTGAACTACAACTTCCAAACTCAAGGTCAATTCCCAAGCAAGCCCTTTCAGTACTTTCTGTTGGTAATGAGAGTTTAATATGCCAAGTTTGGTTCAATTCCATTGTTGCAGGTGTTCAGGATGCTCTTTGTGTGTTAACTATAAATTAAGCAAGACCTTCGTATGTGTCTTTCTGCCATTCCTGCCAGGATATCTATGTTGTGTTCATCGAAACAGGCCCAGGTTTCACACTGAGTGTATAAATACATTTACAAACATATTAACTATATGTATTACTGTGTTAGAGTGTCATTTTGTGTCATTTTGGTTGGTGGTGTGTCCTAGGATTTTGTCAATGTAAAAAAAGTGCCGCAGTTCAAAAAAGGTTGAAAATCACTGCTCTAGCTAGTGGCTGAACAGCTCATTGGGAGTGCCAGTTGTTATTACTGTGGTTGGGCACAATTTTGCATATGCATCTGACAAGAAAAGGCAGAAGGCAGGTAAGATGACAATTTCCTTCTGCTTATGAAACCGATTTTTGAATTTCCTGCAGTTCTTTGCAAGGCAATTTGAGCAAAGAAAGGGTGGATGTTAATGAATTAGTTAGTTAATTAGAACATCTTTATCCTGTCTTCACATCAATGATCTTGAAGGCAGCTTATACCAAAATGTTGAAAACACAGAACATTGTCTTATATAACTATTCAGAGATTGACAAAAGGCTAGAATGCTTTAGCAGTTCGAGCATTGAACCATGGCCCTCAAGAAGTCACTTTGCCATGAAAACCCATTGGTTGACCTTGGGAAAATCATACTCTTTCAGTCTAAGAGGAAAGCAAAGGCAAACCTCTCACAGGGCAAATCTTCCCAGAAAAAAACTGGGTAAGGTTCATTTACAACAGAGATTGAACTATCTCTGTCCATCTGCATCAGGAAAGGGGGAAAATATGGTCCATGAGCAATGTGTGGCCTATTATTGTGGGTCCTGAATAGGGTTGCCAGTTCTGAATCATCTCAGGCTCTTATATTGATGAGCCAAAACGAGAGACATGATGTCTTTAATTGCCCCCTTATCTATGCCGGATCTGAGATCTTTTACACAAGTGCTCAAGACCTGGCTTTTTGGCTGTGCATTCAATTTGTAATCAGATCTAATGGTCAAATGCTATTGCTATAAGTGTGTGTTATATTGTGTAATGTTTATTTAAAATTGTAAGTCGCTTGGAGCACTCCGGTGGAGAGCGACTAGCCAAGAAATACCGTATTTTTCGGACCATAAGACGCAGTTTTTTTCCTCCCAAAGTAGGAAGAAAAATTAGCTGCGTCTTATGGAGCGAATACTAACATGGAGGGGGCGCTGGAGCAGAGGGGGCGCGATGTACTTACACTATATTCGCGCCCCTCCGGCGGCTCCCGGCGGCTCCTGCCCATGCCCATTCTCTCGCCGCCGTGTCGCTGCATCCAGCCGGCGCAGAGAGGGCGGAAGACGGGACTCGTGGGGCGGCCTCGCCACTCACGAACCGAGGGAGGGGAGGCCACGAGGGGCGGCCCACGGCGATGCAGCGGCAGCCGTAGCAGCAGCCGCAGCAGCAGCAGCAGCGGAAGCGCCTTCCGCTGCTGCTGCTGCTGCTACGGCTGCCGCTGCGTCGCCGTGGGGGCCGCCCTCGTGGCCTCCCCCTCCTCCGGGTTCGTGAGTGGCGAGGCCGCCCCACGAGTCCGTCTTCCGCCCCCGTTCCTCCGCCGGCTGGATGCAGCGACACGGGCGGCGAGAGAATGGGCATGGGCAGGAGCCGGGAGCCACCGGAGGGGGCGCGAATATAGCGTAAGTACATCGCGGGCCCCCTCTGCTCCAGCGCCCCCCCCTCCATGTTAGTGTAGCCAGCCCCCAATTTTTTTTCCAATTTTGTCCCTCAAAAATCAAGGTGCGTCTTATCATCAGGTGCGCCTTATGGTGCGAAAAATACGGTAATATGAAATGAAAATGAAATGAAATTAAGCATTATGTACCAACTAGGGGTGGTTAGGTTCGTCGGGATGCTCCAAAAGTCGGATCACATTCAGTTGTAAATCACTTCTGAAGTATTTTTGAAGGGATTTAAGCAACCCGGAAGTGAATTTTCAGTTTTGAATCCAGCACCGCTTTTTTTTTTGGAAAGGCTTCAGGGCCCTTCGGATGTGGAGGAAAGGCATGGGTTTGGAAGCCAACGCCTTCCCTCCGGATCTGGACGGCCCCGCATCCAGATCCGGAGGGAAGGCATGGGCTTCCCAACCCGGTTGGGAAAACCACGCCTTCCCTCCGGATCTGAACACGGGATAACATCCCTCCCCAGATTGGACGCGGGATAACATCCCTCCTCAGCAGATCTGGGGGAAACATGGGTTTTCCCCAGATCTCCTGCGGAGGGATGTTATCCCACTTGGAAGCCCATGGCTTCCCTCCAGATCTGAAAGAGAGAAAGAGGTGGGGGAAGAGGAGTCTTTATCCACTTTGCAAGCCACTTTCTTCCATCCCGCATCAAACTGACGTGGGATGGATGAAAGCGGCTTGCAAAGTGGATAAAGACTCCTTCTCTCCCACGAGAAGTTTGATGCAGATTGGAAGAAAGCGGCTTGCAAAGTGGGTTAAGACTCCTTTTCTCCCACCTCCTTCTCGTGGAGTCTTTACCCACTTTGCAAGCCACTTTCATCCATCCCGCATCAGTTTGATGCGGGATGGATGAAAGCGGCTTGCAAAGTGGGTTAAATGTGTCTGCCATTAACGAAGAAATTCCAAAAATTCTGAAATTTAGTTAATTTTGAACTTTTTTCCAAGAATTTTTTGGAAATCAGTCCAAAATAGAATCACCAGTGCCCCCTACAGCCGAAGCGAGTTTTGAACCATTTTTTAAAAATCAACCAGCCCTCGTATTTCGTTATTTATTTATTATTTGGTCTTATATTCCGCTCCTCCCTGCAGGCTCGGGGCGGGTTACAACATATAAAATAGGCAGCATGTGGTAGCCATGCAGCCTTACAATAAAACAATTAAAACATTAAAATTTACATGTCACATCACGAGGTGTTGGGAAGAAAGGTACAGACATTTCCTCGAACCCAGGCGCAGGTAAATTAGGCAACTGTATTAAACGGTCACCACAGCCCATGCGTTTAGTCGAAGGCTTGCCTGAACAATGCAGTCTTAACAGCCCTCCGAAAGGGGATGAGTTCTGGGATAGCTCGGGTGTCGTCCGGGAGGGAGTTCCATAACACCGGAGCTGCCACAGAGAAGGCTCTCTGCCTGGTTGTAGACAGATGGCAGGAGCGGATAGATGGTACCAGTAACAAATTCTGTTCCTCTGAACGTAGTGATCTCGGGGGAATGTACGGGGCAAGGCGGTCCTTCAGGTACGCAGGCCCTAAGCCATGCAAGGCCTTAAAGGTTAAAACCAACACCTTGAAGGCAATCCGGTGCTCAACAGGAAGCCAGTGCAGTTGCCGAAGGATGGGCGTGATGTGCTCCCTTACTGGCGTTCCTGCCAGCAAGCGAGCAGTGGCATTCTGCACTAGCTTAAGCTTCCGGATTGTCGACAAGGGAAGGCCGACGTAGAGGGCGTTACAGTAGTCCAGCCTCGAGATGACCGTCGCTTGCATCACCATGGCCAGGTCGTCCCTGGACAGGTAGGGTGCCAGTCGCCTAGCCTGTTTTAGGTGGAAGAACGCCATCTTACTGACCATGGAGACTTGGGTCTCTATGGTCAGCAAGGGGTCCAATTGAACACCCAAGCTCTTAACAAGGGGTGACGGGCTAAGTCACTCGCCATCCAGGGTAGGCAACCGGCACTCAACCAGCCCAGGGCGACTGGGCCACAAGATCTCCGTCTTCGACGGGTTCACCTTCAGCCGGCTGGCACGCAGCCAACCAGTCACGGCTTCAAGGCAGAGATGGAAACAATCTGGTACGGTGTCCGGCCTGCCGTCCATTCTCAGTAGAAGCTGGGTGTCGTCAGCGTACTGATAACACTCCAGACCAAAGTCGCGAGCCAGCTGGGCCAGGAGGCGCATGTAAATGTTGAATAATAAGGGAGAGAGGATGGCCCCCTGGGGGACCCCACAATTAAGTGGGAGTCTCCCGGAGACCTCCCCTCCCCTCCCCCCTCCACACGTTGTCCCCGGTCCCGGAGGAAGGAGGCCACCCATTTAAGGGCAGTCCCCCCGACTCCGGACACGGCCACACGGTGGGTCAACAAGGCATGACCTACGGTGTCAAACACTGCTGTTAGGTCTAACAAAACAAGCAGGGCTGATCCACCCTGGTCCAGCTGGCGGCGAAGTTGGTCTGTAATGGCGACAAGCACGGTTTCTGTCCCATGCCCAATACGGAAGCCGGACTGGAAGGGATCAAGTCCAGCTGTGTCTTCTAAGAACCGCTGCAGCTGATCCGCTGCTGCCCTCAATTACCTTGCCTAAAAAAGGCAAGTTGGAAACAGGCCTGTAATTGGAGGGAGCCAAAGGATCTAAATTCGGCATCTTCAGCAGCGGTCTTACCATAGCCTCTTTCAGTCCCCCTGGGAAGACTCCTTGCTCAAGGGAGCTATTTATGATTACTCCCAGGGGGCCTCGTAGCCCCTCCCGGCAAGATCTAACTAGCCAGGAGGGGCACGGGTCGAGGGAGCAGGTAGTTGGTCTAGCTGCAGCTAGTAACTTATCGACAGCTGCTGCGTCCAGCAGTTGGAAACGGGTGAAGGTGGGCCCGCCGAGTGGCGGCGGAGTCTCGAGTTCGCTAACTGTATCAAGAATGGCAGGGATGTCCCGGCGGAGGATCGAAATCTTGTCAGCAAAATAGTTCTGAAACACCTCAGCTGTTGGAGCCAACCCCCTATCATTTGGGACAGTCGGGATTGTTGTCAGGGACCGAATTATCTTTAAAAGTTGAGCTGGGCGTGAACTAGCTGACTCTATCAGGGAAGAGTAATAAACTTTTTTCGCTTCCTTGATAGCTTGCTCATAAACCTCTTTAAACTGTTTATAAGCTGATTTCGATGCTCCGTCACGGAGGCTCCGCCACACGTCCTCTAACTGTCTCTTCCTCCGCTTCATCGCCTGCAACTCCTCGGTGTACCAAGGTGAGCGATTCTTACGGGGGATGAGAGAGCACCTGGGGGCGATCTCATCTAGGGCTGTGGAAAGACTGGTATTCCAGTATTCCACTTGCCCATCGACTGAGTCGCTGGGGAATTCCCAATCCCTTAGAGCATTCAGGAACCTAGTGGTTTCCATAAGTCTCTTCGGGCGAACCAGAATAGGTTCGGCACCCTTACCGTGAGGGGAAGCCATTTCCAGACGGACTTCTAGGACACTGTGATCCGACCATGGAACCTCCATAATAGAGGTTGGGATCACACAAATTCCGGCAGCGAAGATCAAATCCAAGGTGTGCCCAGCCTGGTGCGTGGGACCGGTCTTACAGAGTGAGAGTCCTAGTGCCTCCATGGTGGACACCAGGTCCATGGCTGCTGTCGAGGGGAGGTGGTGTCGGTGTGGACATTGAAGTCCCCCAAGACGATAAGCTTAGGGAACCTCAATGCCCACTCCGCAACCACCCTCAGCAGCTTAGGTAGACTCCCCGCCGGTGCGTTGGGTGCACGGTACACCAGCAGGAAGGCTACACCCTCACTAAGGTCCCACACCAGCCCTGCACATTCTATACCAGGGATGTTCGCTGTCGGAATCATCCTAGAATTAAAAGTGTCTCGGCTGAGAATGGCAACCCTTCCCCCCCGCCTCTCTTTCCTCATCTGATAACTAGCCACAAATCCAGGAGATGCCAGCTCGTGCATGATGACTTCGTCTCCCTCTTGAAGCCATGTTTCAGTGAAACAGGCCAAATCGGCCCTCCTTTCAAGGAGGAAGTCCCTGATGGTCCCAGACTTATTACGCACGGACCTGGTGTTAGCTAGTATCAGAATTGGAGGAGAGGTAAATGGGAGCTCCCCATCTGCGTGCCTTGGGATAGCACGTAGGTCAGAGGGAGGACGAGCCTTTCTTCGGCTCCTCCGCCCTCTCTCATAAGGCCTACGGCTACCGTCCCTATTGCCCCTTCCCGAGATCACACGTATTACCAACCATAGTACCAACCATAGTAGTTCACAGCTCATCATCCAAATAGAGGGAAGAAACATATTTTCCTATCTGGAAATCTTAATTTAAAAAGCTTTTCTCAGATCAAAGTGAAGTGAGCGGATTATCCTTATTTACTTTGGGAAACAAGTTAAGTAATATTCAATCTAGCACACTTTTTTGCGGCCAGAAAGTGGATGTGGAGAAGAGTAACCCCAGCTCCACAACAATGGGAAAGGAAGAAAGTTGACAACTAAGGAACTACAGAGATTAATGGTAGCAAGCTGCTGTTTTCATATCTAAGCTGGATATTTGCACATGGCCTTTTTTTCATGCCAGAGAGGAAGCTAACAAAACCAGAGAATTTGCATCTTCGCCTCCTGTGTGGAAATGACCCATGAAAACTGGAGACCTGGGGCTAGATCTATCAACCTGTACCCGAAGCGGCTCTGGTGATCTCTAAACCACTCACCTTGTCCAAATTTAAAATTAAGAATTTTGGCAAATGAAGCAGTTTGAAGACCTCCTAATCCACAGTGTCCCTAATACAATGGTTCCCACCAGTGGTCCACAAGAACAAAAATATGGTCCGTGGCATCACCATTACTACACCGTTGCCCAAAACCATGCGGCAACGACAGTGACTGGTCTCGCGAAACCCTCTTATAGTGCCGAGGCAACTGGGATGTTGAGAGGGAGAGGCTGACTACTCACAAAGGATTACTCTCGGCATTACTTCGCGAACGAAGATTCAGGAAGGACTCATCCCACGCTTTTTACAAGCGCGTTGATGACTAAAAAGGCCAATCTGAGATAGGCAAGTTCGGTTGCAGAAAGCGCAGCAGAAAGTCTCCTTGGGTGATGTTTTTTCCAAGTTGCGGTTCTTTCTGCGTTGTCGTTTCTCTTCGAGACCCATTCGGCGTGTCTTCTCGAAAGAGGCCGCAGCATTGTGGATAGTGCTTCTCCATGCCTCCCGATGTGAGGCCAGGGTGGACCATTGTTGGTGATCAATCTGGCCAAGCCTGAGATGTTGTTTCAGGGAGTCCTTATATCTCTTTTGGGGGGCGCCTCTCTTGCGCTGACCCATGGCGAGTTCACCGTAGAGTAGTATCTTTGGGAGGCGGTGGTCCTCCATCCTAGAGACGTGTCCTGCCCAGCGCAGCTGTGTTCTCAATAGCATGGCCTCAATGCTGGTGATCCCTGCTTGCTCAAGGACAGCAACATTCGTCACATAGTCGGTCCAGTGTATATTTAGGATTGTGCGAAGACAGCGCTGATGAAAGCGCTCGAGGAGTCGTAGGTGTTGGCGATAGGTGACCCATGTTTCAGACCCATAGAGGAGAATGGACAGTATGATAGCTCTGTACACACTGATTTTGGTGCTTTGTCTCAGGTGCTTGTTGCTCCAGACTCTTTTGTGAAGCCTTCCGAATGCACTATATGCCTTTGATAATCTGTGATCTATCTCTTTGTCAATCTTGGCGTCTGAAGAGATGATGCTTCCCAGGTAGGTGAACTGCTGAACGGACTTAAGCACAGATGTGCCTATGCTGACGTGAGGATGGTGGTGTTCTTCCTGTGGTGCGGGCTGGTAGAGGACTTCTGTTTTCTTCAGGCTGACTTCCAGCCCAAACAGCTCTGCAGCTGTTGCAAAGCAGGATGTGAGGCGCTGCAGGGCTGCTTCTGAATGGGCGACAAGGGCAGCATCGTCAGCAAAAAGTAGCTCACGGACTAGATAGTTTAGAGTCTTAGTGCGAGCCCTCAGACGGCTTAAGTTGAACAAGCTACCATCAGTACGATAGCGTATATATATGCCGTCTTCTTCTTGTAGGTCTGCCATAGCCCTTTGGAGCATCATGCTGAAGAAGATTGTAAATAGGGTTGGTGCAAGAACACAACCTTGTTTCACTCCATTAGTTATGAGAAAGGGCTCCGAGAGAGCATCGCCATATCTGACTTGACCGTGCTGGCCCTCATGTAACAGGACAATCATTTTGAGGAACTTGGGGGGACATCCTAGACGTTCCAGGATCTGCCACAGACCTTTCCTGCTCACAGTGTCGAAGGCTTTGGTGAGGTCGACAAATGTTACATAGAGTCCTTTGTTCTGCTCTCTACATTTCTCTTGCAGTTGTCTAAGGGCAAAAACCATATCTGTGGTGCTCCTATTTGCTCTGAAGCCGCATTGGCTTTCAGGGAGAAGTTCTTCTGCAATAGCCGGAACTAATCTGTTCAGGAGTATCCTTGCAAGGATTTTTCCAGCAATGGAGAGCAGTGTTATACCTCGATAGTTTGAGCAATCGGATTTTGTTCCCTTTTTCTTATACAGGGTGATGATAACTGCATCTCGGAGATCTGATGGCAGTTCACCTTTTTCCCAGCAACTCACAAGGAGCTCGTGGAATTTAGCATGCAGTACATGACCTCCCTGTTTCCAAGCTTCAGGTGGGATTCCATCAATCCCGGCTGCCTTGCCATTTTTCAACTGCTGTATGGCCTCAATGGTCTCTTCCAGAGTGGGAGCTGTGTCCAGTTCATTTTTCATTGGTTGTTGTATCATGTGTTGGATAGCTGAACCTTGGACTACTCGGCTGGCATTAAAGAGACCCTGAAAATGTTCAGCCCATCGGTTCAGGATGGAGGTTTTATCAGTAATTAGTGTTTGACCATCTGTACTGTATAAGGGGCTTTGGACCTGATAAGTAGGTCCAAACACTGCTTTGAGAGCTTCATAAAAACCTCTGTGATCACCGAGATCTGCACAGCGTTGTGTCTTTTCTGATAAATCAATCCACCACTTGTTCTGGATGTCTCTGAGTTTTTGTTGGAGTTTACTACATGCGAGACGAAAGGCTGCTTTTCTTACATGGCAAGATGGCTGGGCGAGGAATGCCTGGTGAGTGGTTCTCTTCTTTGCCAACAGCTCCTGGATCTCTTGGTTGTTTTCATCAAACCAGTCTTGGTTTTTCTTAAGGGAGAATCCTAGGATTCTTCAGCAGACTGCAGGATACTGTTTTTGATGTGTTGCCAGAGCGCTGTAGGAGAAGAATCTGTAGGGTGGACTTCAAGTTTTGCTTGCAGATTTACCTGGAAGTTGTCTCTCACAACAGCCTGTTGAAGACTGTTGACTTGGAGTCTCCTCTTTAAGATGCCACCCCTCTTAGGTTTGAGCTTAAGGTGTAGATTTAGTTTACATCTTACAAGGCGATGGTCTGTTTGACATTCTGCACTGGGCATCACTCGAGTATGACGGACATCACGAATGTTTCTCTGGCGCACTAAAACATAGTCAATGAGGTGCCACTGCTTGGATCGGGGATGCATCCAGGTGGTCTTCAAGCTATCTTTCTGCTGAAAGATGGTGTTTGTAATAGTCAGCTGCTGTTCTGCACAAAACTCTAGCAGAAGGCGCCCATTATCATTACAGTTTCCAACACCGTGCTTGCCTAATACACCTTTCCAGGCTTCAAAGTTTTTTCCTACTCTGGCATTGAAATCACCAAGGATATCACCAGTGACTGGTCTCGCGAAACCCTCTTATAGTGCCGAGGCAACTGGGATGTTGAGAGGGAGAGGCTGACTACTCACAAAGGATTACTACTACTACATCAACTCTATATTATTAAATATTATTTTCTGTGGGTGAGCTACTGGATTGCATATGTTCTTAATCAGAAATTAGAGTTGATATGATCTATCTAATGCAATTTTCGGAATCAGCACCTCAAATAATCAAACTGAATCTAAAGTTGACCCAAACTTGATTTGTAACCCCTTTGGTTCTAATGTTGTAAAGTGGTCCCTGGTCAAAAAATGTTGGGAACCACTGCTCTAATATATGAACCCTGCCTGCAAAACATTACAATTTCAGTTAAAACGGTTACAAAAACAGGGTCCTGCTCCCACACATTTGCCCACCTTCACCTTCATTGAAAACCTTCTCTAATTCCACCTAGAATTGCAGGCAGTGATTAAATCTTGGACCTTTTGTATGTCAAGACATGTGCTCTGCCACTGAGTTATGGCACTTTGCTCCAAGAGAAAGAAAAATACAATCTGTAAATCCAAGGAATCAATAAGTGAAAGAAATATCAATAGATAAAACTGACGCAAGCGGACAAATCATATAGAGTCATTATTTGCAGTTGCAAAGACACAATGTTTTCAAGTCCAGGGAAATAGTACTGATAACTCAATTGTAGTAATGCAGTTAAGACTGGAAATTGGGCCTGAGGCCTATAGATTGGCAGCGAAGCTCCTCACACATAGAGGGAATGACATACAAGCCTAGCATCAGAATTTCCGCATCCCAGGGCCTAATAGGATTGAGTCTGTTCGTTGCAGCCTCTTTTCTGTCATTTTAAAAAGAAACAGCAACCCTCAAACCTTGATTGTCAAGGAGTGGTTGGGCAGGAACAAACATGGGGATAGATGCACATTTTATTATGAGTATTAGAAAAAATATACAGTGGTCCCCCACTACTTCGCAGTTTGCTTTTCACGGACTCGCTGTTTTGCGGTTTTTCATGATGAAGCATGACCATCGACATTGTCTGGTTGTCCCATCTAATCAGGCAAATTCACTGCCAGCAAAGGTGGTTTGATACATTTCAGAAGCACTATGGACTTAAGAGTGTTTGTCTGTATGGAGAGCCTGCCTCTGCAGATAAAGCCAGAGCCAAGGATTACATGAACAACACATTCAAGGAGGGTTATGTAGTGTATAAGTGTGTGGGGAGGGTTTATAAAGACTTAAATAGTGTACAACTACTAAAATAAAGTATAAATACTAAAATAAATATGGCCTCCCTACTTCGCGGATTTTCACCTTTTGTGGGTGGTCCTGGAACGTAACACCCATGATAAGTAAGGGAACACTGTATTACCCTTACTATAGCATTATCAATCTCAGATATATGTGTTTATCACCAAAGTAGTAGAACCAGGCTACTTTTTTCCTCATAGTGACAATGGTGGTGGAAAATAAAAATCACATATATTCAGAGTATATATTTTTGTTTCTGCTTCCAAAAAACTCTCAGGTGGCTAATTATTTTCTGTTCATTGCTCTAATAGGAATGTAAAAGCAAATTGAGAACAAACAGAATACGCCAAGTGGTTTGACTTCTGGACTAGGACTCAAATACGCATTAATCCATAGAAGTTTAATTCAGTGGATGACTCTGGGCAAGTCACACTCTTACAACCTCAAAGAAAATCAATAAAAATACTCTGAACAAATCCAGGGTCACCATATGTAATACATGACATGAAGACAACAACAACAACAACAGCATGGAAGGGGAAAGATGGATGTTACTTGTATACTTCACCAATAACCTCATCATACTAGAGAATGAATCTACTTTAAATCCGGTTGCTGCCTCCTGCAGAATTCTGGGGCTTGCAGTTTAGGGGGGAACCTTTAACAGCCTCACTAAACTACAAACCTTAGAATTTTACAAGAGGTAGAAACTGGATTTAAAGTGGATTCATTCTCTAGTGTGAAGAAGTAGCAAGTGAAATAATTCACATCGTCATATATGGGGGAGTCCCCTACGTCCTTCTCATCCAGGTCTAAGATTACCTAGCTACATGGATGTCTATGCAAGATTTTATCAAATGGTGCCCAAAAATCTATAAGAGTACAGATTCCATCATCCCCAAATCAACATGCCCACTCCCCCTTTTCTTGAAATTGTGGTATCTGCAGTACAGCACATCTGGAGGGCATTGGGTTTGGGAAATCTGGCTCTGACACTATAGTCTAACTTGGCCACGGTAGTCCACGCTCTGGTTACATCCCGTATAGACTATTGCTACGCGCTCTATGTGAGGTTGCCTTTGAAGACTCCGGAAGCTTCAAATGGTCCAACGAATGGCAGCCAGATTGCTAACAGGAGCGGCGCTCAGGAAGCATACAACTCCTCTGTTGCGCCAGCTCCGTTGGCTGCCAGTTTGCTACCGGGCACAATTCAAAGTGCTGGCTTTAGCCTATAAAGCCCTAAATGGTTTTGGCCCAACTTACATGTCCAAATGCATCTCCCCTTATGAACCATCTAGGACCTTAAGATCATCTGGGGAGGCCCTGCTCTCATTACCGCCTTCATCACAAGTACATTTGGCTGAGATGAGAGACAGCCTTATCGGTGGTGGCCCCTCGGCTATGGAACACCCTCCCTATAGATATTCGATCGGCCATCTCCCTTTTAACATTCCGGAAAAAAGTCAAGACGTGGTTTTTCGAACTAGCGTTTCCAAAAGCAGAGTAACTGACATAGGAAAATGGAATGATGACAATGAGACCAGACAATGTTTTTAACAAGGAGACAATATGAATTGATTTGTTTAGTTTTTATTATAATTTATGTTTTTAATTATGTTTATGATATTGTAAACATTGAATTTTACCCTGTTGACCGCCTTTAGTCGCCTATAGGCTGAGAAAGGTGGTATACAAATACAGTACATAAGTAAATAATAAATACAGTCCTACTTTGCTTTTTCCCCTGCCATAAATGGCAGGGACAATAGAGAAAGCTTTGGTTATTGAATATCACCGCAGACAGGTTGAAAGAGATGCCCCTTGTGATACTCTGTTCTAAGGCTATTTATCCCCTTAAAGGTTAAGGCTAACCCTTTAAACTGGGCCTGGAAAGTGAAATAGCACATACACAATGTAATCAGAATGTGTACATCAAACAGTAGGTGCTTGTTGCATTTTGATCCACTTTTGCTGTTGTTGTGATTTCCCCATCACTAACTGTCCTAACAGTTCACAGTACAAAATCAATTGCTCACAGTACAAATCAATTTGCATCCATCCCATACCATCTGTCTTGTTGAAACACTCTTAAAGCTTTCGTTTTCAAAATGAGGCAAGGGTGTGTGCAATATTGGAAGCAGATTGTTTTTCTCTCTTCACACAGTGTGACCATAACAATTTGGTAAAGGATATGCTTTCCATGAAAATGATCTTCCAATTGCCACCTCCTATTTAAAAAGCTCCCAAGTACAGCAATGGAGAAAGACTTTTGTCTAAATAATAATAATTGAAAGTCGCTGCCAGTAAGACAGGATAGGATTAAGCCTGATGGGCCAGTTACATGCAGAATTAGCACTATATCTGTAGTGCTATTATGAGCAGTTTTATTCACAATAGAGTCTTGCTTATCCAACATAAATGGGCCAGCGGAACGTTGGATAAGCAAAAATGTTGGATAATAAGGAGGAATTAAGGAGAAGCCTATTAAACATCAAATTGTGTTGTGATTTTACAAATTAAGCACCAAAATATGTTTTACAACAAATCGATACAAAAAGCAGTTCAATACATGGAAATGTTATGTAGCAATTACTGTATTTACAAATTTAGCACCAAAACATTGCAATGTATTGAAACAGCTGTGGATCTGGGTGGGAGGCAGGCTGCATTGGATAATACAGAACGTTGGATGAACAAAGGTTGGACAAGCGAGACTCTACTGTGCATACAATTGAGAAAGTATGTTCATTTTGAGGTCCTGCAGGTGATTCTATCTATAGTATGCTTCTAATGGAAGGTGGCAAGTCACAAACAATGAATATACCACACTGGTAACAGGAATACACAGGTATAGACTACACAATAGCAAACATAACAAAAATATAATGTGTATTGAATCACAAAGCACAAGGTACAAACTGAAGGGGCAGTGTAATAAGTGCCCCTTGGCGCTCGCAGTACAGATATAAAGGTTGGAAATACCAATCAATGGAGCGCAGTGTAGTCACCAGACGGAGTTCCAGGAGCTGAGGTAAGGCGGCCCTATGGGGAAACACAGTTCGCAAGGATGGGAATCACAGCAGTAGAGTGAACGGGTGGAGTATTCCCGGCGTTACTTTTCACACTTGGAACTACTGTTTGTGTATTTTCCCAGCGGCACTCCTCCCAGGACGAAGTGAGGGGCTCGGGTTACCAGTCGCAGCGCATCAAGCGCTTTGCTCCAGGCAAACAGCCTTTGCGAGCAGGATACTCAGGCATCAGCCTTGGCCATTAATCACAGGCTTGGATCACGCCGGGAATACTCCACCCGTTCACTCTACTGCTGTGATTCCCATCCTTGCGAACTGTGTTTCCCCATAGGGCCGCCTTACCTCAGCTCCTGGAACTCCGTCTGGTGACTACACTGCGCTCCATTGATTGGTATTTCCAACCTTTATATCTGTACTGCGAGCGCCAAGGGGCACTTATTACACTGCCCCTTCAGTTTGTACCTTGTGCTTTGTGATTCAATACACATTATATTTTTGTTATGTTTGCTATTGTGTAGTCTATACCTGTGTATTCCTCTAATGGAAGGTGGCCATATTGTTGTGCTGGGGGGGGGGGGGTGATCTCCAGTGTGACTCTATTGTATGCTTCTGCCATTAATTCAATAGGTTTTCTGATTACTCACTGTTCCATGCACAAGTAATTGACATTCATCTAACAATAATTGGTTAATACTCATTCTCCCTATCAGACAAATGAGGTTCTAGTCAACAAGTGGGCTTGTTTAGCCTGAGGAAGAGAAGGCTGATACGAGACATGATAGGCATGTATAAGTATGTGAGGAAGCATGCTTGTTTTCTGCTGCCCTGGAAACCAGGACGCGGAACAATGGCTTCAAACTACAGGAAAGGAGATTCCATCTGAACATTAGGAAGAATTCCTCACTGTGAGACCTGTTCAGCAGTGGAACTTTTTGCCCTGGAGTGTGGTGGAGGTTCCTTCTTTGAAGGCTTTTAAGCAGAGGCTGGAGGGCCATCTGCCAGGGGTGCTTTGAATGCACCTTTTCTGCTTCTTGACAGGGGGTTGGACTGGATGGCCCATGAGTTTCTTCCAACTCTATGATCCTAAAAGGTTGCATTCAGGACTCCTCTTTTGGATCATCCCTTGCCACTATCACTTAAATATTGGAGCAGGATGTTGGTGGGATAAGTCCTGGTTATTTACCCCCATGGACTTGCTGCTTACAGAGAATTCAGATACTAGTCCTGGGACCCTCTCCTAGTTAAAGTGGTCCTGGGCAAAACTCTTTTTTTTCTTTAGTGACTCAGACTGCTTCCTTTCTACCTAGCAATTAGGCAACATCAATAATAACTACTAGCACTTCTACAACAATGAGATATAAATAAATTTAACAACAAATAAGGAGAGATGGGGCTGTCAGGGAGGGGAGGTTTTATTATGTTAAGCACACAGACTCACAGAATGGGGGGAAATAACAAGGAAAGCTAATACAACATTAAACTGTTCTACTCAACAAGACAAAAGCAAATGGAAGAGAAACACACACTAAAATCAACTTGAGTAGCAATCAGCAACTGTCCATCCATCACCACATGTGCTGCAACTAACAAAATTAAGAGACAACTAGGAGATAATTAACTATATAATTTCAATTATTTTACATATTTGCTTCTTCCTAGCACTGGTGAGTGATGGTAAGGTTTCTGGCCCAGATTACACAGGAGGGCTATCAACAAAACATAACTCCCCCTCCTTCCTCTTCTTATCACACACTTTGGTGTTTTCCTCCTACAATCTTGTTAGAGACATAGTTTGGCTTTTTCTCAATTTACTTATATTTTCAAATTTTCAATTAGAATTGACGACTTTGAATTATATCATTCTAACCCCTGGTGGTGTAGCAGGTTAAACCTCTGAGTTGCTGAATTTGCTGACTGAAAGGTTGGTAGTTCGAATCTGGCGAGCAGTGTGAGCTCCCTCTGTTACGCCCAGTTTCTGCCAACCTAGTAGTTCAAAAACATGCAAATGTGAGTAGATTAATAGGTACTGCTTCTGCGGGAAGGTAATTGCAGTCATGCTGGCCACATGACCTTGGAGATGTCTACGGACAATGCTGGCTCTTCGGCTTAGAAATGGAGATGAGCACCACCCTCCAGAGTTGGACATAACTAGACGTAATGTCAGGAGAAACCTTTACCTTTACCTTTTACTCTAGAACCAGATAGGTCCTATTTTATGCAATCCAGATGTTTTTTTTACAAATTGACACATATTGGTGCAATTCCTTTCAATATGCAGAATCCGAACAAATCAGTTGCCCCATCTGAGTTCAGACAGTCTGCTGTAATTTTCCTTACACAGTCCCCAAATTTATGCCATTATGGTTTTTAAAGTATCAGTAAGACATTTTTATTTAAATGTGACATGAAACTAACTGAATGCTATTGATAATTTTCCTGTCAGTCACCTGTACTGTAATCCATCATCAGCTGTGCACTTATTCCTCATCCACTCTTTTAGAGAGCCTTCCACATGTCTATCAAATAGCAACCTCATTTCTTATCACCACTGGATGCCTCAATTTGTTAACAAAATTGTCAGCAAAATATTTGCACATGTTCACAGTGGCAGCAGATGGTTTCCATTTCTTTGCGACAGTAAATCTGCTTTCGGTTTTCGACCAGCTTTTAAAGTAGCTATCCAAAGTGCTGTACCCATTTTTGGGGATAGAGTTCAGCACCTTGGATAGGTTCCTTAAAACTGGAATGAAAAACTCATTAAATTGAAATAGGGGCTGGAAACCCCCACTGCCTTTGAATGTGATTAGGTTCTGTGTTGATGATTTGCAAGGCCCATTCTGTTTCTGAGAATATAGAGCATTTGGAGAATACAAAATATTGTGGCAGCTGCTACATGATGCCTAGTTTTCACTGGTCTAATCGAAGTCCACTGTTGGATTGTGCCAGAAGCAATATTAGAGCATGTTTCTGACTTAAATTTTAAAAATAGTAGCCTCTGATTGACCTAGGGGGAGTTTTCCAGACTGTGACAATAGGGCATGTAATTATGAGTTGTCATTTATTTCATCCAACTCAGCTATTTCTTCCAAGGTTCCTTGTGTTCTTCACATACTTGAGAAGAAGCAGCCAATGAGGTAGTGTGCATGCATCAAAGGTGCCCAACTTCAGTCCCCTTCCAAACAGCTGAATAAAATCCCACATATTTGCTTTGAAATGGAATATATGGAAGTGTGGACTTAGATAACCCAGTTCAAAGCAGATATTGCCTTGGTCCTTTCATTATTGGCTACTACTTCCCGGTGAATGTCAGGTGGTACAATACCGGCTAAACAGTGTAATTGAGGTTATTACTCAGGTATTACTATATTATTTATGACAAGAGTAAAGTGTTTCCTCCTCTGAGTGGGTTTCATCTGATTGTTAATGCTTGCTCTCATCATATTATTATATTGAATAATATTTCTTAATTTTATCACACCTTTTTGGTGGTGTGGCATGGAGCAAGATCCAGAGGTGTGGAAAATTAGGACATTAAAGTCCATCAATCCATAGGTGGTCCTCTCAAAGACATATAAGGTAAAGTCCAGCTCAGGGGTAGGATCTGACTCACCTTCAGATGGCTAAGAATAAAGCAGTTGTTCTCTGCCCAAATATATTATCTGTTGTTATCTCCTTCCTTCGCTTTGGGCCAGGAAACTAGGACACTTCAAATGCAACTAAAGACATTTAGTTGCATAGACATCCTCATGCCAGACCAACATATACAGCTGTATCACATTAAAATTGTGGCTCATTTTCTGCCACATTTGTCTGGCTGTATATTGCATTTTGGCTTCCATCAGTCCCACACCAGCATCTCCCCATTAGGCCTGCAATACAATGTTTTATTTTGAAAGAAAATAATGATTTTCTGTAGCACTGAAGTGTTGGTGTGCTCTCTGGCCACTGCAAATTCATGATGCTTTTTCCTTGCTGGCTTATCCTGAATATCACCAACCTATTCTAATTCTTTTACAATTCTATTAAAAGTAAGGTTTGATTGGGTCATACCAGTTACTCCTCATAACACCTTCACACTTCTGTCATCAAGCTCTGTTCCATGATTGGGTTTGATGGAGTGAAAAGGAACGTCACTTTTGTTCACACCAAAGCCTCCTGATTTGAGAGCATGCTTTGTGTCTGGATGGGTGTGTTGACACTCCTGAGTCTCTGTATAGGACACAGGATTTGAGGGAGCATAGATAATGTGACAGTAGAGCAAAGAAGCACTTGTTAAGTAAGCTCTGTGGGGGCTGACAATATTAGTTTCCAGTCCACCTGCCTTGTCCTGATTCAATTAGAAACAACTTTCCCCAGCTTTAGAGGGTATAGCAGCTTCCTGTGCATGTGTGTATATGGAAAGTTCCTGGCCCAATGAGGAAACTTCATATGCAGTTGTAGGTGTATAAAGTTACTTTTCACACGCAGAGTGAAGAATTTGGTCACAAGGTGTACATGGGTGAAATGGATCATTATGGGATACTGTCCCCACAGAATGCCAACAAGATCAAGATGATGATGATGATGATGATTGATGATGATGATGATGATTGTATTCCACCTTATCTCCCTGCATGGTGGATTCCAGTAGATGGATGGCAATGCCAATGTGCCGTGCTGGCCAAAACATAGTTTTCTTAAAGCTCTCAGAACACAACTGATTTTGTCAAATGTGCTCATGTTCTGTGATCAGCATTATTTTAAATGGTTTTCAGTGGTCTAATTTTAGGTCCTATTGGAAATTCCATAACCTATTGGAAATAAATGCATCATAACCTTATTGAAAGGTTAAAATATTGTCACATCCATTTGGCAAATGTGTATTTCCATGAACATGTGGAGACCATCTTTGAAAACTACTAGTCAAGAAAAGCATTACCTTGTTAGAAGTCAACCATTTGAACAAGTGATATTCATAAGCATTTGTTGGCACACAGGTGACTCAGCTGTTAAACTGAAGAACCATGTCTTTAAACTGCCATGAAGGAAGACATGCCACTACAAAACGAAATGGTTAGCAGAGGATGGTTGTTTCTTTGACGTTGATGTTGCCCATCTACTCTCCTTTTAAAACCTCTTGTTTAAAATAGGAACTCAAGAGACAAAAGCAAGGTAGTCTTCTTTAAAAATAACACCTTAGATTTACTAAAAAAACTTCTTGTAAATATTCAGCATACTAGTCCATAGTTCAATGTCTTTAAGCATATAGATATAGTCCAAACTCTATAGCTGTACTCACTGAAGTCTGAAAGGAGACCAACTGCAATCCACCTCCATTGAGGTCCACAACCCTACTATATACAAAATGGAGTTCTGTGCCTGAAGCCCCTCCCACACGAAAGAGGTATAGTCAAACTGGCAAGCCAAAATGTACATACAATATAGGTTAACAATTATGCACATTTACAAACAGTGGACGCTTTTAAGGTTGCTATTTCCAACAGGTCCAAAATGATTTAATATAGTTTTAGTATTTTTAATGTGTTGTTATAATTTATAGTTCTTCTTTTATTGGGTGTCGTTTTATTTTATTGTGTAAGGGGGAACCAAACATTTTAAAAGAGAGGGGTGTGTGAGAGAGAAGGAAAGAGAGAATGAGAGGCTGTTGATTATTTTTGCCAAAGGCATGCACATGCACAGCTTGATTGTGCCTTGGCACAGCAACTGATGAAAGGACCTCCCTTCATCCCACTGCCACTGCTGTGGCCTCAGAGGTCCAGGACAGCAGCCGGCATCTGCTGGACTTAATCCCCTTCTTCTACCGCCGTTCCCCTTTTCTTGTGTATCATGTCTTTTTTAGATTGTAAGCCTGAAGGTAGGGAAATGCCAACTTGACAAGTATAAGCAACTAACGTAAAGCACCATGTACACAGATGGTGCTGTATAAGTAAATAAATGATGATGATGAAAGTGTAGTATGCCACGTTATCACAAGTAATTTTCTAAGTGGGGCATAGTAGAGTTGGGATAATGGCATCCAAAAGCCATTTTTATCAGGAAATGCAGTTGCCTTTGTGGTTGCTGAGCATCTCAAGCAGCAAGGAACCTTTTTCCTTTGGCTGCTATCCTCTCTCATTATTGCCACACCTACTCTTATTGTATTTCTGGTGCTGCTATGCCTCCTTTTACTCTCTTGGTGAAAGTATACCATCCAATAGGTCCTTGGACCAGGTCAGCTAACAGTCTACATAAAATGTCACAGGTAAAAACACAAACTGCAGTTATTTAGATTCTAGAACTGTGATTGCAAATACATTAAATGTGTATTTCATCTAGCAATGTTACTACCATGCAGGTGGCACAATGGGTTAAATTCTTGTGCTGGCAAGACTGCTGACTGACAGGTTGGCAGTTCAAATTCAGGGAGAGGGGTGAGCTCCTGTCTCAGCTCTAGCTTCCCATGTGGAGACATGAGAGAAGCCTCCCACAGGATGGTAAACCATCAAACATCCGGGCATCCTCTGGGCAACGTCCTTGCAGACAGCCAATGCTTTCACACCAGAAGTGACTTGCAGTTTCTCAAGTATCTCCACACACACACACACACACACACACACTACAATGCAGGGGATCAAAATGAAAGCATTACCCTCCAAGATGAGAACCTGGTATTTATTGGTGGACTCCCATTGAAGTAGTAACCAAGATTGACCCTGCTTAGCTTCCAAGATCAGATGGGATCTGGTTCCTTTGGGCACTTACACTTCTGATATAATTTAAAAGCACAAACTGCAGTTATTTAGATCCTAGACTCACAATTACAAATACACAGACTCAGATCCCTATTCGATACAGTGATGCAGCTATTACTACACCTTGTTTTTCCTCTAGTGAATAATATTGTTTCTTTTGGTCTTCCCCAATCAAGTCCTGTGAGGTTAATGGGGCTGAAGGAAAGTCATGGTTTATCTGTGACATTTAAGGCACAGTGGGGACAAGAATTTGGGTTTGCCCATACCAGCATCTAGAGACCAAGTATGGGCAAACCCAGATGTGCCCCCTTGGGCTATTTTCTCATACCCTCCTCTCTCTCACCATCCTGTCCTATACTTCTTTCCTTCTCTCTTTCCTACCTCCTTCCCTCCCTCTTCCTTCCCTCTTCCTTCCCTCCTTCCCTTTTGACTTTTCTTCCTTATCTCTTTCCTCCCTCACTCCTTCTCTCTCACTCCACTCCCTCATGATGATGATGAGGAGGATAATAATAAACAACTTTATTTGTACCCTGCCCCATCTCCCCAATGGGGACTAGGGGCGGCTCACATGAGGCCAAGCCCAAACAACAAATTACAATAAAATAAAATCAAAAACATCAGCAAGAACACAATAAAATACATACATATAAATAAAAAACAATAAACAACTAGATGTCAAAATCACAAGGACTCCTACCTTTTAATCCTTCCTTCTCTTGCCTTCCTCCTTACCTCCCCCCTCTTTCTCCTTCCATCCTTCCCTCTTTCCTCCCTCCCTTTCCCCTTCCTTCCTTTTCCTCCCTCCTTCCCTTCCACCTTTTCATCCTCCTTTCCCTCTTGTATTTCCTTCCTTCTCTTGTTCCTTCCTCCTTATCTCCCTCTTTCCTTCTTTACCCCCCTCTTTACCCTTCCAGCTTTCCCTTCCACTCTTTCATCCATCCTTCCCTCTTTCCTCCCTCCCTCATTCCCTCTTCCTCTTTCTCCTTCCATCCTTCTCTTCCTTCTCTCCCTTCCTTCCTTCCTTCCTTATCCTCTCTCCTTCCCTTCCACCCCTTCGCCCTCCTTTCCCTTTTGTCTTTCCTTCCTTCCTTCTCTCTTTCCTTACTCCTTACCTCCCTCCTTCCTTACCCCCCTCTTCCTCCTTTCTTACCTCCCTCTTTCTCCTTCCATCCTTCCTTTCCTCCCTTTCATACTCCTTCCTTCTCTCTTTCCTTCCTCATTCCCTTCCTTTCTTCCACCACCAGGCAGCCAGTCCTCTTCGCAGGGAGTGCTGGCATGCGGCCCCCAAGTTAGAAAGTTTGCTCATGCCTGATCTATACTGTAGCGCAGGGGTGCTCACACTTTTCCAGCATGCGAGCTACTTAGAAAACAACCAAGTCCCAAAGATCTACCTACCCACTACTCAGAGAGCCATAAAAGCAAAATATTTGGAAATTTATTTCAGTGAGAGCCATATAATACATTTTAAGACTGAATTCAACTAAATGTGAGTATAATAAGCCCCTGAGCATTCCTCACAAATGGCATGGGAGCCATACACACTGTGCCTGAAATCTGCCTGGGATCTACCAGGACGCTCTTCGAGATCTACCAGGATGCCCTTCGAGATCTACCAGTAGATCACAATCTACCTAATGAGCACCCCTGCTGTAGAGAATGAATGCAACTCGACACTGCTTTAACCACTATGGCTCAAGACAATGGAATCCTGGAAGTTAATTTTGCAAGGTCTTTAGCCTTTTCTGCCAAAGAGAGCTGATGCCTCACCAAACTATAACTATCAGGATCCCATAGCCTGGAGTAATAATGGTTAAAGTGGTGCCAAACTGTATTAATTCTATAGTGTAGATGCAACCCTGGTCTCAATTTATACTCAGACCACTACACTACATTGACTCCTCAACTATATATTGCCTCCTAGAACTACAGGTTTTACCAGATTTGTCTTGCACTCAGAATATGTGTTTTACTCAGACCCAGAATGATTGCCATTTTATGACTATCGATAAGTGGATCAGTGGAAGAAAAGAAAACACCTCTTGAAAAATGTTAAACCTTTTGCATGCTTCACAGCTTGGGCTTATCTTTTAAGGGCACATTGGAAATCTTGGTTCTGTTTGTTGCTTTCCGAACATGGGAAGATGGGCATCACTTGCCTGGAATGTCTGTGTTGTCCCCTGCAGTTCTTTGTCTGCATCAGAAACTCCTGGCAGATTGACAGCTGCTGGCGGGGAACTCCAGTAACATTCCAGACCTCATTTAAATAAATATCTGACTCTGAGCCCTCTGCTTTGGACAATGGCTTTTCATTCAAGCAGACAGGCAAGAAATACCTCTGAGATTCTTTGGATCCTAGTCTGCAGCAATATTTTCCTTTCCTGCTTCCGTGTTTTTCCATTTCTTTTTCTATTTCCCTCCCTTGATGTGGTCAAGGGATCTGTTTCAGGTGTTGTGATGAGAATTATAATAAGGTCCATTTGAGGAGGCAGCTATGTTTCCTTCCCCTTTTTAACTCTCATGCACCAGGATGGGGCATTTAAGTTCTCAAGGAGTTTTTGTGTGTGTGTCAGGAGTGACTTGAGAAACTGCTTCTGATGTGAGAGAATTGGCCATCTGCAAGGATGATGTGTTGATGTTTATCATCCTTGTGGGAGGTTTCTCTCATGTCCCTGCATGGGGAGCTGGAGCTGACAGAGGGAGCTCATCTGCACTCTCCCTATATTCGAACCTGCAACCTGTTGTTCTTCAGTCCTGCTGGCATAAGGATTTAACCCATTGCGCCACTGGGGGCTCAAGAAGTAGAATCCGCATAGAACAACACCTACAATTTAGATATTACACAATATGAGATGTATCTGTACTCCAAAAGTAGAGTAGTGTGTGCTTACCTTCATGTTGCTTCTCAGCTTATGGTGACCCTATGAATTTCCTAAGTTTTTCTCAGTCAAGGAACCATTAGAACTAGTTTTGCCAGTTCCTTTTCTCTGAAATATAGCCTACTCGGTCATATAGGTCCCATAGTCAACCTTTTTCCTATCCCAACTAGATTTAATCCTGGAAAGATTGCTTGGTTCACTGTCGTCACCATTGCGTGTATATTCAAAGGCTGCACAGAACAAGGTCTATTTCTTTGATCAAATAGAACTCCGTGATTTTGCCAAAGTTCAAACTGACCTTATAAAAGGTTTACCTCCAGAGACATAGCCACTCCTTCAGCAATAAAAAAGGCCCTGTGATTATTGGATTTTGAAAAAAAATTGGTTTGTTGTGGAAACGAGGATTGGAGATAAAGTTTCTGTGGAGACATCTTTTCCCCATGATAACTCTTCCAAGAGTGAATTTCCCTTCTGAGGATAAGATTTGTCTCATTTCCAGTTGTCTCACCCCTGTTTCTCTAACTATGAGTCATTTGTAAGTTGGATGTTTGTAACTTGGGGACTGCCTGTACAATGCACTGTAGTAGAAGTAGTTTTCGATACTATATTGTTGCTGGAAAAATAATTTTCTTTCCATTTGTTTTGAGAATTGCAAAAACATTAAGAGGAACAGGGAAATATATACTGAAGAAGTAGTGCAGCTTGTCACCATGGCTCAGTGCTGTGGAATCCTGGCATTTCTGCCAAAGAGTGCTGGGTGCCTCACCAAACTCACCAAACCATGATTCCATGGCATTGAGCCATGGCAGTTAAAATGATGACAGACTGCATAGACTCTACAGTGCAGATGTATCCAGAGATTGCTGATTATTATTTATTATTTATTTACAGCATTTATATTCTGCCCTTCTCACCCTTAAGGGGACTCAGAGGGGATCACAATGCACACAGACATAAAAAACATTCAATGCCAAAAGCACACAACATATATAAACTGAGACACAGGGGCTATTTAACTTTGCAGCTTCATGAGGGTATGCTTTTTGAATTCTGGCCACCAGGGGAGCTGTGGCTTCACCATCTACTTGTGACAACAATGGAGTACTTCCTCATTCTTTTGCACACTGCTGGAGAGTGTTTTATGGTGTCGTAAATTAGTTAAATTAACCTCCCCACATAAGCAGTACCTAAATTTCCGACTTGACAGAAGCAACTATCTTTCGGGCTGCAAAGGTTAACAGCAAGCTAGACAAATGGCCGGAAGCTCACTCTGACCCAGGCTGGCTTCAAATTCATGACCTCTTGGTCAGTAGTGATATTGATGCAACTGACTCCCAACAAGCTGCGCCACAACCCGCTCCTCAAAAATGTCAACAAAAATCACAGTACTCTCCCCATCCATGAGCCCTGCGAGACTGGTGTGACTGCAACACCCAGGAATTCCATGTTTGTGTGGATGGGGGATGTTTTTCCAACATAATTCAGCCTTGAATCTTGGTTGTGTAAGCAGGCCTTTGTTATTCCTGGGATTCAGCAACAGGATCTCCATCTCTGTTGTTTTTCCTGCTATATTTATGAACTGACATCATCTTGCTCATTTTGTGTTCTTTGCATCAAGAGAGGCAGGTGTTATTTCCATAGAACCCCATTGCAAAATTCCTGTGGTTTGCAGCAGGAGCAAAACCAAACTCTTTCTCTGGTTTTCTAACAGAAGAAAAGACCAGGCAAAAAGAAGCATATTGGCAATTGAATCGGTGGCCACACCGTTCTTAGGAAGAGGTGAGATAACTTTAGGTTTTCTAAAAAATATAGTCTCACACAGGCCGAGCAACCCAATGAGGAAGATGTATGTTTACTTAGTAACACCAAAAAACCACAAAGGATGGAGAAAAGAAGGAACATAAGACACAACTACTCTACCTACTTAAATTGGTTTAACTGCCAAGCCATTCTCTTGCCCGAGGGAACTGTAGTTCTGCCAGGAATGGAAAAGACTGGATGCAACAGGATCCTCCGCACTCTGCCAAACTGCAGTTGTCAGGAATCTCTTTGGGAAATGAGGGCAATATATCTAACATGATGTCTATATTTTGTTACACTACAGCCTTCCATGGGGCCTCTGGTGGCACAGTGGGTTAAACTGCTGAGTTGCTGAACTTACTGACCAAAAGGTTGGCAATTCGGATTCAGGGAGCGGGGTGAGTTACCATTGTTAGCCCCAGCTTCAGCCAACCTAGCAGTTCAAAAATATGCAAATGTGAGTAGATCAATAGACGCTGCTCTAGCGGGACAGTAACAGTGCTCTATGCAGTCATGCTGGCCACATGACCTTGGAGGTGTCAGCTTAGAAATGGAGATGAGCACCAAATCCCAGAGTCGGACAAGACTCAGGGAGAAAACTTTACCTTACAGCCTTCCACAAGCCTTCCAGATGTGTTGGATTACAGCTCCCATGCTTCCCATCCAGTCTGGGACAGAATTAGCTGTAGTAGTTACCTTTGCGAGGCGTAGAGTTTGAAACATCATAGTTGCCTTCAAAGCCTATTTTTTGGGGGGCTTATGTATTTGAAAGCATCTGCACTATAGAGTTATATGAATTTCATATCATCATCGTGGCTTTGTCTTAAGGAATCCTTCAGGTTTGCAGTTTGCTGGGATAGCTAGAAGGTACCAAGTTATGCTAGGGCGGGAGGAGACAATAAAGAACTTGTTTAATTCAGTATTGTAATTCAGGGAAGTGGTCTAGAGCCATGGTTCTCAGACCCTTCCAAAGAAGCCAAAATCCCAAGAGGAACCGGGATTTAAAATCCCAATTCCTCCTGCAAAGATCTGGAATTTATCAGCTGTAGTTTTTGAGATTCAGAACATATATATATTTATATTGTATTTATTTGGATTTGTCCGTCGCCACTCCCATCCGGCTCGGGGCGCCTTCCACACAGTAAAAACACAGTTAAAAACACAATTAAAAGCATATGCAAACACATATACCTTATACCAGTCTTCATTAACTCACCCACAGAAAACTGTGATAACCATATCTAAGAAACTAGCACAAACACAGTATATTCAATGGAATTTTCTGAATCAGTGCCTCAAATAACCCCTAAAAACCAAGACATCAAGAAATTGCTTTTGTTGGGCTACGTAAATGAAAATATCTCATCAGACTACAAATACCAACATTTCTTAGAATGACATCCTTACTATGAAAGTGATATACCTAGGCCAGTGGTTCTCAACTTGTGGGTCCCCACATGTTTTGGCCTACAACTCCCAGAAATCCCAGCCAATTTACCAGCTGTTAGGATTTCTGGGAGTTGAAGGCCAAAACTCAGAAGTTGAGAATCACTGACCTAGGCAGTACAGAGTCATCTTCTAATTACAATTGTAATTGCCTCTCTTGGGTTTGAGCATTATATTTATTTATTTATTTATTTATTATTCGGTTTTATATTCCGCTCCTCCCAGCAGGCTCGGGGCGGAACACAAAATGCAGGTACACAATAAAACAACGATACAGCAATAAACACATCATAAAACATATCATAAAACATACAATAAAAACTCGGTACGTAGCCATAGTGAAATGGTCTACGATTCCTACTGAGCGATACGGGCCAAGCGGCTTAAAATTACCCAAAGGCCAGTCTGAAGAGGGCCGTCTTACATTCCCTTCGGAAAGGGAGGAGTTCAGGGACCACTCGAATGTGGTCAGGGAGCGAGTTCCAGAGTGCTGGAGCCGCCACAGAGAAAGCTCTCTGTCTTGTACTGGACAGGTGACAGGAGCGGGACGATGGTATAACCAGCAAATTTTGCTCTTCCGAGCGCAGTGATCTCGGGGGAACGTACGGGGTAAGGCGGTCCCTCAGGTACACAGGCCCTAGACCATGCAAGGCCTTAAAGGTTAAAACCAACACCTTGAAGGCAATCCGGTACTCAATAGGGAGCCAGTGCAGTTGCTGGAGAATTGGAGTAATGTGCTCCCTCACTGGTGCTCCCACCAGCAAGCGAGCCGCGGCATTCTGCACCAGCTTGAGTTTCCGATTGTCGACAAAGGAAGGCCCACGTAGAGGGCGTTACAGTAGTCCAGTCTCGAGATGACTGTCGCTTGGATCACCGTGGCCAAGTCGACCCTGGACAGGTAGGGGGCCAGTCGCCTAGCCTGTCGTAGGTGGAAGAACGACGTCCCGCTGACCATGGAGACCTGGGCCTCCATGGTCAGCAAGGAATCCAATCTAACACCTAAGCTCTTAACCAAGGGTGACGGGCTAAGTTGCTCGCCATCCAGGGTAGGCAACCGGCACTCATCCAGCCCAGGTCGACCAGGCCACAAGATCTCCGTCTTCGACGGGTTCACCTTCAGCCGGCTGGCACGCAGCCATCCAGTCACGGCTTCTAGGCATTGATGGAAACAATCGGGTACGGAGTCCTGCCTGCCGTCCATTCTCAGCAGAAGCTGGGTGTCATCCGCATACTGATAACACTCCAGACCAAAGTCGCGGGCCAGCTGGGCCAGGGGGCGCATGTAAATGTTAAATAATAAGGGCGAGAGGATGGCCCCCTGGGGGACCCCACAACTTAATGGGAGCCTCCCGGAGACCTCCTCTCCCCTCTCCACACGCTGTCCCCGATCCCGGAGAAAGGAGGCCACCCATTTAAGGGCAGTCCCCCTGACTCCGGTCACGGCTAGGCGGTGGGCCAACAGTACATGATCTACGGTATCAAACGCTGCTGTTAGATCTAACAAAACAAGCAGGGCTGACCCTCCCTGGTCTAGCTGGCGGCGAAGTTGGTCTGTAATGGCGACAAGCACGGTCTCCGTCCCATGCCCAATACGGAAGCCGGACTGGAAGGGCTCGAGTCCAGCTGTGTCTTCTAAGTACCGCTGCAGCTGATCCGCTGCTGCCCTCTCAATTACCTTGCCTAAAAAAGGCAGATTGGACACAGGCCGGTAATTGGAGGGAGCCGAAGGATCTAAATTCGGCTTCTTCAGCAGCGGTCTTACCATTGCCTCTTTCAAACCCCCTGGGAACACTCCTTGCTCTGGTCTTTCTGGGTCATGTAAAGCTTTTATAGGTATTTACTTCGGTGATCCCTCGTCAGAGTATGATGGCCTTCCAAGTGCAGCGTCTTGGAAGTGGGAACGTAGTTGACTGTGGAGTCCTATTCTTGACCCACATGTTCTTCCACAGTGAGGGCATTGGTTTCCAGGTAGAAGGCGGTCCCAGTCCGGGTTGACTGGATATGCCTTCCTCTTGGCATGTTTCTCCCTTTCGCCCTCCATTTGTGCCTCTTCTAATTCTGCAGCACTACTGATCACAGCTGACCTCCAGCTAAAGTGCTCAAGAGCCAGGGCTTCCCAGTTCTCGGTGTATATGCCACAGTTTTTAAGGTTAGCTTTAAGACTATCTTTAAATCTCTTTTCCTGTTCTCCAACATTATGTTTTCCATTCTTGAGTTGCGAGTATAGTAACTGCTTTGGGAGACGATGATTGGGCATTCAGACATGATGGTGTAGGAGCATCACTTCAATGCTGGTGGCCTTTGCTTCTTCCAGCACACTGACATTTGTCCACCTGTCTTCCCAAGAGATTTGCAGAAAAACTATATTACCTAGGTAATATAGTTTTTCCCCACAGATGTGCACTTTTTCCATGAAGAAAAAAGACAATAATGGGACATTCAAGTCAGATAAATGCAAGTATGTTGTCCATAGATTTGTGCTGGATGGAGCTAGAGATTCTTAGAGAAGTGCTCTCTCTATGAATCTCTAGGTCTATGGCAATTTTTTGCAAGAGTTAACCATAGAGTTGCCCTGGAGGACCGAAAGTTTCATAGAGAAAAGATATTAATTAAATCCATGAATAATGAAATCTGAAAATGTAGTCTTCAAATGCACAGGGCCGGCTTTACTTCTTTATCCATTATGCATATATTTCAACATCCATTTCCCTAATACACTGAAATGGCTGCCAACCTATATGACTTTGTAACAGACTTGGACAATGCATGTACAATGAGTAAAATATATACTTTGTATTGTTCTACTTTGATAATAGTGGACCTGTGTGTCTTGATGGGCAATGAGTCTACCAGTAGCTACAAGTCAAGCTATATATTTTCTTCATTGCTGGCTGTTTAGCACCAGCATTGCTTTTTTATACTGTGGGTCGGCTCTGCTTTTCAAATATACAGAGAACTTCCCAACTGAATACTGATTGCCACATCTCCTTGCTTCAAGCAAGTAACTTTTTTTTAAAGTACCTTGCATGTTTATTTGATCAAACGCTTTTGGTGCTTCCTTTAAAAAAAAAAGAAATCAGCCATTTATACACATAATTAAGCTTCAACAACAGCAGATGGAGGAAATGGCTTTGTAAGTGACACAAGAGCTAGCTAATCAACTCTTTTTACAGCTGAAGGGGATGGGGGGAAAAAAGAGGAGGAATATGTACCTCCTCAGCAAAATCCATAGACTGCCACTGAACTTAGTGCTAAATTCAGAGTCAGGAAACATTACATTTGTGGCCTGTGACTTTCAGATTCCTCCAGCCAACATATCTTTTGGTCATGTTAGCTAGGGATTTCTGGGAATTGTAGTTCAGAAAAGTAGTATCCCTAAGCTCTGACAAAATGCAGTGAGTGCTGTTCCACAACTGGTTTGCTCACACCTCTGATTATATATGGATTATCACCTTGTCGTGGGGAGGGGGCTTGAATGTTCCAATGAACCTGTGGGCACAGCCACTGGAGTCATGCGCTCCCAGGAGTGGCAGCAGAGGAGGTTCCAGACTAAGCATAATCCAAAGACCCAAAGACCTCAATGACAGAGCAAGCGGAGGATAACATGGTACATGTTACAACGGCTTTGAAGGTGGAAGAAGGCTGCAACAGATTGAGAAGCCACAGTTGTCGTGTTAACATGCCATTAGATGGGACCTCACTCTGTGAAGATTGTGTGTTGATCATCTGTGCATTGACCTCCACACATTAAAAAAAACTCACGCACAGGCATCTTCCTAATTTGAAGAGGTACGAATGGAGGGCGAAAGAGAGAAATGATTTTTTGGCCTGTTGCTAGAGTTATTTGAGATTCAGATTCCATCATCATCATCATCGGCTTGGCTGTATCCGCTCTAATTACTTAAATATAGTTATAACAGTTTTCTATGTGTAAGCAATTTTTTTTAATCATGTCAGGAGCGACGCAAGAAACTGCTAGTTGCTTCTGGTATGAGAGAATTGGCAGTCTGTAGAGACATTGCCCAGGGGACACCTAGATGTGTTACCATCCTGTAGGAGGCTTCTCTCATATCCCCACATAGGAAACTGGAGATGAAAGGTGGGAGCTCACCTCGTGTCATGGATTCGAACCGCTGACCTTCAGGACAGCCGTTCAGCCAGCACAAGGGTTTAACCCATTGTGCCACCACAGCTCCTGTGTGATCAAATGAAGACTGGCACATGGCATATATTCATCTCAAAAACTAGAGCTGATAGAGGGGAACCGGTGTCATTTTTTGAATCAGCAGGTCAAATATACCCAGAAAGAGGTATAACATTTGAGGCACCAACATATGTGTTGGCCAGTGTACTCTACTAAAACTTTTACCCTCATTACTGCAGGGAACAGTGGCAAAGTCCAGGACTATAGCCACACAGAAACATGATGAGATGCTTCTCAGAACAACACCAGAAGAGCACTTTGTACTACGGTAGATCAGAGCAAAGGGTTACGTAGTCCAACATTCAGTTCTCACAAGTGGCCAACCAGATGGCTATGGGAAACAGTGTATTTTTTCTATGTGCTTTAAAATTACCTGTTGACTTGTGCAACTTGCTGTATTCATTAGAAATTGAAACATCAGCCAATTTGTCTGCAATGCCAGTAATACAGCTTAATGGTGTAACATTAGAAAATGTTGACCATTTCCACTACTTTGGGAGCCACCTCTCCACAAACGTCAACCTTAACACTGAAATAAAACACCGCCTGAGCTCTGCGAGAGCAGCATTTTTCCGAATGAAGCACAGAGTGTTTGAGAACCAGGACATCCTGCGTAACGTGGACAGTGTACAGACATCACATGCAACTCCTGGGCTGATTCTGTCGGCATTGCCTCTGAAAAATCCTGCAAATTTCTTGGGAAGACAAGCGGACAAATGTCAGCATGCTGGAGGAAGCAAAGACCACCAGCATTGAAGCGATGGTCCTCCGCCATCAACTCCGCTGGACCAGCCACATTGTCCGAATACCCAATCACCGTCTCCCAAAGCAGTTGCTCTACAGACAATGGAATTTTGGAGGACAAGAAGAGAGATTTAAAGATGGGCTCAAAGCCAACCTTAAAAACAGTGGCATAGACGCCGAGAACTGGGAAGCCCTGGCCCTTCAGCGCTTTAGCTGAAGGCCAGCTGTGACCAGCAGTGCTGTAGAATTTGAAGAGGCACGAATGGAGGGTGAAAAAGAGAAACATGCCAAGAGGAAGGCACGCTGAGCCGAGCTGCCTTCCACCTGGAAACCAATGCCCTCACTGTGGGAGAACATGCAGGTCAAGAATAGGGCTCCATAGTCACCTACGTACCCACCGAATTTGGAAGACAATCTTACTCGGAAATGAGGGGTCGCCTAAGTAAGTGAGTAGGTCATTAGAAACTGGTTTTGAGAAGCGCACTCTGTCTGATCTTGGAGTGATTGGTCATCAAAACTAGTAAATATTGATAGCCTAAACATAATAGACACTGTAAAGTTATGTTTTTTGTGAAGTTGTAACCTTTCACACCAGCAAAAACAAAATGAGGATGTTCTTCTACGTGCACATACTTGATCCTCACTAGTATTTTCTGCATGTATCTGGTAGAAAGGAGTTGGTGAAGACACACCCCGAGCAATGGAATGTGGGCACTCCCGGTTCAGTGAGAAAGGGCTGTTGGGCTCTGGAAACAACGTCACAAAAGGCCAAAAAGGAGCCATTTGTTGCTGCTGAAAAGAACCAAAAAAAGAACGCTGGGCTGGCATGGAGGCTGGGAAACAGGTCTAAAATGTATGAGGAAGTACAAAGAAAAAAGCAAGACAAGCAAAGAGGTCACATTGGCTGAAGGTAGAGAAATATGACAATGAATAGAGAAGCATTAACCTGACTAAGTGAAAGAGGTGAAGTGATTAATGTATTTACTAGAATCTAACACTCCCCTTTTTTGGCTAAATCACTTTGCCAAAATTAGGGTGGACATTAGACTTGATAATATTAGTACTGAGCCAAAGCAAAAGAGGGAGCTGCTTCAGTAGCACCTGGAGCTCTTATTTGATGGATACTATCTGTAATGTGGAGTCCCCAGTGGTGCAATGGGTTAAACTCTTGTGCCAGCAAGACTGCTGACCGACAGGTCAGTGTTTCAAATTCGGCGAGAGCAGGTTGAGCACCCTCTGTTAGCTCCAACTCCCCATGCAGGGACATGAGAGAAGCCTCCCACAAGGATGGTAAAGCATCAAATATCTGAGCGTCTCATGGGCAACGTCCTTGCAGACAGCCAATTCTCTCACACCTGAAGCGACTTGTAGTTTCTAAAGTCACTCCTGATACAGGAAAAAAATATCTAATTTAATTGTCATATCTCAATTTTATGTAATCCTGGTATTTGTAGTTTGGTGAGGCATCCGCATTCTTTGTCAGAAAAGGCTTAAGGCCTTGTCAAACTACAGCCCCCATGTTTCCCTAGCACTGAACCAAGACAAGTAAGTGTGATGCACCCCAAGGTTTTCTTTTCCATTGCTGAAAGTTTGGTGCTCTAACACTTTTGTTTTAAAAGAAGGAATTCTAAGCAGGCAACAACTGTAATTGTCATATTACAAAGAATGCAGCTTTCCCTGCTGCACATTACATTTGTCAACTAATACTTTTTTTGATTTCAGGGTTTTGAAAATTGTGCTGCACATTAGATTGGATGGCTCATTAGACTCGAGGTATGTTATGGAGCATAGGACCTCTTGAAAAATCAGTGTCTATAGGAGAACCTCATTACGAACAGGTAGGACTATGGCTGCATCTATACTGTAGTAGACTATAATGCAGTTTGACACCACTTTAATTGCCATGGCTTAATGGTATGGAACCATAGGAGTTGTAGTTTGCTGTGTTCCAAATGCAGAGAAGGCTAAAGATCTCATAAAATTACAATTCCCATAAATCCATAGATTGAGCCATGGCATTTAAAAGTGGTGTCACATTGCATTAATTCCTCAGGTATTGATGTACCCTGTGTCATTTTCATAGAATCATAGAATCACAGAGTTGGAAGAGACCTTGTGGGCCATCCAGTACAACTCCCTGCCAAGAAGCAGGAAAATCGCATTGAAAGCATCCCCGACAGATGGCCATCCAGCCTCTGCTTAAAAGCCTCCAAAGAAGGAGCCTCCACTTTCTTGGTAGGGGAAACTATGAGGAAAAATAATGTAGAACCAGAAAACTTTTGGAATGCTATATCCTGCTAATACTCCACACATAAAAACTGAGAGCAAGTTCACAGTGTGGTCAAAAAGGTGTGGCTAGATAAAAAGAGAGAAAGGCGTATTAATGAGGAAGAATACACAGAAGTTATACTGAGCTTGTGGAATCCTGGTTGTGCATAGCATGATTATCAATCATACAATCATAGAGCTGGAAGAGATCTCATGGGCCATCCAGTCCAAGCCCCTACTAAGAAGTAGGAAAATCACATTCAAAGCATCCCTGGCAGATGGCCATTCAGCCTCTGCTTAAAACCCTATAAAGAAAGAGTCTCCACCACACTCCGGGGCAGAGAGTTCCACTGCTGATCAGCTCTCACAGTCAGGAAGTTCTTCCCAACGTTCTTCCTAATCAATATATCACATATTATTCTAAAAACTGGATGCTTTTTAAAAGCTTGCTCAATGAATGATGACTAAAAAGGCCAATCCGAGATAGGCAAGTCCAGTTGCAGAAAGCACAGCAGAAAGTCTCCTTGTGACAATATAATAACATTTTATATTTTATCGGTGGGTTTTAATATAAACGTTAAATGATAATATAATAACATTTATATTAAAACCCACCGATAAATAATACAATTTAAAAACAGTTATTAAAATCACACCACCCGAAATCTAGTCTGTAGTCATTTCATTGGTCTGTTCACTATTCCTTATTATCTTACTGCACTGTGAGTTTTGCTGTCCAAAAGCTACAATTAATTCAGAAACAGGATTATATGACCGTTTCTGAGTATAGTGCACCTTCAAATTGCATTATATCGCAGTGTAGGCAAAGGTAAAGGTTTTCTCCTGACTCTGGGGGTTGGTGCTCATCACAATTTCTAAGCCGAAGAGCTGGCATTGTCCGTAGACACCTCCAAGGCCACGTGGCTGGCATGACTGCATGAAGCATCACTACCTTCTGCCGGAGTGGTACCTATTGATCTACTCACATTTTAATGTTTTCGGACTGCTAAGTTGGCAGAAG
Organism: Anolis apletophallus; assembly: GCA_030556195.1. Lineage (NCBI taxonomy): Eukaryota > Metazoa > Chordata > Lepidosauria > Squamata > Anolidae > Anolis > Anolis apletophallus. Next base: position 99,052,886 of record JARBWK010000009.1, read on the forward strand.
CTGGGGCCAACAGTGGGAGCTCATGCCACTCTCCAGATTCGAACCTGTGACCTTTTGGTCAACAGGTTTAGCAGCTCTGTGATTTAATTAATAATAATAATAAACTTTATTTATACTCTGCCACCATCTCCCCAAACAACAAATTACAATAAAAATAGAAATCAAAACACAAGCAACAACACAGTAAGATACAAACATATATGAATAAAGCAATATACAAATACAATATCCACAGTCACAGTGACAATGAGCAGGCCGCATGTACAAGATAAAATGTTAAAAAACTCAGGATGAGATGAAAAGGAGCAGATTATTTGCGAGGGAGAACTCGTATAGACACGGGTTGTCGTGATCCAGACCACCTTAAAAAGCCAGGCACAGTAAAGTTAGCAGTTAGAGTTTATTTGAAAGAGTCCCACACTTCCTCACTGTGACTCAAATGTGACTCTCTCTCTCATCCACAGGCTCAACTACAACACGGGTTTAACCCACTTCGCTACCAGGGGCTGTGGATTGGACTGGATGGCCTAAGATTCAAACTGAGAGTTATAATTTAATAGGCCAGACCAGGGCCGTAGCCAGGATTTTGATTCGGGGGGGTGTGTTTGGTTCGGGGGGGCTGAGACTGGGTGGAAGAGGGTCTACCCTAGCAAACCTTTTGTATTGTTATCCCAATAACCCCATTAATGTGGGATATAATGAGCATGGTGATCAGATCATGTTATGAATAAACATAACAGTTTAAATAATGTACCAGTAAGGCCTTTTCGCAGACCACTCTGAGAAGTTCGGGGGGGGCTGAAGCCCCTTAGCCCCGGCTACATGCCTGGGCCAGACGGAACTGTGGTTGAGAAAAAAAATGTGTAAGCAGAATAAAGGACAAAGAGAGAGAAAAAATGAACAATTGAGACCTATAAATCAAAATTCAGCACCTCTGGGAAAAGTAAACAACTACAGGTGTTCCGGGAGCAATTTCAAATGGATGATACAATGCCCAAATGAATGGTCATAGAGCAGGTCCCAAGTGAACAATTACAAAAAAAACCTTACACTGCTTGGAACATACCATATGATCCCATATTACTTCACCGATTCCTAGATTCTTGGATGGAACTAAAATGACGATAATATACTGCAAAACCAGTATGATGATTCAGAGATGTAAGGATCTAATGCAGTAAAATTTGCAAGGTGCAGAATGTTCACTAGAGTCCAATTGCATGACCACCCCATCTGAGGTCAAAAAATTTAACTCTAACTAGGTCTTTGAGAAGAACAAATACAGTGTGCTTATATGCACACAGTAAAACATGTTATGCCCCTGTAAAATGTTCTCTTTACTTTCTCATGGGAAAGAAAATTAAGGCAGTCATTTATCTGGGACAGATATCTAAAAAATAGGGCACTGTCAAATTTACAATGAGAACTGGACGACGGGGGTGAGCCTAGAGACAAAGAGAGTCCTAGAGAATTACTTTCCCCAGAAAAATAGAAAAGTGGATCTGAAGAAGTGGAGTCTCAGAAGTTCTCTTTCACATTAATATCACTTTTGACATGCCATGGCTGCATCCCGTGAAATCTTGAGATTTGTCGTTTTGTTCGGGCACTAGTTTTGGAAAATAGCATTAATAACCTTTTCAGGAAACCAGGAATCTCCACAGGGTTTTGGAAGCGTGATCCTTTTGGAGATTAATTGGCATTCACACTATTTGGAATAATCATAACCTATTGGAAAGGCATGACCTTGTTAGAAATCATAACCTTTTGTAAAGTATGATCTTCCTGAGAAAAGTTAAAAACTTGCTTGAGCCAACTACCTCCTTAGTGGTAAATATCTACTAGTATTCCTGCAAGGCAATTAGGTTTCTCAACTGTTAGACTGATACACCTAGATATCTCTTTGACTGTTACGAACAATGATATGCCAATGCACAAAAACCCAGCAGTGTTTCAGAAATGTTGTTTTCAGTGCCAACACACACACACACACACACTATATTTCTACCCCGTCCTTCTCAACCCGGGGGGGGGGGGGCACACACTCAGGGTGGCTTACAAGGCACATTAGATGCCGGCAACAGTACACAATATGAAATCACTAATACAACAAGATTAAAAACATCAAAGTTAAACAATTATCAGCAATCAAATTAAATTAAAAATTCCATCTATAACAAGTTCACATTCAATCAATGGCGTAAGCTTTATTTTCATTTCCGTCGTCATATTAGTCCATATATACTCTCCCTTAAAAAAATCTTGGTTTAAATCATGCTTTCAAGAGACAAAAAATAAGTAGTCTTTGTTAAAAGTAACCTATCTGGTTTACTCACAAACTTTATGTATTCAGCATACAGGTATATTTCTTATGAATCCAGTTATAGATACTGTAGGTTTGAAAGTTTCTCTGTGTAGACCACACAGGGCATCTTTCTTACAATCTTAACAGTCCAGAGTCTAAAGCAGTGGTTCTCAACCTGTGGGTGCCCAGGTGTTTTGATCTGCAACTCCCTGAAATCCCAGCCAGTTTACCAGCTGTTAAGATTTCTTACAGTTTACCTTCTTACCCTACAGGAGGCACTTGTCTGCAGGCAGGCATGTGCACTTTCTGGGCCTGCACGCCACACATGCACTCTTTTCAAAGCAAGGGGGCTGCTCACAAAAAGCAGGCTAGGAGCCGGGATTGGCTCCTGCTTCAATTTGTGTCAAACTGATTTTCTTACGGGGGGCTGGTTCCCATTACATGCTCCCAAAGGTAATGAAAGTAACAAAAGAACAAATGTAACAAAGGAAAAAAATGTGTGCACAACCCTAATATACAGTTCAATGCAGTTCAAAATGAATTATATGGGTCTACACCTATCATATAATGAAGGTCAAATGAAGTTAAAACTGCATTATTTGGCAATGTAGATCTACCCAAAGCCTTTTTTAGTCATATCATCAATACATTGTTTTATTTTTCAAAATATATTTAAGATCATAACACAAGACATTGAAGATCTTTGACCACATCTTCGCCCATGGTTTAATTTGTATATTAGATATATACAAAGTTCTGGATCCATTTTATCATATAATCTCTAACATTTTTCCTCTTCTATATCAAATTGGCATGAAAATTGGAGGAAGGAACATTAACAATTTAAGACACGCAGACGACACCATACTACTAGCAGAAAACACAGAATTAGTAGTGATGTTTGGTGTTGCTCAGGGTTCCTGCTTGATTCTTTTATTTTGAAGCTGCATTTTTCTGTTGTTCTATGCTGTTGTTTGTTTGTTTAATAGATAACGATGATGACAATAGAGTCCTGTATCAAATCCCTAGCTCTGTATTCATCTTTAAAGTTAAATGTCACTATGGATTTGACAAAGCACTCTATCCACACTATAAGCACATTTCTGTGGCTAGGGGCTATGCCAAAATATTTGCTATTAGGAGCAGAGAGATGCTCACTGTTACTAAACCAAGTGTGGGAAGGTGCCCCAAGCAAGATGAAGTTTGCAAAACACTTCCTTGACAATGGCTACAACACAAATGAAGAAATAACCAAACCTTGAGTGGCTCCACCTTTCCTGGAAGTGTATATAAGCCAATTAATTTAAAAGGCATAATTGTAAAACTCTGTGAACCCTTCCTTATAACAGGTGCAGAGCAGAACACAGATTGGACAAAGTTAATAATTCCAAGCCATTCCAAGAAATTATAATTTCAGTAAATAAACACGTTTGGCTAATTCCAACTAAAACTGGTCAGGGTTATTGCTTCACTTGCATGGTTTGTGGCCCATCACTGCCTCTGTTTAAGAAATCTTGTCACTCTGGCTTTTTTGGAAGACACAATTAAAGCACTATGGCCCCTTCTATACTGCCATATAAAATCCAGATTATCTGCTTTGAACAGGATTATATGAAAGTGCAGACTCATACAATTAAATTCAAAGCAGAAAATCTGGATTATATGGCAGTGTAGAAGGGGCCTATGATTCCATTTCAGCTTCTGTGCAATTTGTAGGCATCTACACTGTAGTATGAATGCAGGTTGACACCATTTTAACTGCCATGGCACTATGCTATGGAATCCTATGGAATTGGTAGTTTGGTGAGGCACCAGCCCTTTTTGGCAGAGAAGGCTAAAGGCTTTGTAAAATGACAACTCCCACAGCATTGAGCCATGGCACCGAAAGTGGTGTCAAACTGCATTAATTCTACAGTGTAAATGCACCTTGAGGAGGCACTAGCACTGCAAATTCTCAATAACGCTAACCCTGAACAAACATCTGGGGATGCTTGCCATAGTTGCAGGCAAAACGTCAGGAGAGAATGCTACTGGAACATAACTATACAGTAGGACTGTTTCCGAAGGCAAAAAAATGCTTCAATTTCGAAATCGGATGTTGATTTCATTCAAAAATCGGATGTGATTGACTTGTTTTTTATGTGTTTTTCGGAACTGATTCGGAAGTATTTCCAAAATTCGGAAGTCTTCGGAAGTCTTCAAAAATGGTGTCTGCCTTAAAAAAATGGCCCACAAAATCAGCAGAAGGGAGAGTCAGCTGTTAGCCATCAGCCAATGAGCAATCAGCAAGAAAATTTAGAAATGACACCCGAAATTCAGAATTCCAAACAAATTCGGAAATGCAACAGTGATCAGAAGTTGCTTCAAAAGTCGGAAGTAGGCAAAAAAACTTCCGAAATTCGGAAGTATCCAAAATTCAGAAAACAGTCCTACTATACAGTCCAAAAAAATCACAGCAACCCATCCTGAAGAAATCTTAACAAGAAAGGCTCATGATAGATTTCTTTTAGGGTCAGTTGTGACATATAAAAATATTTGATGTATGGTTTGAATGGAATTGTATGAAAGGTGTATGAATGGGGGCTAATTGCTCTGAAGATACAATTCTAAAATATTGAGGCCTGGAAAACAACTACACTTAGGAACTGTGATTAGAAATTGCTGAACTGCTGTGAGAACCATGGCAATGCTTAACTGTTGACATTGCTGACTTGAATAACTTTTGGGGGGGAAACAACCTATTTACTTTATCAGAGACAATGGCTCTTTACATTAAACACAAGTTTACAAGGTTCCTTACGTTGCATGGAATCAGTTTCTGCTGTAAGAGATCTGATTCTTGGCATCGCTCTTAGGGAAAGGATGTGTTTTAGAACTTTTGGAAGCGTTGGGAAAGTGGCACATTTGCAAGGAAGCAGCCTGGCCTAAAATATGTTCCTCTCTAGGAGGCAGGGAGAGAAATGATGATGTATGCATGAGGATGAATGAATGTGTATGGGTAATGTGAATACTGAGTGAAAATGTAATTCCTGTCTGTTAGCCAATGTAATTGCAGGTTGTTTGTGGATTCAATGTAGTTATGGTACATAGAATCTGTTTGCCGAAAATGTTGTTCTGATATCCTTTCTCTTATTGTTAAAAAAGAACCTATGCTTTAAAATTATTGAAAAGTTATTCATAACACAGTCATGAGCGATAATTTGCTTGAAGGCACAGTTGTTGTTATTGTGTGCCTTCATGTAATTTCTGAATTATAGAAACTCTAAAGAGAACTTATAATGGGGTTTACCTGGCAACATTTATTTGGAGGTGGTTTGCTTTGAGGCTGAGAGAGTGTGACTATTCCCTTTTCACCCAATGGGTTTCCATGGTGGAGTGGGGAGTTGAACTCTGATCTCCAGAGTTGTAGTCCTATGCCGTCCACCTCACCACAATGACCACTTTTGAGGGCACACTACAAAAATATTATTTCAAAAGTAATTTCAAATTATTTTATAAATTCAGATTTGAGGACACAACTTTTGTGTACTGTAAGTATCAGATTTCCCCAGTAAGCATGGCCATTGTCAGGGATGGGAAGACTCAGAGAGCTGCAGTCCAAAAAGTAGGAAATTTTCCAAAGTCTGCTCTATGTTGAATAGGAACTCAACTTTATAGGTTTAATGGGAACTCAACCAGTTGTCAAAACCTATAATATAAAATGCTGAGATAAAAATGAGATATTAGATAGATGATAGATAGATAGATAGACGATAGTAACAAATGCTAGCCATGTTCTTTCAAAAGCAGTGGTCTTTCTTGTTATGAGCTCACATTCTCTCACTCTTTAACTTTTGGATTGTAAGTGTGATTGATATTATGCATACTGGTTTTTTGTAAGCTGCCCTGAGTCCCCGATGGGAGAGGCTGTTTAATCTGTGGCCAGTCTGGAGCAGTAATACATAAGACTGGCCTTAGAGGCAGTGACACACGCCATGCCCGATTCATGATAGTAGCAGGGCAGCATCTACAGGTCCAACTGGCTGAAACTGTTGCCCCAGGGGAGTCCCTAGCCATTGCAGGCCCCTTGGGCTGACAGCAGCAGAGGCACAAATGCAACCAGGGAGAAGGAGGAAACAATGGCATTAGGGGTGATATAGGGAATGGCAGTGGCAGTGGCCAGTGTGGACGACGGAGCATCTGCCACATCAGAGCTGGTCATGCTGTCCACACCATGCCCCAAGTGCAGGGCTGCTCTGGAGTTTCACTAAGAGTGTAAATCATCTTAACCTATTGTATCACTCAATAAGGACTGAAAGACTCTGGACATCATGTAGACCAGTGTTTCCCAACCTTTTTTGAGCCGAGGCACACTTTTTACATTAACAAAATCCTGGGGCACACCAACCAAAATGACACAAAATGACACTCTAATACAGTAATGCATATAGTTAATTGACCTTGAGTTTTGGAGTTGTAGTTCACCTACATACAGAGAGCACTCTGGACTCAAACAATGTTGGATCAAGACCAAACTTGGCATGAATACTCAATATGCCCAAATGTGAACACAGATGGAGTTTGGGGAAAATAGACCTTGACGTTTGGGAGTTGTAGTTCACCTACATCCAGAGAGCACTCTGAACTCAAGCAATGATGGATCTGGACCAAACATGGAAAGTGGGCCCCTCAGGCAGTAGAGCAGTCCAAGGGCCGCCACCAGGCCCAGGCTCTGGGCCCAGGGTCCCGCCGCCAGCCTCAGCCACTCCCATTGCCACGGGTAGCAGCTCATGGGCGAAAAGGGCAGCGGGGGAGAGGGAGAAGGCGGCAATTCCCCGTCCCCGCTCTCAGCCATGACTCCGACCCCTCGCTCGCTGAGGCCGCGTGGAGGAGGAGCATGAGCGGTGGACGGGCTTCAGCCCCGCCCACTGAAGCCCGTCCACTGCTCATACTCCTCCTCCTCCTCCTCTGCGTGGCCTCAGCGATCTAGGGGCCAGAGTCATGGCAGAGAGCGGGGACAGGGGCTGCTCTCCGCCATGACTCCCGCCCCTCGCTCGCTGAGGCCACGCAGAGGAGGAGGAGCATGAGCGGTGGACGGGCTTCAGCCCCGCCCACTGAAGCCCGCCCACCGCTCATGCTCCTCCTCCTCCACGCGGCCTCAGCGAGCGAGGGGCCGGAGTCATGGCAGAGAGCAGGGATAGGGGCCGCTCTCCACCATGACTCTCGCCCGCTGAGGAGGAGGAGCATGAGCAGTAGACGGGCTTCAGTGGGCGCAGCTTGGGCAGATGCGTGCCTTCCTCAATCCGGCACGAGCAAGCTTCTGCCACTGGGAAGGGAGTGGGGCCCAAGTGACGTAACCCTTCCCTCCTCCCTCCCTCGATTGGAGGCTGGCTGGGGAAACGGCTGAAGGAGGCTGTGCCCCGGCCCCTTCTTTTTCTTCACCGCCGCCCGGCCCTTCCTCCTCCTCCCCCAAGCAGCAGGAGTTCGGCAGGAGGGGGAGAAAGGGGGGGGAGACATTTTTCATGGCACACCAGATGATCCGTCATGGAACAGTAGTGTGCCGCGGAACAGCGGTTGGGAAACACTGATGTAGACAACCAGGATGGGCACTGCAAGATTTGGACTTTTGTAGACAAGCCCTATATCTTACCAAGAAATATTTGGGATAGAGTTCAGAATCTCTCTCTGCAGGTCAGAGTCAACTTGAAGGCACATAGCAACAACATGGCATCCAATATGGATTTTGACTCTTGCTACACTACTTTCTGCCATGGCACAGTAGGTTTAAACAATGACATGGATAGAAACCAAATCAAATACCTGGCTTCTAGAACAACTTGAACTATTGAATTCAAGTTTCTCTAAAAAGAAATGCTCCACTTTGAAAGGCAAGTGCACTTTTGGTTTTGTTTATTTATGCATTGATTTTGGACAAGAGAGGGCAGGGTGTGAGCGCTTAAGTTGTAGCAACTGATGAATTCTGTTTGTGTTGGATTCAAGCTTCACTGTGATTAAGTTCTTGTCACACTTTCTTCTGTCCAGCTTCTTTGGGCAGACTCTAAATCTGTTCAGGCTAGTCCATCGTGTCTTCTGAAACCACATTGAAGACATTTTACATTTTTATAAAAATAGTTCTATACATGATAAACCCACAGTGCCAAACAGTAGGTTAGAAAGCCTCTGAAGTGAAACCATTAAAAACAATAGATGTGTTCCAGTATTTGCGACAGAGTGACAACCAAGTGTTCAATATGCATACAGACAATCATTAAATGATAAAAGGGACACCAAGGCTCATGTGGTTCACACCTTTCCAGAACAGGGAACCACGGGTAAAGTATTTATGAAAGGTAGCCATTCAACTTTTGTTTAAACACCTGCAATTAAGGTTATGGTTGATTGCATTAAGGCAATCTACCATACTGTGCAGCAAGCCAAAAATGTTATGACATTCTTACTGTTTAACTAAACACAAACCCAAACAGGGAAGTAATATATTCTAGACACAATGAACCAGAATGCTATGATTTAACACTGCATCAGTTGTAATATAACTAGTTAACAAACACATCACCATCAACAGAGATACATTATGGGGAAGGATGGTTAGGAGAAAGTTCAAATTTAGTGTGCATAAATTATGGTACTCCTAGTGCCATTGGACTGCAGTCAAAGTGGATAATACCGTCTATATTCAAACAATGTTCAACAGAATGGATCTGTTCATAATATAACCAATGAAGGATCCAGACAGTGAAAAGGAAAATCCGAAGATAAAGCCAAATGGCCACTGTATCTCGGGCCATTTGGTTTTTTCTTCGGCTTTTCCTTTTCACTGTCTGGATCCTTCATTGGTTATATTATGAACAGATGCATATGGATTTATCAACATTGCTGGATCCTAGTCTTTCTCTGGATATGAACATGCCCTCATATTCTTGAGCGGTACTCTTTTCTCATGGATTTATTGTGGATGGTTTGTTCATTATATATGTTTTACTGCTTTATCTGAGGTTCCATTCACTTTATTGATTGGGAGGGAATCTGAGTCACCTCTTCTGTTGTTCTAGTCAATAGTGGAAGGGAAGGATAGCGGGAGAAAGAGGGAGGGAGGGAGGGAGGGAAGGAAGGAAGGAAAGAGAGAAGGAAGTACAAAAGGGTGGAAGGGAATGGAGGAAGAGAGAAAGACAGAGGGGAAGGGGGAAACAGGGAAGGAAGGAAAGGCAAAAGGGAAGGAAGGAAAGGCAAAAGGGAAGGAAGGAAGGAAGGAGAAAGGGAGAGAGGGAAGGAAGGATGAAAGGGTGAAAGGGAAGGAGAAAGAGAGGGAAGGAGGAAAGAAAGAGAGAAGGAAGGAGGGATAGGATGGTGAGAGAGCCTCGGGTCTGGATTTCCCCATACCTGATCCAACTCATTGTCTACACAGACAGGCATCACCTCTGCAGAGTTAGGCAAGCTCTGGATGACTCAAAATTCTGTCACAAAGTTGGCAAGGAGGCCATAACTTTGTCCCCTTGCACTCTGTCATCCTTTCGTGACTTCATATGTTGAATCAAAAATCATGATCTCCAGCCATCGGCCATTCTGGGTGATTATTATGGGAGCTGTAGTTCAGAGGAAGGGGCTGTGGCTCAAGCAACTGGAGTCAGTTTATTGTTCCCAGCATTTCCCAGTCAACATGGCCGGATCTAGGGAGTGGTATTCCCCCAAAGCAACATTCTTCAGCTCTGGCCAAAGTGATGTCTCCATTTAGCTATGAGGCTTATTAGCAAACCTTTGATTTATCTGAGCAGTCGAAATGCTCCTCATCCTTGGAGATAAGTCAAAGTGTCAAACAGACAAATAAAAGGAAGCAATATATCTCCTACTCCTAATCAATTCACTTTCTTATTACCAGAGGAGCTCTAAAAATCCATACCTTGAAGCAACATGGAGTTCAAAGGTCAAAGAAGCAAAGCAGTTGCTTGTGGGGCCATCCTGAAAGGCAGCTGTGGGATTCTGTGATAATGAGCTCACTATACGTACTTGGTCACAGACAGCATTTACAGCTAGATTTTTATCTGGGATCTTAAGAGAGAGAAAAAAGTTTTTTTGGTGGGGTGGGGGTGGGGGTTCCTAGCCCCAGATTTTCCAACATCCACATGACATCATTTTCGCTTTGGGCACATTACTCCCTAAGATTGATGTTCTCCCCAGAAAAGAAGGGTAGAGAAGACCACAGAGCCATCATTTTTCTTGATTTATATTCCTAACCTCCTCAAGGTGTTCAGAGACTGCATTTATCTTTGCCCCCTATTCCAGCAGCATCTGGTTATGATTACAAGAATTTAGTGTCTCCCTCTCTCACGCCTATAGCCACACACCAGAGGTTCCTGACTAGGCTATTTTGACATTGTTTGGAACAATTCTGCAAAGAAAGGCATTATTTATATATATACAGTATATCCCTTTGTGCGTTAGCAGCATTACTCCTGCATGCTCCCCATTTGGTTGCTGTATTTCTTGAAAGTCATCAAAAGCTGTCCCCAGCTGTGCAGGCTGTTCTTTTGTTTGTCTCTCCTCCTGAGCGGGATAGTTGGTCTTTCAGTAGGATTGAATTTCCTCAATGTTGCATTACAGGCTTGTGTTCCAGCCTCCCTGCGATCATATTGTAGTGGAGGTCCACCTTCTCATGAGCTTAAGCCGCATAATCAGATCTGTTTTGGAATCGTATCTGGAAATCCAATCACCTCTATTGTCAATCTCTCTTGTACCTTGCTAATGAAAGATATTAAACATGGATCTTTGGCAGGATCTAATTCACTGCACTTCGCCCACAGCTTCTCTTCCCTGCCATTATTGAGATTTCTAATTCCTTTCAGTAGCGTTTAAAGAAAGCATTGTTTCCCCTTGGTCTTCTCAAGGTGCTACATGAATACCTCAATGCATTTTCCCCATGCTATTTTTACAGCCATATTAATGCCTGTATTTACTAAGCAGGAAATCATGTTGGAAAAATGAGTATGTATACCCTGACCTACATTTAGGTTTATGTTTTAACAGCTCTTATACCTTGCCTCTGAAATAGCTAATCACTGGCTGGCTTTGTTCATGGATAACGGGGCTGAACATTAATATAAGATATTAGATATGAGCAACACATCTAATGAATAACTGGTATGGGAGTGGAATGTACGCCATGTGAAAAGCATCCACATTCTATAAAATAATGGACAGTACAGACTTGCAGCTCAGATGAGGTCGCAAAAGTCAAACCTTTCTATTATAGCTGAATAATTGCAATGTCTGGAGTTTCAAAGTTTTCCAAATAGTTTCCACTTGGACAAAGGCAAACACTGAATAGGGTAGAAAAAGGAAACAGAGGTGCTGATGAATTCCAATAAAATTAGTGATTCTGCCAAATGAAAACACTTTTTCAAAATGACTTCTAAGTCTCTGTTTGCCTTCATCAGATGCTGTCTGATTTCCTTCGCACTGTTTTGTTTTCTATATTTGATAATATCCCCATCTACACTGATCAGTTAACACAGTTTGGAGGAAGCTTCAAACTGTGGCAGCCAGACAATAAAACCAAATAAAAAAAGTGTGTAAAAGTGTGACGAAATGAAAATCATGTGTAATTAAAATTTAACGAGTCCACATAATGTCTTGCCAGAGAAAGAAAATATGCCACACAGATGAACAGTAAAGAACAGGTAGTTTACTCTTTGTAGTTCAGAAAAACATACAGTAGAGTTTCGCTTATCCAACCTTCGCTCATCCATCGTTCTATATTATCCAATGCAGTCTGCCTCATGCTCGGATCCGCAGCTGATTCAATACACTGTAATGTTTTGGTGCTAAATTTGTAAATACAGTAATTACTACATAACATGACCATGTATTGAACTGCTTTTTGTGTTGATTTGTTGTAAAACATGATGTTTTGCTGCTTAATTTGTAAAATCACAATGTAATTTGACATTTAATAGGTTTTTCCTTAGTCCCTCCTTATTATCCAACATTTTTGCTTATCCAACATTCTGCCGGCCCATTTATGTTGGATAAGTGAGACTCTACTATATTTACAATCATGTGATCAGTCACACTAATGCACATATTAGAGAGGGCAGCAGCGGGACAGCTGCAGCGGTTCTTGGACGATACAGCCGGATTAGATCCCTTCCAGTCCGGCTTCCGCTTTGGGCACAGGACAGAGACTGTGCTGGTCTCTATCACAGACCAGCTGTGCTGCCAGCTGGACCAAGGTGGGTCAGCGCTGCTCGTGTTATTGGACCTCACGGCAGCATTTGACACAGTTGACCATTCTCTATTGATCCACCGTTTAGCCATGAGGGGAGTGAGGGGGTCCGCTTTTAAATGGGTGACCTCCTTTCTCCAAGATCGGGGACAACGGGTGGATAGGAGAGGGATGGTCTCAGAAAGGGTCCCCCTTAATTGTAGGGTCCCCCAAGGGGCTATCCTCTATTATTTAACATCTATATGCGTCCACTTGCCCAACTGGTGTGTAGTTTCGGTCTGGAGTGTCATCAATACGCTGATGACACCCAGCTGATGCTGAGGATGGAAGGCCGGTCAGACTCTGTACGTGATTATTTCCATCAGTGCCTGGAAGCCGTGACTGGGTGGCTGCGGGCCAGCAGGTTGAAGGTGAACCCGTCGAAGACGGAGGACCTGTGGCTGGGTCGTCCTGGGGGGGGGGGGAGTTCCGGGTGCCAATAATGGATGGTGAGGTGGTTAGTCCGTCGCTGCTGATTAAAAGCCTGTGGGTCCAAGTGGACCCTCTGCTGACGATGGAGGCTCAGGTCTCCACCGTGAGCAGAGCAGCATTTTTCCATCTGCACCAGGTGATGTGGCTGGCACCCTACCTTTCCGTGAAGACCTAGCCGCTGTAATCCAGACCACGGTCATCTCGAGACTGGACTACTGTAATGCCCTTTACATTGGCCTTCCTTTGTCGGTAATCCGGAAATTGAAGATGGTGCAAAACGCTGTGGCTTGACTGCTGGTTGGAGTGGCACTAACATGCCACATCACACCAATCCTCCAGCATTTGCACTGGCTTCCCATCGAGTACCGGATTGCCTTCAAAGTGCTGGTGTTAACCTTTAAGGCCTTGCATGGTCTGGGGCCAGTGTATCTGAAGGACCGCCTCTCCCTGCACATTCCCCAGAGACCACTACGGTCCATGGACCAAAACCTATTGGAGGTTCCAACACTCAAGGTTTGCCGATTGTCATCGACTCGGCAGTGCACCTTTTCTGTAGTGGCGCCTACCCTGTGGAACGCCCTCCCGGCAGAGGCACGAGCAATAACGGAGTTACAGGCCTTCAGGAGGGCCTGTAAGACCACCCTGTTCCGCCAGTTTAATCTCTAAGGTTGTGCTTTCCATTCTGGTCCTAATCTGTTTTTATTGTGTTTTTAACTATGTTGTGTTCTGTATTCATTGTTGTGAACCACCCTGAGCCTTTTTGGGAAGGGTGGTATATAAATCAAAATAATAAAAAAATATTGTCCTTTTAGAGAGATTTAAAATGGTCTTTCTTTGTCCATGTGAAGAATCTTCCTCCCAGCAGCTCATGAGGCAAAAGTACAGTACAAAGGTACACTACAAGCACCTGTACAGTCCAGGCTTAAAAATGTAACCGTGTCCAACAGTCCCAGGCTCAGCCAGCTCCCTGGGCATAGCTCAACCAATCAACTTTGTGCATCTTATTTTATAGTTGACACACACACTAACTGATTTTTTACATGCGCCAACGTTCATACACGCTTCAAACTGTGGCAGCCAGACAATAAACACCAAAGAAAAAAGTGAGCGAAAGAAGCACAGTGTACCTTCAAGTCACATGTATACCTATAACAACCCTATGAGTTTTACTGGACATTCTTAGGCAAGGAATACTGGGAGTTGTGAAGTATTTTTGCGTGAAAACATCTGGACACTATATAATGCCAATTTTAGGAAGTTTTGCCATGAGAAACAGCTAGCCAGAATTCAATGAAATCCATATGGGTAACAATACCATCCCAAAATGGAAAACTATTAATCTCTAAAGTGGATCAGATAAAATGTGTAGCTCACCATGTAGATAAACAAAGACTTAATAATGCAGCTTTCTTTCCCCAAGCTGACGATGTCCAGATGTGTCAGGATGCAATTCTTGCAATCTTTTACTCATGCTGGTCAGGGGATTGTGGGGTTTATAGTGGGGGGAAATAGAGCAAGGCAGGGGTGGACACAGTGCAGACATCCAGATGTTGTTGATCTCCTTTACACTGTTTTGCTTTCTATATTTGACTCTTTTTTTGCACTTGCAGGTGGTTTTGCAAGTCTTTCAACCACCCTTAGGCCCCTCGCTGACTGTACTTGCCCCGTGAGAGAACTTCCTTGAGCAACAAGGCTATTTTGAACTTTTGCGTGCTCCTATTTCCTTAGCAGGCAATATTGTAGTGTGCAGCTGGACACCATGACTGAGATGCCACATGGCTGCATGTAATGTAAGAGTTCCCCTTGTGGAAATTTAGCTATTGCTCCATTGTCACCAGCCCAAGAACTCACTGCAACACTGTGACAGCCACCCTTACAGTCATACTGTGGCTAGTAAAGAAAGAAGTGGGATGAAATTAGAGGCAAATCAGACTGAAGATATCTTTCAAGCTATCATGGGGTCCTCTAGAGCAGTTTCTCAATTATGCTCCTCCAGGTATTTTGGACTTCAGCTCCCAGAAAGCCCAGCCATCTTACCAGCTGATAGTAATTGTGGGAGCTGAAGGTCAAAAGACCTGGAGAAACGCAGTTTGAGAAACACTGCTCTAGGCCTTCAACTCCCAGAAATCCTAACAGCTGATAAACTGGCTGGTATTTCTGAGAGTTGTAGGCCAAAACACCTGGGGAACCACAGGTTGAAAACAAACTCCTCTAGAGCATAGATTCCTAAATTGTGGGTTATGACCCCATTTGGGGTCCTCTAAGTGAATTTGGTGATTGTGGAAAAATTGTTTAGTTAATGCTTCAGCTGCCACTTGAGGTTGCAAATCAAGGGTGCCAGCATGGCATGGAATTTATTTATTTATTTACAGTATTTATATTCTGCCCTTCTCACCCCGAAGGGGACTCAGAGAAGATTACAATGCATACATACATGGCAAACATTCAGTATCGTTTTTAGACATACAAGACATACAGATAGATAGAGCTCATTCAGCAGTTTTTCCAACTTTGGATCCTGGAGGTTGCTTGATTCTGGCCACAAGGAGGAGCTGTCACTTCATCCATTATGACACTGAGTTTTTTTATCGTAGTATTTCCTCCTTGCTGTTTGGTCTTCAGCATTTTTATGGTGTCATAAACTAATCTCCCCACTTTAAGTGGTCCCTAATTTTTGTAACCAAAGCACAGCTGTTTTTGAACTGCTTAGGTGAACAGTAAGATGGGCTATTAACAGTCAGGAGCTCAACCCCAACACAGTTTTCAAACTTGCCACCTTCCAGTCAGGAGTGATGAAAAAGGATAAAGATGCTCTATGCCCTGTAGTATCAAATATTCAACTAAGATTAAATCTTTATGTAAAAACAAATAAGCACATTCTCCCTAATATGCACATATCTTTCATCTTTAATAAATTATCAATTATATGTATACCAAATAATTATTTTAAAATGCATTTCTTTCTGATTTGTTATCTGTAAATGTTTGAATTGTATTCCTAATTTTCTATACCAGTGGTTCCCAACCTGTGGGTCACCAGATGTTTTGGCTTCAATTCCAAGATATCCTAACAGCTGGTAAACTGACTGGGATTTCTGGGAGTTGTAGGCTAAAACACCTGGAGACCCACAGGTTGAGAACCACTGTTCTATACCTATATACATGGGGTTACAAAAAAGGAAGGTCTACCTCTGTCACTATCATGTCATCCTGGCTTGTTTAAAACAAAATAAAATTGGATAGCCTTTCTCTCTAGGACTGCCATTCCCTGAGGTTTTTGGACAAAATCTGAGAGACCTAGGGATGGTCCCTAATGTACATTGTAGCAATTTGCTGCTCTACTACCGTAGGTGAGCTGGAGATTTGATTATGGCCCTTTGTCTCTTGCAATGAGGCCAACCAAACCGTTTGTTTCCTGGATTGCTGTGAGTTTTCTGGGCTGTATGGCTACAGAAGCATTCTCTCCTGACGTTTCGCCAGCATCTGTGGCAGGCATCCCCAGAGGTTGTGAGGTCTGTTGGAAACTAGGCAAGTGGGGTTTATATATCTGTGGAATGTCCAGGGTGGGAGAAAGAACTCTTGTCTGTTTGAGGCAAGTGTGAATTTTGTAATTGGCCACCTTGATTAGCATTGATGTTTTTATATGACTGTAAACCGCTCCGAGCCCTTGGGGAGTGGCGGCATATAAGTCCAAAAACTAAATAAATAAATAAATTTGATGGCCTTGCAGCTTCAAAGCCTGGCTGGTTGCTGCCTGGGGAATCCTTTGTTGGGAGGTGTTAGCTAGCTCTGATTGATTCTTGTCTGGAAATCCCCTCATTTTTAAAAAAGTGTTGCTCTTTATTTACTGTCCTGATTTTAGAGTTTTTCAAAGCCAGATTTTGTTCGTTTTCATTGTTTTCTCCTTTACTTTTGAAATTTTCCACATGCTTGTGGATTTCAGTGCTTTCTCTGTGTAGTTTTACATGGTAGTTTATAGAGTGGTCTAGCATTTCTGTGTTCTCAGACAATATGCTGTGTCCAGATTGGTTCATCAGGTGCTCTGCTATGTCTGGAAGTGACCCATGGAAACTGGTAACTCAGGGCCAAACCTTGAGATCTGGCAGTCCTATTCCTCACTAGCGACATCAATTGCTGTTGTGTGCCTCCAAGTTGTTTCCAACGTATGGCAACCAAAGGCAACCCTATCAGTTTTTCCCCCCTGGGACTGAAAGTGTGACTTGCTCAAGGTCACTCAGTGGTTTATTCTATGGCTAAGTGGGTATCGAACCCTGGACTCCAGAGTTCTAATCCAACACGCAAACCACTTTACCACACTGGCTCTCAGCTACCTACCTGACATTGAACATCCCCTCTACTTCTGTTGCTCTCGGAGGAAAGCAGCCCACAGAGCTCCCACATGCAGCAGCTGTGGAAATCCCTTCTGGTAGAAATTTCATTGTCCTCCATGTGTCATCATTCAGGCATCTGCTTAAAAGGTACTTATTTTTGCAGGCTTTCTAAATGTAAGCAAGTGTTTTATTTGTTCTGCAGCTTGGTTTTATGGTTGGTTTGATTGCTGCTTTATTGGCTTTTATTAGTTGTGAATTTAGAGTTGTGGTTTTAAGTGTGTTTTAATATAGGTTGTTAGTTACTATGTGCTCTGTGTGGGTGGGTGAGAACCAAATCAAATAAAAATTAACCTGCCTGTCTTTCTCTGTCAGATCATTTTGGTCCTGTGTACCCTTTTATTGAACCATCCAGAGAAGAATTCCACAATATATTTCTATGAGAGGACTTGGGGTTTGTGCCAGTAAATCTTTGGGAGTAGCAAAGCCCTAGGAAGTCTTCTGCGATACTAATGAGAAAACTTCACTAAGGTAAAGCTGTTTGTTAGACCTCTAGTGCACAATTCGTTCCTGTAACTGATTTCCTCTGAAAGTTTGTATATTTTCAAAACTTTGCTTGCACTTGCCAAACTTTCCACTTTGAATGGCTTCTTCTAGCATTTACAACTGGAAACCAAAGAACGGGTATCCTGGAAATGCAACTCATAAAGCCACCAAAATAGAATCATAGAGTTGGAAGAGACCTCGTGGGCCATCCAGTCCAACCATCCTGCCAAGAAGCAGGAAAATCGCATTTAAAGCACCCCTGACAGATAGCCATCTAGCCTCTGCTTAAAAGCCTCCAAAGAAGGAGCCTCCACCACACTCTGGGGCAGAGAGTTCCGCTGCTGAACAGCTCTCACAGTTAGGAAGTTCTTCATGTTCAGGTGGAATCTCCTTTCCTGTAGTTTGAAGCCATTGTTCCACATACTCGTCCCCAGAGCAGCGGGGAAAAAGCTGGCTTCCTCCTCCCAATGGCTTTCCCCCAGATATTTATACATGGTTATCATGTTCCTGTCAGCCTTCTCTTCTCCGGGTTAAACATGGCCAACTCTTTAAACCGCTCCTCACAGGGGTTGTTCTCCAGACCCTTGATCACTTTAGTCACCCTCCTCTGGACACATTCCAGCTTGTCAACATCTCCCTTCAATTGTGGTGCCCTGAATTAAACACAGTGTGATTCCAGATGTGGTCTGACCAAGACAGAATATAGGGGTAGCATGATTTCCCAAGATCTGGACACTAGACTCATATTTATGCAGGCCAAAATCCCACTGGCTTTTTAATCTGCTGCATCACATTGTTGGCTCATGTTTAACTTGTTATACACGAGGACACCCAAGATCTTTTTCACACATACTGCTCTCAAGCCAGGCGTCCCTCATTCTGTATTATTGCATTTCCTTTTTTTCTGCCTAAGTGGAGTGTCTTGCATTTGTCCCTGTTGAACTTCATTTTGTTAGTTTTGACCAATCATCTCTCTAATCTGTTAAGATCATTTTGATTCCTGCTCCTGTCTTCTGGAGTATTGGCTATTCCTCCCAATTTGATGCCATCTACAAACCTGATGATCTAAGCCTGATGATGTTGAACAGAACAAAACCCTGCAGCACTTTGTTTCATATTTCTTTGTCTATGTACTCAAGCCTGCTGCTTCCTCCTTATCTGTTGGGGGTCACTTCCTCCTTCTTCAAAAAGTTAGTTCATCTTTTAGTTTCCTTTCTCTGCATGGGAAATAGCCATGGGACTCCTACTGTAATAACAGCTGCAGGCAATGCCAACCCACCTCTGAATATTACTTGCAGAAGAAAAATGTGAAATTTAGGAGTCACCAAAAGTTGACAGGCAATTTTAAGTCCCTTAAGTTTCTTTTCCACTGCACAGTAATAGCACTTTGATTCCACTGTAAGTGCCGTGATTATGTCTTATGGATTTCTCGGGTTTACAGCTTGGAGAGGTACTTAGAATCCTCTGGCACAGAATTCTGACTACTTCATGAAACTCCATACTTTCTCACACGAGAAGGTCTGCAGCATTCTGCAGCATTCATATCCCTGGAATTTACTGGGCAGTCACCCTGGTTATGCACTGCTTAGTATTATTTGCCTCTCCGTTGCCGCCCCCTTGTTGTGGGGGAGAGGCTTGCGTATCCTAATGAAGTTGTGAGCTATGCTGGCGGTGGCATAATAGCCACCAGTAGGGCCTCTCATGCCAGACAGGTCACAACCAAAGGGTCTGACAAAGAGCGTCAAAGGGCAGGATGGGCTCTCTAGCCTTTTGGCAACCATCCTAGGAGAAGGAAAACTCGGATTTAAAACCTGGGCAGATGGTGCTCGTTTAACCCTGTAAGGTCAGCCTTCTAGAGAAGGAAACTTGAACCAAACCTACAACCTGAGGACCTCGCTGCCACCATCCCAGCTTGCTAGGCCCCGACAGACAAACCTTTGGTTTAAAGGGTGAGGCCAGTTCTGTGTACGCTGTGCTCCACCAGACAAATCAATTGCACAGGCTCGAAGGACACATCCAACCGCCGAATCATCAAGGTGCTTGTAGAAAGCGTGGGATGAGTCCTTCCTGTATCTTCATTCGCGAAGAAAAGCCAAGAAGAAGAAGAAGGAGTATTATTTGAATGATAATGCTTTGCTGTTCCGTGAGTCCCATAGATGCCACCTCTGTTCAATATAGCCCTTACATATCCCAGGGTTTCGTAAGATGAGACCATTGCAGTTAAAGTGGTAACAAAGAGCTATTATTCTGTAATACAGAAGACACCCAAGATACCTAACATATATGCATACACAGAGTTAGGTGTATAGGAAAATGAGAGCATTTAGCCTCAAAGAGGAATGATTTAACATGGTCCCCAAATTTCCAGCCTTGCAAAGAGCGAGACACTGAAAATTATTAACACCTAGAAACGTTATATTTGCTGTGTAACTTTGCCTGCTCCTGCTCTTTGGATGCCTAACTTGAATTTCTAAATGCTTTAAGTTCCCAAAATTTGGGGAAATGTTTTTGAGGGGGCAGATTTATTTTGGAGGCAACGCCTTCACACACACACAAACACACAACACACACATAGCTACAATTCTACTGCTAGCTTATCACTACATTTTGTGTGTGTCAGGAGTGATTTGAGAAACTACAAGTTGTTTCTGGTGTGAGAGAATTAGCCATCTGCAAGGACATTGCCCAGGGGATGCCCAGATGTTTGATGTTTTACCATCCTTGTGAGAGGCTTCTCTCATGTCCCCGCATGAGGAGCTGGAGCTGATAGAGGGAGCTCATCCACACTCTCCCCGGATTCGAACCTACAACCTGTTGGTCTCCAGTCCTGCCGGGACAAGGTTTTAACCCATTGAGCAACCAGGGGCTCCTACATATGATAGCCAGCAACTTAAGGGACCATGCATCCAAATAAAAAATGAACTTTTTTGTTTATGTCCTTTCCTATCCCAAGGCAGTTTTCTGGAAACAGATTTCCCGAAACAATGAATATTATGGTTTTTTAAAAAAATACTTAGTGACTCCTGGTTCTACCATAATTTCGTACTGCGCTAGCTTTGCTAAACTGACTTGATGCAACTACCAAATATTCTTTCAGCCGCACCTCGCCTCAGCTGTCCCTTTTCTCATTCAGGAGAGGCAATAAAGTGACTTCCCCAGTGTTATTGAATGGGCCACAGCCATAGCTTTGGTGCTAAGCCAAGGTGAGCATGGCAAAGCCAACTTTTTCTCTTGCTGGCATGGGCAAGAGCTGGCCACCCACACAGCCATGGCGGATATGTTGTACTTGACTTGTCACAATAGAAAGACAGGGCTTTTTTCTGTGCAAGTTCAAGCCCACTCATCTTGATCCTGGCCCTGACACACATAATGCTTCACTTAGTATTCCTGCCCCACTAACACCCACTTTCTGTGTTACAGGCAGGAGTTGCTAAAGCAACATCTACCATACTGCAAAAGACATCACAGCCCAGCTTCACAGGATATTTGACTAGTGCCATCTCCTGGCTCTTCGGTTATTTATTCTAATCTTCCTGAAAAGTACAAAAACTACCTTGTTATTTTTTTTTGAAGTAGTTCTTTTTTTTCCTTTTGTGTGCTCTCTTTGTTATATCTTTATCCCAAAAGGAATTCGTACTAGTCAGGATGTGTCCACACTAATTATTATAGCAATCCGAGATCACTTGAATGTACTTGGGCCTATTCTATAGAATGCTGGGATTTGTAGTTTGATACATTTATTTATAATTTATTTACTTCATTTGTTACATAGCTTTTCTCACCTGGGGGGATGACATGGGACTCAAAGCAGTTTCCAACCTATATGCGGCAAAATTCAATGCCTCACATACCCAAAAACCTAACATGAAACAATATTAACATACAGCTATCAATTAAATCATAAAAATGCAACAACATTTAAACAATAAAATGTGAAGTTAAAAACATATTATAAATGTTAAAATCACACAATCCAACAATCCTAGTCCAGGGCCGTTCCAAATATCAGTATCTATTGCACATACTGATCATTTCTTGAATTGCTTACTGCACAAAGGCTTGGTCCCATAGCTAGGTTTATACTTTTTCTGAAGGCCAGGAGGGAGGGTGCTGATCTAATATTCCTAGGGAGGGAATACCATAGCCAAGGGGCCACCACTGAGAAGGCCCTGTCTTTTGTCCCCACCAGTCGCACTTGTGAGGGAGGTGGGACCAAGAGCAGAGCCTCTCCGGACAATCTTAAACTCTGAGATGGTTCATAGAGGGAGATAGGTTTGGACAAATAAGATGGGCCGGAACCATTTAGGGCTTTATAGACTAAAGCCAGTACTTTGAATTGTGCTCGGTAGCAGACTGCCAGCCAGTGGAGTTGGAGCCGGAGAGATAGCACAGTGGTAACAACAGCTGTGCTGGCAATCTGAAGGTTGCATGTTCGAATCCCAGGCTGGTTTGGACACCCAGCTGTGAGCCCTGTCCACTGTTTACCCAATAGTTCGAAAACAGCTCAGCTGTGATTAGATAAAACTGGGAACCACCAAGCGGGGAAGGATTTTTTCAAGGACTTACAATGCCTAAATAAAACGATCGGCTGCCTGAAGGTGGAATGTGGAAAACAGAGGCTGCCCATCATGAGGATGAAGCAACAGCACCCCTTGTGACGTAATCACACCCTGTGACGCAATCATACCCTGTGATGCACCCTGTGATGCAGCCTGAAGAAAATCCTTCTAAAATTGTACTTGTCATGTGTTGTATGTAATTGTATGTGGAACTGGCAGTGACTGTCTGCCGTATGTGTGATGTAATCTGCTCTGAGTCCCCTTCAGGGTGAGAAGAGCGGAATATAAATAAAGTGTATTATTATTATTATTATTATTATTATTATTGGTGTAACAGGGGGGTTGTGTGCTCCCTGTACCCCACTCTGGTGAGCAGTCTGACTGCTACCCATTGGACCAATTGCAGCTTCTAAACAGTCTTCAAAGAGTGCATTGCAGTATATGGGATGTAACCAGAGCATGGACAACTGTGGCCAAATCAAAACTCTGGCACAGTGATTCCCAACCTTTGGCCTACCAGGTGTTTTGGATATCAACTCCATGAGGCCCCAGCCAGCTTGCTCAAAAGAATTCTGCGAGCTGGAGTCCAAAATACTCAGAAGACCAAAGGTTTGGAACCACTGTAGTTTTCATTTTTTACATTTATATCCTGCCTTTTATGCAATGATTTCAAGATGGCATACCTCTCTTCCTCCTGATCCTCAAAACAAATGTGAAGGAAGTGAGGCTGTAAAGAATGTGAAGTATACTACAAGATACTCAGTGAGTTACAATATTAAAAAGGTTAGAGAAAAAGATGTGACAGAGCTTTTCGGACTAACTGGTCAGTTTTAAAGATGTTGTCACATTTCCCGCCCTTCTACCTTCCTCCTGCCTTTCTTTTTAATGCTGCAAGAGGCTAAAATGGTGACTTCTTTGAGACTTCCCAGTGTGTTTTACACCTCATAGGGAATTGAAACCTGGATGTTAAAAGTCTCAGTCCAACACCCTAACTCTGGGGTGGGGATAATGAAGCCCAGCACCCACTTGCTTCTTCCAAAGCTCCTCTAGGGATACTCAAACCTTCCTGCAAATCTCCCTCTCCAAATTAAAAATAAACCTGGAATGAATTTACTCATGACATGCCAGAATCTTTGAATACCCCAGAAATTCATATAAAACAGGCCAAATCAGGCCAGAATACTGAAAATCATGGCTGCAAGTGACACCATGTTATTTCTGGTGAATCCGGGGTGAGTGTGGCTCATCAGGAAGGCATGAGGAGCCCCCAGTGGTGCAATGGGTTAAACCCTTGTGCCAACAGGACTATTGACTGAAAGGTCAGTGGTTTGAATCCAGGAAGCAGGATGAACTTCTGTCTGTCAGCTCCAGATTCTCATGCAGGGAAATGAGAGAAGCCTTGCATAGGATGGTAACATATCCAGGCTTCCCCTGGGCAATGTCCTTGCAGACTGCCAATTCTCTCACACCAGAAGCGAATTGCAGTTTCTCAGGTCACTTCTGACATGACCAAAAAAAAGAGAAAACCATGGGCATGAAAATTATTTCTCACCATTAACAAATTTTCCAATTAGTGTGGCAGTGAACCTACTCTGGGCATTAGCATGAACTTTAATAGAGCTACCCATGGTGCTGAACCCAATTTGGGCATCAAGTTCAATACCTTGGATAGAATCTTTAAATTTAAGACTAAAATCAGCACTGGATTCCCTGAAAATGGAAAGCACCAGCTGTCACTTGCACTAACTGACTGACTGACTGACTTTATTATTTCTGAGTCGCCCTCCACGTTAGTTCTCCGGGCGACTTACACACAACAAATTCCACAATTAAAATAGAGTATTTAAAACTAGATTAAAATATTCAGTGGTTAAGTGCAGGGGCCAGGCTCGGTATTTGAGTTCCTGGTTCTGCATTAACCATGGGCTTTCCTAAATAGCCAGGTCTTTAGAGCAGTCAGGAACTGGGGCAGGTCGAGGAGGCTCTCTGGTCCGGTGGCATCGAGTTCCAAAGAACGGGGCCACAACGGAGAACGATCTCCGTCTCGTGGTCTCCAGGTGGGCCTCTTTCAAGCCTGGTACGTGAAGAAGGTTCTTGTTTGCTGGCCGCGGGGTCCTTGAGTAAGCAGGCATCAGCAAGCGGTCTTTTAGGTATGTTGGGCCCCGGCCCCGTAGGGCTTTGAAAGCCAAGGTCAAGGTCTTGTGTAAGGCTCTATACTCAACGGGCAGCCAGTGCAGGCGCTGCAGAGATGGTGTAATGTGGCATCTCATCGATGTTCCTGTGAGAAGCCTGGCGGCCGCGTTCTACACAATCTGGAGCCTGCGGGTTAGTGACCGGGGGTAGACCTACATACAAAGCGTTACAGTAATCCAGCCTTGATGTAACCGTGGCATGGATTACTGTAGCTAGCGCTTCCGTCGGAAGATAGGGCGCCAATTGTCTCGCTTGGCGCAGGTGGAAGAAGGCCCTTTTGCTCGTAGAGGCAACCTGGGCCTCCATAGACAATTTGGAGTCCAGGATAACACCAAGGCTTTTTACTGAGGGGGACGGAATCAGCGGTTCCCCTTCAAAGGGGGGCAGCGAGAAAGGTGGTTCTGGGCGGCCCGGCCATAAGATCTCCGTCTTTGATGGATTTATTTTAAGTTTGTGGGCGCGGAGCCATTTTGTCACTGCTTCTAGGCCTCGAGTGAAGTTTTCGGGCACCGAAGTTGCGCCAGGCTCCAGTTTCAGTAGGAGCTGGGTGTCATCGGCATATTGGTAGCACCCTAGGCCGAAGCTCCGGGCTATACCAGCCAACGGCCGAACATAGATGTTAAACAACGTTGGTGATAATATGGCGCCTTGGGGCACTCCGCACTCGAGGAGAGATTTCCTAGATGTTTGGCCTAGCCATTCAACTCGCTGACTACGTCCGCGCAGGAAGGAGCTAAGCCAAGCTAAAGCTGTTCCTTGTATCCCTATGGTGGCAAGTTGTCGTATCAGCAGATCATGGTCCACCGTGTCGAATGCGGCGGTAAGGTCTAGCAATACTAGAACTACTGAGCCTCCCTTGTCTAGTTGGCAGCGGATATCGACCGAGATGGCCACCAGGACGGTCTCGGTCCCGTGCCCGGGGCGGAACCCTGATTGAAAGGGGTCCAAGCCCTCTGATGTCTCAAGGAAGTTTTGTAGCTGGGTTGCTGCCGCGCGTTCGATCAGCTTACTGAGAAACGGGAGGTTTGAGACGGACGGTAGTTCGCTGGCATCGCTGGGTCCAGATTGGCTTTTTCAAGAGTGGGCGGACCGAGGCTTCTTTCAAGGCATCCGGGAAAATTCCCTGCTCCAGGGAGTGATTTATTATCTGCATCAGGGGAATCGAGAGCCCTCTGCGCAGTCCTAAACTAGATGGGATGGGCAAGGGTCCGTGGAGCAGGTAGTCGCCCGTGCTGTGGAGATGATTTTATTAACTGCCTCCAGGTCCAGGGCTTTGAAGTGGTCAAATATCTGGTTAGTTGGTGTATGTAGTTCTTCTACCCTCTCACTCGTATCTTCAGGCACGGATAGCAGGTCTAGCCGAAGAGCGGTGATTTTCTCTATGAAGAATTCCTGGAATTCCTCTGCTGAGATGGCTGGAGTGTCCCTGGTTTTTGGCTGCGGATTGGTGGTGACCAAATCTCGGACAATCCTGAAAATCTGCGCTGGGCACGATCTCGCAGCTGTTATTAGGGAGGTGTTGTGAATTTTCTTTGCCTCTTTTGTGGCCCGCTCGTATGTCTTGCGCATGTTTCTGAAGGCTGTTCTTGATGTCTGGCTAGGTTTCCGCCGCCAGGCACTCTCCAGTTGTTTCCGTTTGCTCTTCAGTGACCTCAGTTCTTCGGTGAACCACGGAGAGCGGAAACTGCGTGGTCGGAAGAGGCGTTTAGGAGCTATTTGGTCGATAGCCTTAGACAGGGCTACATTCCACCTTTCTGCACTGCAGTGAGGGATGTGAGTCTGACTTCTGAAAAGAGATTTTGCCTGATGTGCCTACAAAATGGGATGCCCATGGGCACCTGATCTGATCGTTGTCATGAGCCCTTCATCTCCTACTACCATTAAGACTGCTCAAGAGCAGAAGCCTTTTGGCTGTCACATCCTCTAAGTCAGACACATAGAAGGATGGTCAGGACAATTTCCTTATAACATCAGAACTTCCTTCCTCTGGAGAACTGCCAGAGACAAAGCATTTGCAAGACCTTCCTGTTTGGGTTATCTTGTAGTGTCTTGCTGGGATGAAGCCAAATTTGGGTGGTTCTACATGTGTAACATTTTATATTCTTTTTGTAGGATTCTGTATAGTATTTTATTTCTGTTGTTAAATGTTCCAGTCTTGAAAAGAGGACTGTTGAGAAAACTGCCTTCAAAACTACATGCATTTCTCATGTTAGAGTTAGGTGGGGTTTTTTAAAAGCACAATCTCTGCAACAATGATACTTAATGTATCATGTTTAATGACATCACTGTTTTACTCGAGAAACATAAATGATAAATAGGTCCCAAAACTGCGTAGTATGATGGAATCACGGTGGTTTTAATTAATCAGTTCACGGTGTAGTGCAGAAACACTCTTTATTTCCTACATAATAAAGTTCTTTATGTACGAGGGTTATCTGGAAAGTAAGATAATAAGATTTTTTAAAAATACAAATAATGAATATATTTTAATAAAACTTACATGGATTGTAGCATGAGTATTACATTATCTTTCCACATAATCACCATTCAGTTCAATACATTTTTTTCATCCATGGAATGAGTTTTTGATGCCTGTGTCATTGACGTTTCCCTCCACCTTTTTCAGCCAGTTCGTCACTTCGATTTTCACCTCGTTGTCGTCAGAAAGTGTTTTCCATCAAGGTGTTCCTTCAGTTTAGTCAACAGGTGATAGTCACTAGGTGCAAGATCAGGGCTGTGAGAAGGGTGGCTTAAAACATCCCAACCAAATAAATTCAACCATTCTTGTGTTGCATGAGCGGTGTGTGGACGCGCATTGTCATGAAGGAGACAGACTCCCGCTGTCAGCATCCCACAATGTTAGTTTTGGATGGCTCTGCAAAGTTTCTTCATGGTCTCATTATATATTCCTTACTCATTTTGTCACATGCTGTCTTGACATTAGGTCCTCTCCATAAACTGAAACGGTTTCACAATGAATCGCAGCAGTGTTCATGCCCTTAGCATTTAGGTAGCATATTACAGTGCAAACTTTGCACTTGGAGGGAAACAGTTTGAAGACACTCATCTCTAACCTTCATCATAATGCTAGCTGATGAACTACTGACGATTGGCACTGCTTGTTTGCTTCCGCTGGCTTCCTGCTACACGTCAGTGATACCAACTTCTCCCAAGAAAATTCCCCATGAGAGCTACATGCCTTGTAACTTTATTATTATTTTTTATTTACAATATTTATATTTCGCTCTTCTCACCCTGTAGGGGACTCGGGGCAGATTACAGTGTACATATACATGGCAAACATTCCATGCCATTTAGACATACAACATATAGGCAGACACAAAGGCAATTTAACATTACAGGTTTTTCAGTTTCATGAGGGTATGCTCAATTCCGGCCACAGGGGGAGCCGCCACTTCACTGCGCACTTATGACACTGAGTCCTTTGATGGTGTACTTCCTCATTCTTCTGCACGCTGCTGGAAGATTTTATTATGTTGTGAATTAGTTAAATTAGCCTCCCTACATAAAAGGTACCTAAATTTCCTACTTGACAGATGCAACTGTCTTTCGGGCTGCATAGGTCAACAGCAAGTTAGACTATTAATGGTCATAAACTGAAAATAAACCCAGCAAAGACGGAGATCTTATGGCCGGGCCGTCCATTAGAACCAGTCTACTCATTGCCCCCCTTCGAAGGGGAACCGCTGACCCCATCCCCCTCGGTGAAGAGCCTCGGTGTCATCCTGGACTCTAAGATGTCGATGGAGGCCCAGATTGCCTCCACGAGCAAAAGGGCCTTCTTCCACCTACGCCAAGCGAGGAAACTGGCGCCCTACCTTCCAACGGAGGCGTTAGCTACAGTAATCCACGCCACGGTTACATCAAGGCTGGATTACTTGTAACTGTTTTAATGTTTTACTGTTTTATTGTATGGCTGCATGGTTATTACATGCTGCTTGTTTTAAATGTTGTGACCCGCCCCGAGCCTGCAGGGAGGAGCGGAATACAAGACCAAATAATAAATAAATAAATTACTGCAACGCCTTATATGTGGGTCTGCCTCGGTCACTAACCCGCAAGATTCAGATTGTGCAGAATGCTGCCGCCAGGCTCCTCACAAAAACACCAATGAGATGCCACATCTCACCATCCCTGCAGCATTTGCACTGGCTGCCGGTCGAATACAGAGTCCTCCATAAGACCCTGACCTTGACTTTCAAGGCCCTGCGGGCCAGGGCCCTTCATACTTAAAAGACCGCTTGATCCTACCTGCCCACCCAAGAGCACCACGGCCAGCAAACGAGAACCTCCTCTGTGTCTCGGGTCCGAGAGAGGCTCATTTGGAGTCCACGAGACAGAGATCCTTCTCTGTTGCGGCCCCCGTCCTGTGGAACTCTCTGCCGCCAGACCAAAGAGCCTCCCTCGACCTGCCCCAGTTCTTGGCGGCACTTAAGACATAGCTATTCAGGAAAGCCTATGCATAACACGTAACCAGTGACTCGGAATTCACCGAGTCTGATATTTTAGTATTTTAACCATTTAATATTTTAATATTTTAAATATTTTAATCGCTAGTTGTGTAAGTCGCCCGGAGCACAAACGTGGAGGGCGACTCATAAATAATAAAGTTCAGTTCAGTTCAGAGCTTACTCCAACCCAAGCTGGCTTCAAACTCATGACCTCTCAGTCAGTAGTGATTTAATGCAGCTGGCTACTAACTAGCTGCGTCACAGCCCAGTCCTTTCCAGACAACCCTTGTAGATAGGACTTGCCATCCTAAGTCATTTCTTCACCTATGGCAGAGCCCCACTGGTGCTCCATCCTCCCAGTACCCTCTGACTAGTTTGATGTTGGAGAGAACCCGCTTCAAATCTTGACAATCTTTATTGGTGCAATCTCTCATGTGGCTTTTCATTCAGTCTATGCCTGCCACTTGGATGCTGCCTGATCAACCTGTTGTTGTAAAGTGGCCCTCAAAGGGCCACTTAAAGGCACCATAGGAATCCCTTCAGTAAATGCATGATCCCAAGGAAACATTTCCAAAACAAGACCCAGAACTTGATACTAAACTTTATCAGCCCCAGACACAAGCTCCCAGTCATTTTTTATATGTATTACATTTATTGCCAGCCTTGAGATGCTTCCAACTCCCCACAGGGCTAACATCAGCAGATTTTATGGATGAAGAATGGTAGTTTCAAGGCTTGGTGCCATTAGGAGAAATAATTGGTTATGAATTATGCATTGTTCTAGCCAGGACTAATGTTTTTTCCTGAATACTACCTCACAAAATTAGGTTGACTGAATATCAAGGTGTTATGCCAGCATTTTTCTTCTCTAACTACCTAGCCCTTCGGTTAACAGTGTAAATGTCAACCCCCTTAGCTTTTAGGCAAACATTACTGGAAAAGTACATCACACCTTGTTCTCATCTCTAGTCATTCTGTCATTTAAAAAGAGGCCCACTGTTGTTCATCTCTAACCTACTGCCTCATCTCCAAGTTCTTTAGGTTTTCAGGTCAAAATTCAGCTAAGGAAAATTGGAGCCTTCTAGATATTCTGACATTCAACTTTGATAATCCCCAGCCATTACCTATATGTCCTTGAAGATGATGTCCTTGTCCTTATGTATCTCATGTAAAACCCTCCTTGGCCTACCACAGAACTAGGCAGGTTGTTATCACACAAAATACTAAGCATTCTTTCTTCAACCTCACAGGACAAATGCTAAGTATTTGCTACTTAATGTTCTCAAAATTGTCAAAAATATTAAAAATGAACTGGGTCATTTAAAGTGTGAGTCAAGCACTTAAAGAGTGAGTAGGCTGAAGCCTGTTAGAGTCAGTTGGTCAAAGCTAGTGTCATCCTGAGGAGAATGAGTAGGCTGAAGCCTGTTAGCTCGTGGGCCAAAGCTAGTGTTGTCCTGAGCATTGTGAGGTAAACCTCTGTGTGAGAAAGCTCCAGTGTGAAGTCTGCTGCGTGTAAAGCTTCTATGCATGTTTATTTGTGTTATGGAAACCTTAAACCATATTATTTTGCTATAAAGAAAAATCTCCAATGGAAGAGATAACAGTGGTCTGTGTGTTTTTGTTCTTTTTATCACTCTTGACTACAGGAGCTGGGTTACGCTGCTGCTGCTAAGTTACTCTGCTATACACTTATGAGGCGTGTCTTTTGTTAAAACAAAAATGTCATCCACAAAGAACATGTCCTGGTTCTCAATTGTACATTTGTAGAACAGGACAGAGGTTGTTGACCTACTATTTGCTACAAAGGCAGTAACTGATTGGAGGTGGAGGCCCAGCAACCAAACCAGCCAGAAGGCAGAGGATAGGTTAGATTCATTTTCAAGCTACACTCAGACTTCCTATCTCCACCACCCCCCACCCCCACACACACACCCATAAAAAATAGGCAAAATGAGGCACGCTATAGCTGGGGACAAGTGGCTACCAAAAAAAGTGCTGAAAGGGTTGATTTCAGATTGCACCTGTCCTGGAAATTACACCTCTAATAGACACCTGCTTGGGTAGATCTGTGTTTGTCCTATTCTCTAACAAAGTGACTGTTTCATGAGTTCCAAGATGACTGGCACCAGTTTGCTGAGGATTTCATATGCTCTGTGGTTTATTTCAGTGGTAATATTCACTTCACCCAAAAAAGGCAAGAGGGACACCTATAAGTTACTGTTTATTATGCAAAACAAGAGGCATCTTCCATGGAATGAAAACATCATTACCTTGATGCTGTATTTCCAGACTGCCATCTCAGAACAGCCATGCACACTCATAATGTTCAACCCTTAGCGGGCCATTGTGGGTGTTGTCTTTCTGCAACACACCCTTGATTCCTAATGCGGGAAAGGTCCACAACCCTCTCTAATGCCGACAGTGGAAGGATCTTTCAGAAAATGGTAACATGCTTAGTAAGCTGATAAGCAAAACTGTATCTGTAACCTATCCAAACATTAGCCACATTTCCCCAAAAGAGAGTATGCTTTATGGCAGAATGCAGCTAGCCAGGCGATGAACTGTTTCTGCCTCACCAGGCACCATCTCCTCCACCGGATTGGTCTCTGTGTTTGTTACACAGCCAGTGCCCCTTGCTCACTGTGGTCCATGTTCCAAAGGCGGTAGAATTCAGCAAAGTCCACATAGGGCTCAACCCGCCCATCTTCATCTGGTTGGAGAGAATGAGAGGGACGGGAGCGGAAGAGGCCCCCATCTGAGCTTGAACTGCTGCTCTGGGTGTGAGTATTGGTAGACTGGAGGGTCACTGTTGGGCTTTGACTGTGTTATGACCAAGGAAGAAAAACAAAAGGAAAACAGTCACATGTTTAATTCAATCAGCTCAAATGACACCCCTCTTTGAATATCAAACTGCTGAAATCCTTTCCCCGGTATTTCCTTTATCAAGGGCCTTTCTAACAATGTTATGTTGATGAGAAAATGTTCTCTTTGGAGATCTCTCCATCTTGACTCCCAACTTAGGTTAATACCTCTCAAATTTGGACTGGGCCCCCCTGGTGGTGCAGCGGGTTAAACTACTGAGCTGCTGAACTTGCTGACTGAAAGGTTGGCAGTTCGAATCCAGGGAGAGCGGTGAACTCCCACTGTTGGCCCTAGCTTCTGCCAATCTAGTAGTTCAAAAACATGAATATGTGACTAGATCAATAGGTACCACTTCTGCGGGAAGGTAACAACAATCCATGCAGTCATACTGGCCACATGACATTGGAGGTGTCTATGGACAATGCCAGCTCTTCGGCTTAGAAATGGAGATGAGCACCATCCCCCAGAGTCGGACACAACTAGACTTAATGTCAGGGGAAACCTTTACCTTACAAGAGTAAATGTGATACAACTGTGCAGAGCGAGGAAGAAATAAATGGATATGGTATAGGAAAATATAACTGAGTGGCAAGGAACTGAACTTTTTGCTACTGTTTTCTCTCTGTATACATATAAAACTATTTCTTTTCATGGTTTTCTGTGTTACAACCCACTTGTATTTATTTATAAACCCTGGAGCATATTTTAGCAGAAAACATCAACAGAGAGGAAGTTATGACATACATATGTGCAAATAGATGGACAGATAATTTATCTGCAGTT
Source organism: Anolis apletophallus (assembly GCA_030556195.1). Classification (NCBI taxonomy): domain Eukaryota; kingdom Metazoa; phylum Chordata; class Lepidosauria; order Squamata; family Anolidae; genus Anolis; species Anolis apletophallus. The sequence goes on from JARBWK010000009.1 coordinate 99,085,618, forward strand.
ATATAAAAACTCTGAAAGTTGGTGTGATGTAGTGGCTTGAGCATTAGGCAATGACTATGGGGACCAGGGTTCAAATCCCCGGTTTGCTATGGAACCCACAGGGTCACTTTGGACAATCACATTCCATCAACCTCAGAGGAAGGCAAAAACATTCCTTCTCTAAGTAAATTTTGCCAAGAAAACTCCATGACAGGCTAATTTTAAGGTCATCGTAAGTCAGAAAATACTTGAAGGCACATAACAACCATAATATAGGAATGATATATTTTGTATGTTTTTTTCTCCTGACACGACGAAACAAAGAATCACAACATTCTGCCATATGTTATTGAGCTGCCAGGATACCATTTTAAATCAACTTTAAGCAATCTTAATGCAGTTGCTGAATTTGTTCCTGGAAAAATATTAGAAGGCAGCAATGTTTAGTTTTGCTTCATCTCAAAGCGCCCGGGGGACATCAGTCAACTACACAGCATGTTCTAGCACCCATTCAACCCCCAAAGTTCACTATCCATTTTTGAACTCCTGATTTGAAGAGTGCCAATATCTCAGAGGCGAAGCATGTGCTTTGCATAAAGTTCCCAATTCCTCTTGAATCTTCAATGACAACGGGTGACAGGAAGCAGGTGCTGCAAAAGATCTCAAGTCTGACTGCTTAGGGAGCTTCAATTAGTCACAAAGACAAAGCAAAGCCAGATGGACCAATTGTTTGCTTCAGGGATGGGCAATTTCAGAGCCACATGGAGAAATTTTCCAAATATCCTTTGGGAAAGCATCCTTTTGGCAGTGTTTCTCAAATGCTTCCTACAAGGTGGGATTCCTTACACCATTGCACAGGCAGTTGGGATACAACGCTGGACTTATGGAATCATGCATGTTTTACTCCAGGGTCCACTTATTCACCGTGGAGGATGAAGGCTGCCACTTCCCCCTACTCCCCCCCCCCCAAAGTTAGTTGTTTGTTTATCGGAAATAGTCCGAAACAACCTCAAAATGTCTGAACTATCCCGTGCTGAGATAAGCAAAAGCACATTGTTTAGAAACTGCTATGGTGGCACAGAATTATGCAAGCAATAATCACGTTTAGGTAACAAACCTAAGTTACAAAATGCAAATTTTAGAAGGCAACAATAATATGGAGCTGTAGAGAAAGTGCAGTGGTGCTTCTGAAATGCCAGCCATAAGAGTAAACAAGACCAAGATGGCACAGAGTTTGCACAAGGGACACTTACTTAGTGAGGGTGGGTGTAGCTTCATCCAACGTGGAGCTGCTATGAGCACCATTGACCATTTGACCTTGGGAAGGCATGACAAGGGATAGTGTTACGCTGGTCTTGCTTGTACTTTGGGCACTGGAGTATGGAACCGATACAGGATAAACACGACCACCTGAAGATGCGGAATAAAATGACGCTGACACAAAGGTGGCTGAAGAGCTCAGCTCCACCCCACAGTTCCTCATATATATGACACGTTATCATTGCCACTGCTAGCAACAATGATCCTGAAAACCAATAAGGAAGGCTTATATAGGAAGAGGGACACATTTGGTTCTCCAGAAGCTTTAGAATAGGACCTTTATGTCAGCTGGAGATTCTGGGAGCTGAAAATCCAAATCATCTAGAGTGCTACCAACCCTTAAACTATCTGGAGCTTTCCTCAAGGGGACTCCTAATTTTGTCAATCTGCACTGCTAGTGCAAAGATAGCTAACTGCAGTGTATCTAAGGCTAATACTTGTTCCTGGAAGCCTCTAGAGAACACATGAGCCAAAAAAAAGGAAAGGGGGGAACACCAAAAATAAGTGTCTGGAAGTCCACTTCTGGCTTTGGAGGAAGCATAATTTCTCTGTTAAGAGTGCAAAGAGGAAAGAGTCCTGCAGCCTATTCAAGATGAATTACTACTTACAGAAGCTGCAAGCCAGGGCGATTCTCCCTTGGCAGTACAGCAAGTTCGGAAAGGCTGAACGTTGCAAGAAGAGCCTTGCAGGGGCTGTATTCACTCCCAGGGTTGGACTTTTTGAATACGAGGTCCTACTGACTTGAATTCAAACTATAGAACATTATTTTTCAGACAGAGTTTGGATCTCAATCCTGCCCCCCCAATGCTTGCAGAAAGTGGTTAGTGAGAGAGGGAGTATAAATAAGCCTGTTCTTTGTTTTCACTTCTCTGTAGCATTTTTGGTCTATGTACGCAAGCCTTTTGCTTCCTTCACACACATATTTTCTCTCCCCCCCCCCTCACTTTTTCTCTGACAGAGACATACTCTTTTACCTCCCGCATACCTTGCGTTGGGGTGAGAGTGGGTTGGCTCATCTCACCCAGTGGGTACCCAAAATTCCTCACCAACAGAGTCATGTCCTCGTGCCGAGAGCAGAATTTGGACCGTTCGCCACCGCTGGCATATGTGTCACAGTGAATGCGCTTGACTCGATCCACAACTGCTTGAGCCACAGCATCCAATGAGGTTTGTTTAGCAAATTCTGTGGCAATCATGGCCGCAATCTCCTGGAAAATGGTTGAGAAAATATCTCAGAACTGTCGGTCACAAGAATGTGTGGTCCTTCTCCCAGCCATGTAGGAGTTGTTGCTCCTCTGCAGCTGGAGTGAAGCTTCAATGACTGGGCTGGCAGGGAAGCTCCCAACCATGGAAGTGATACCTCACTAAAAGAAGTATGCAAATGCTTCTGACTAACTCCAAGGAAAAGTGGTGCACAATCAGGCCCTGCCTACATGAATGAGCTCTTTAGAGTATCACAGCTATGCAGAAACTGCACAGACAGAACTCCTACACAGCTAGGAAAACATCCAAAGAGGATCTAAGGGCAAGACTGTTTTCTGCTGCTCTGGGGACTAGAACAAGGATCAAGGGATTCAAATTGTAGGGGAGTAAAGTATTAGAAAGAACTTCCTAACAGTAAGAACTGTTTGGCTGTATCACAGGGTGGGGGAGTCTCCTTTCCTGGAGGTTTGTAAACAGAGGCTGGATGGCCATTTGTCAAAGGTGCTTTGATTGAGTTTTCCTGCATGGCAGAGGGTTGGACTGGATGGCCCTCACAGTCTCTTCTAATTCTATTAGTATAAGTAACCTTTATAATCTGTATAATGACCAAGGAGCAACAGTAAGAACAGACCACAGAACAGCAGACTGGTTCAAGATTAGGAAAGGAGTATGGCAGGGCTGTATACTCTCACTCAAACTATTCAACTTGTATGCAGAACACATCATGCGATGTGCGGGGATTGATGAATCCAAGGCTGGGGTTAAAATTGCTGGATGAAACATTAACAACCTTAGATATGCAGATGATACCACTTTGATACCACCAAGATTATGGCAACCAGACTGACTGATTGATAACTGGCAAATAGAGGAAGAAAATGTGGAGGCAGTGACAGACTTTGTATTTCTAAACACAAAGATTACTGCAGATGCAGACTGCAGCCAGGAAATCAGAAGATGTTTACTTCTTGGGAGGACAGCAATGACCAATCTCGATAAAATAGTGAAGAGTAGAGACATCACATTGGTAACGAAGATCCACATAATTAAAGCAATAGTATTCCCCATAGGAACCTATGGATGTGAGAGCTGGACCGTAAGGAAGACTGAGTGAAGGAAGATAGACTTTTTGAACTGTGGTATTGGAGGAAAATTCTGAGAGTGCCTCGGACCACGAGAAGATCAAACCATGTTGTGGCAACCAAGTCATAGCAGGACCAAGTGTGTGTGTTGAATAAAAACCTTATAGTGTTAATTATCTTGCACAGCTGGTAATGTAAGTCAACCAGCAAGCTTGAGCCACACCCGATCTGTAAGAGTTTTTAGACTACAGTTCAGATGCAGCAGAAGGAGAGATGCCAATGGAGAGATCCTGAAGAGCCTTTTCTCTGAGGAGATCTATGCTTAAAGGCTTTGCGCTGAGGAGCAGTTTGGAGAAGCTACTCTGAAGGAAGCTATGGTGGAATAGCCATTTATTCAAGGTTTATTTTTGATCTTTCATTTGATGTAAGATGAAGATACCTTATTTTATGTTTCTTACAAAGACTATGTAAGTTTGTTGCACTGTTTGATTTTTGTATGCAACATTGCAAGTTTATGTTTCATCTAAGCTGAGTAAAGATTTTTCTGTTCATTTTTACTCTTGTTTGTGAGTCTACTGCATTTGGACTTTGAGTGCTGGGACGCTGGGTAAAATATGCTACTGCATAACAAACCAGTCCATACTCCAGAAAATAATGCCTGACTGCTCACTGGAGGGAAGGATATTAAAGGCAAAGATGAAGTACTTTGGCCACTAATGAGAAATCAGGAAAGCTTAGAGAAGACAATGATGCTGGGGAAAATGGAAGGAGAAAGAAAGGGAGCCGACCAAGGGTAAACTGGATGGATGTTATCCTTGAAGTGGCTGGCTTGACCTTGAAGGAGCTGGGGGTGGTGATGGCCGACAGGGAGCTCTGGCCTGGGCTGGTCCATAAGCGACTGAATGAATAAACAACAAAAGAACCTTTCTGAGGCTGTAATAGAGAGTTTCAATAAGAAGGAAAGCTGCTACACTCAATTTAATGAAAGGGCTTTTTGACCCCTCACTATGGTCTTTCCTCTCCACCTCTTTTCTTTGTGTGTGTTTTTAAAAGACTGTTGCTCTGCAGGTAGGATTAATCCTTCTTAACTGATTCTATTCAAGCTCCCCCAAGAACCCTTTTAGGTAAGGAATGGAGTAACAATGCTATACAAATCGGGTTTTCTAAAAAAAAAAATGTACAGGGGAACCCTAGAAGTGAAAGCCAACATTGCTTTACCAGGCGATTTGAAAGAAATTTTGTGGTGAAGCAGGGAGAAAATATTCACAGCACTTCTATAAACAAGCAGCCTTTCCATTGCCCTTCATTAGCAAAGGAAAGGGGGAACTTGCAATTCTAACCAGCTTAAAACTAATTTTTATTTCTGTTGCTGTTGAAAAATTAGAATTAAAAATAACTTCCCTTGCTTCATTCTTCCCCTATAAGATCAGTGGAAACTAAGACAAGAATACAATAGTATTACTGTGACAGATTCCATTGTCGGGATCTGATCCAACCGGTCAAAAATGCTCCAGGGTTGGGGAAGGAACAGAGGAAATGCTTAATCTGGGGAAATAGTACAGCTTCTTGGAAAAGGGAAGCTCTGTCAACTCTTCTGCCTCCGCATCCAGTCTAGATTTTGTGAACTTGTAGCTGCTGGACTTGTTCAATTCCACAGGAAATCAGTGGAGATAATGAGCACTGAGAGTATAAACAGACTGTGAATCTAATTGGTCCATGTATCTAAAATCATTACCTACAGATACAAGCTATTTGAAAAAAATAATCATGCTATGCAAAAACGGAATGAAGAGCTGTTATGGATTTCCAACCTGATTGGCTTGCCCCGGCCCATGCGCCGCTTCCAGTGCTTTGTAGAGTCCTTCTGACATCAGAACAAGAAAGCCTGTGACTCCATCCAGTGGCTGGCCTCGGTGAATTTCAGGTTCTGCTATAACTGGCTTGGATTTTGCAGCACTTCAAACAAAAACACACACAAAAAATGGGAAAAAAGTTACTACTAGACAAAGTAACAGATAAGGGACTCATGCCCTCAAGGAAAAAAAAGAGAAGGTACAAAAAGATGTAGAGGCTCTTGCCTCACCTTAGAAGTTCAATGTCACTGTAGCCATATTTAACCTTATAATCCCCAATGCGCCGGGTACTCTCCTGCCCACATATGGTGCCCACTTGCTTCAATTTCGCTGCATCCAAGCCTGTCAATAAAAATACCAACTACTTTAGTGCAGATGCTAGATGACCCATTTTTCCATGTCAAAACAAAAATTTATATATATCCCCAACTAATTAGACAAGGAGAAGCTAATGCAGAAATATATTATTCCATTCCAGGCAATAAATACCGCTGTACTTAACCACCACACACCGGTCCAAGTTAAATCAGCAAAGCAGTTTATTAAAGATTATACAAAAAGCACTTCAGTAAAAAATAGTAAAAACTTCAAAGTCTATACGTATAAAATATTCCACAAAGTTCAAGGTACAAGAGCAATCCGAAAGTCGAAAGCAACAGGACATCCAGCACAGAAATACAAGAAAACCAAGAAGTACAAGGCAGCATAGAATCCAATTCAAAAATCCAGAACAATATTTCAAACTTGGAAGCATGAAGCAGGAGCAAAGACATGAAACTAGAATTCCCTCAGAAAGCTTGACTAGGACTTGGAAAGAGCTGTTGCCTCAATTACCAATGTTTACCAGACTGGTTGGAAAATCCTCCTTGGCCTCTCTCTCACACACATGAAATCATGCCTTCTTCCATGATTTCCTGATATGACTCTCTTATCTAACAAGTGCTGTGACCTTCGGAGATTCTGTTGAGCAACACGAAGTTTACTAAAACTGAATCTCCTATCAACCAGCTCATTATATTGCAAATCATTATTCTCTCCACCTGGGATTTCTGCCTCTGAACTCGGTTCCCTACAGAATGACTCTTCTGCACCATCTCGACACCTCTCTGGAGTGTGACCTTCACTACCTTCTGGATACACAGACTGGTCATTTTCAGGACTTAAAATCTCATGTTGGCTTGCAGGCAGAGAGTTCCCATGATCCACTTTCCCATTTACATAAATACCAGCCACTACAACCGATATCAATAAATAGTGTAGGACAGGGCTGCCCAGGAAGTTGATCGCGATCGACTGCGGGGCTTGGTGCGGCCTGGCTCCGCCCCCCTCTGGCTTCCGCTCTACCAGCAGCTTCTCCAGGCTTGAGGATGGCAATGCCAAGCCAGTGGTGGCATAGCTAGCACAAGGCTGGCTTGGCACTGCCATCCTCAAGCCTGGAGAAGCTGCTGGTAGAGCTGAAGCCAGGGGGGCGGAGCCAGGCTGCACAAGCCCCGCCCCTCCCCTCTCCAGCCTTGAGGAGGTAGGTAGATCTTTCTGACTTGGTTTTATTATAAGTAGCTCGCATGCTAAAAAAAAGTGTGGGCACCCCTGGTGTAGGAGAAGAGACATCAGAAGGAATGCACGGGTGGGCATTCCTTCTTTTGTCCCATTAAGCTTCACTGTTTGATTCGATCTTCATTTGAAAGAACTGAATTAGTTAACTAGGAAAAAAATAACAATCATTCAAGAACGAAGGTCTACTTCAAGTCATTTAAGTCATTTCCAGCATAAGGCAACTCTAAGGCAACCCTATTGCAAGATTTTAATTGCAAGATTTGCTGAACGGATTTTGCCTTCCACTCAGGATGAGAGTGGGACTTGTCAAGGATCACCCAGTGGGTTTCCATGGCCAAGTGGGAATTCAAACCCTGGCCTCCCAAATTGTAGTCCAATGCTCCGCACATTACACCATGCTGGTCCCACTGGTGTGTGCACATATCTCTGTTTATACTATTACTACTAATACAAATCCTGTTGGTTTTTTTCCATTTTAGAACTGTTATATATTTCAAAAATTTCCTGCATATTTTAAAAAAATTAATATCAATGTCTGGAAAAAAATGTAAGACCTATCATATCTAAACAAATACTGACGATTAATCATTTTCAATAAAATGTGCCGTGATACTGTTTGTTCTTTAATATTCAACATGTTTATCTGACTTTTAGTCTTTGTGCAAGCACTAATTCCAAAAAATTCATTTGAGGTCTCTTAATCAACATGTGGTGCAAAACCCACGGCAGAAAACTGTTGACTTGATCAGAAACAAATGGCCATATAACGTTTTATGTCAAATCAATTATAGCACAACCAGTTATTAACAGAGGCCATAAAAGATTGCCCTCTAGAGGACAGCTACTGCAAAATACCCTAACGGATGGGGTTCTCACACTTTTTTAGCTGCACAGAGCTCTTTTTGAAGCAAAAGCTTATCATGGAGCCGCAAGAAATGTTTATATATTATATATACTGTATATATATCAGGCATGGGCAAACATTTTGACCAACATAATTTCAGTATTTCAGTGGAAGACCCCAGGGGTCATCCAGTCCAACCCGCTTCTGCGATGCAGGAAAAACACAGCCAAAGCACTCCAAACAGATGGCCACCTAGCCTTTGTAATAGTAATAGTATTATTATTAATAATAAGAGAAACCTCATGGCCCATCCAGCTCAACTCCCTTCTGCTGTGCAGGAAAAGCACAGCCAAAGTACTCCAAACAGATGGCCACACAGCCTTTTGTAGTATTATTACAATTAATATTAATATTAATAATGTGTCAATCTACTCTGGGATTTCCTAATTCAGACTGACAGAGTTTTGGAGCACAATACTCCTGACCTCACAATTGTGTTAAAAAAAACAAGTATGGGTTGGTGACGTCCCAATCCCAGGCGACAGCAGAATTGAAGAGAAACAACTGGAAAAGCTGACACGATACGAGGATTTAAAGATTGAACTGCAAAGTCTCTGGCACAAGCCAGTCAAAGTGGTTCCAGTGGTGATCGGCGCACTGGGTGCAGTGCCTAAAGACCTTGGCCTGCACTTAAACACAATTGACACTGACAAAATTACCATCTGTCAGCAGCAAAAGGCCACCCTACTAGTATCTGCACACATGAATTGCCGATACATCACACAGTCCTAGACACTTGGGAAGTGCCCAAAGTGTGATCCAATACAACAGCCAGCGGAGTGACCTTGTTTGCTGTGTACTAATCTTTTTGTGTTTTTAATATTAATAATAATAATAATAATAATAATAATAATAGCAGAAAATCCAGGGGCCATGCAGTTCAACATCCAGTTCAGCCAAGTAGGAAAAGCACTATCAAAACACCCCCTGAGCGGTGGGAGGGAAATAGGATTTTGGAAGCAAGCAAGGTGAAGGGGAAAGGGTTTTGGGAAGCTAGGGGGCAGGGAAAAATGCTTTTAGTGGCAAGGGTAAGGGATGTGGGGGGAGGGGGAGAAGCAAGAAAGAGGAGGGAAAGCTTGGAGAGGGGGAGGAGAGGGGAAAAGGAAACTGTGGATCCCCTCAGTATACTTTGCGGAGCCCCAAGGGCTCCAGGGAGTACACTTTGAGAATCACTGCCCTAAAGGCACCAGATCCTGTCTGATCTGAGGAAGAGAAGCAGGGTCAATCCTGGCTAGTAATCAGATACAGGAGACCATCAATGAACACTAGGTGTTGTGGTCTATACAGCAGGGGAAGGAACTGGCAAAACCACATCTGAGTACAGGCAGTCCTCAAGTTACAAATTTGACTTACATACCACTCATAGTTAAGAACGGAGGTTAGACAAGAGAAAGTGGGTGAAATCTGCCACTAGAAAGGGAAATTCACTCTTGAAAGGGTTATCATGGGGAAAAGGTGCTTCCACTGAAGCTTTATCACCAGTCCTTGTTTCCACAACAAGCCAATTTTTTTCAAAGTCCAATTATCATAGGGACAGAAAGTGAGGTGAAATCTTCAGAACAGGGGCATGGTCAGCAAAACAAACACTACAGGGGTTTTCACCCTTCCTGTGCTAGCCAACACTTACAGACAGATAGATATAGAGAGGGTATGTGGTATGTCTGGAGTTATATGTAAATAATGTATCTGTTCAACTTAAGAACAAACCTACAGAACTGGGTTGCTGTAAGTTTTTCAGGCTGTATGGCCATGTTCCAGAAGCATTCTCTCCTGACGTTTCACCCACGTCTATGGCAGGCATCCTCAGAGGTTGTGAGGTCTGTTGGAAACTAGGCAAGTGGGATTTATATATCTGTGGAATTTCCAGGGTGGGAAAAAGAACTCTTGTCTGTTGGAGTTAGATGTGGATGTTTCAATTGTAGGAGGTAGGTGTGAAAGGTGTCAACTGAAACATTCACACCTACCTCCAACAGACAAGAGTTATTTTTCCCACCCTGGACATTCGACAGGTATATAAATGCAATTTTCCTAGTTTCCAACAGACCTCACAACCTCTGAACAGTGAAGGCATTGGCTTTATATGGTTTTTATTGTATGATTTTATTAATGGTTTAAATGTTTTATATTTTATACTGTATATGGTTATGGCATCAAATGGCTATGTTGTAAAGCCACCTTGAGTTGCCTTTGGGCTCAAGAAAAGCAGGATAGAAATATCGTAAATAATAAATAAATAAATGATGCCTGCCATAGATGCAGGCGAAACATCAGGAGAAAATGCTTCTGGAACATGGCCATACAGCCTGAAAAACTTACAACAACCCAGTGATTTCGGCCATGAAAGCCTTTGACAAAACCTACAGAACCTATCTTGTTCGTAAATAGGGGACTGCCAGTATTCCTTGCCTAAGAAAACATTATAAATTCACAGCGTTGCCAAGTTAACAGTTGTCTTGAAGGCACATGCACACGGATTATATTAACTATAGCAATCAGCTTTGCTCAGGGTATATCACTTCTCCCAATCTCTTCTAGAGGTAAAAGCCATTAAATGTTTTGTTTAATGAGAAAGTTAAACAGAGAAACAGAGATGAGGTGCCATTCTTTTCTCCTGACAGTATTCTCTACTTTCCAAGACAAGGAAAACAAAATAACTTTGAGGAGGGATATAGGAAAAAACCAGAGCTCAAACATAAAGAAGACTGATTAGCAATGAATGCTGAACCCTATTAGATTGTAAACCAGCTCAAAGTAGGGCTATGTTTTGTGTTTCTTTTCCCCCCAAATGGGTGAGTCAGTATTTCAGGCACAGCTACAAGTTTGGTCCATTTCTACTCATATAGCCCTTCATAGTACTTTTTAATCACCTGCAAATCATTTTTACATAGTAATCTGACCACAATTTGCGTCAGTGGATTCAGATTAATCCTTCTAGCCCATCCCAGGAGCTCTGAGCTAGTTTTAATACAGCCTGATCTCATTTTATCTCAACTTTACAGCAACCTAAACAATCTTCACTTAAAATGCAGCTTAGCCATGGCACAACCTGAGCAAAATCAGTCATTCTGCTTCAATGGTGAGACATGAATCTAAATTGCTCCCACCCAAATTCAGTGTAGCGCCTTCCGCATGCAGGATTTCTATTTTCAAAACAAACACTGTGCAAAAATGCAAGTGTTTTCCTAGGCTGAAAATCAGTGTAAGTGATTTCCCAGGCTGATTTTTCTATTGTTCGCCACTCAGAGAATTCCAACAGTGTTTATAGGAAACATTTGCCTTCAAACACTGTTTGATGTAAGGACTTTTGGACGGCACTAATGATTTCAAAACAAAGAATCAGCAGACCATAGGGGTGACCTGCCAGACTTCCAGCAGTGGGCATAAAAGTTAGTTTCACTCCCTTGAGGGTGGAGATGGAATATAGAAAACAATTCAATTTGGGAAACAGTTTTGATACAAACTATTGCAATGACTTCTAATCTGGATCCAGGCTAACAGCACCTATTTTCTGCATTCTGACCTAAACTACCAACTACAACAGAGTCCAAAGGCCAAATGCAGTTTGTGTGTGTGTATGTATGTGTGTGTGTGTGTCAGAAGTAACTTGAGAAACTGCAAATCGCTTCTGGTATGAGAGAATTGGCCATCTGTAAGAACGTTGCCCAGGGGATGCCTGGATGTTTTGATGTTTCACTATCCTTGTGGGAGGTTTTTCTCATGTCCCCGCATGGGGAGCTGGAGCTGACAGAGGGAGCTCATCCACATTCTCCCTGGATTCAAACCTCTGACGTGTCAGTCTTCAGTCCTGCCGGCACAATGGTTTATTTATTTTATTTATTTACTTTAAACGTTTGTACCCCGACCTTCTCACCTCCATAGAGGGACTCAGACCGGCTTACAGCAAGATTCAATGTTATACAATTTAAAAACAACTACAACAACATGTTAAAATACATAAAAAGCCCAGCATAAAACCACATCGCCACTAAAAACAATCCCACTCGATCTGTAAATGTGGTCGTTCATTCAGACTATAGCCAATCTCAGCCTATTCTGGGAAGGCTTCGTTACACATCCAAGTCTTCACCAGTCTCCTAAAGGACAACAGAGAGGGGGCAGATCAAGCATCACTTGGGAGAGAGTTTCACAGCCGAGGGGCCAACACAGAGAAGGCCCTGTCTCTCATCCCCACCAGTCGCACTTGCGAAGATGGCGGGGCTGAGAGCAGGGTTTCTCCGGAGGATCTTAATGTCCTTGATGGTTCATAGGGGAGAATCCGTTCGGACAGGTAAACTGGGCCGGAACTGTATAGGGTTGTGTAGGTTAAAACCAGCACTTTGAATTGTGCCCGGAAGCTAATTGGCAGCCAGTGGAGCTGGTGCAACAAGGGGGTTGTATGCTCCATGTACCCCACTCCTGTTAGTAACCTGGCTGCTGGGTGTTGGACTAATTGCAGCTTCCGAGCAGTCTTCAGAGGCAACCCCACGTAGAGAACATTGCAGTAGTCTATTCGGGATGTAACTAGAGCGTGGACGACCGTGGCCAGCTCAGACTTCCCAAGGTATGGGCGCAGCTGGCGCACAAGTTTTAACTGTGTAAAAGCTCTCCCAGCCACCGCTGAGACCTGGGGTTCCAGGCTCAGCGATGAGTCCAGGATCACTCCCAGACTGCTAACCTGTGCCTTCAGGGGGAGTGTAACCCCGTCAAGTACAGGCTGTAACCCTATGCCCTGTTCGGCCTTACGACTTAACCCATTGCACCACCGGGGGCTCCAAATGCTGTGGAGAACCAATACAGCATATTACTATATACTTTTGAAAACAGAACAGATCTTGGAAAAAGCTCTGTTCTGTATTCAAATGCATTTTTCAGTGGGAGACTCTGGAGGCTGTAGTCCAAGAATATAAAAGTGCTGATTACAAGATCTAATGCTCAATCCTCAACATAATTCATCTAAAAGGATCCGGTACTAAGTGATATGGTAACACATTATTTGTCAGAGAGGTCAGTGTTGGGTGTCAATGCATCAACAAAGTGGCTCAGAAGAAATCAGCTTCCTATGTTGCAATGTTTCCTCAGCAGCAACAGAAGAAGGCTAATTTACTTCAGTCATTATGGCAGGCATCCTGACAGGTTGAACTGTCCCATTCAGTGGCCTCTGGGTGACCTGCTGTGACTGGTAAAAACAAGGCATCTGTGCAGGCCAGCCTGCACAGCTTGGGCTATTAACAGTACTTTCCCAATATCAGCACCAAACAATCTTTATCAGAATATAAATGCCGCCTGCCAAATGTCAACTGAACTGTGTCAAGCAAAAAACAAATGCCATTTCTTGTGGAGCTACTGCTACTCGGAAGAGTCAAGCAATAGATGAAGGTTGATCAACTGAGAAATGAGGTGACCATGTTTTCCCTCCCAGCACCTGAAATAACAAAGCCTTGCTAGCTGATGAAAAGGTGTCACTCTTGAGAAGGGGAAAAATCACCTGCTGTCACCATTTGTCCTTCAAACATTTCCCTTTTTGTTTTCCAAATACACACAATTGGACTACAGCTTTGAAGGCAAAATCTTCTTGCCTTCTTTGGAATCTTGTTGCAATGCAGATCCCATCATTGCTGAGCAACATAGCTTTGGGATACTAAATTGCTCCCACTACTCCAATTTCTTACAGCCTCCTTATATGAACCTCTAGGCGTTTAGCTAGTGGACTTAACAGCACTAGACATTGAATTTGATCTGTGATTGTTGTAATGGGAAAGGCTTTGCTTGTTTACTGATCTTGTTTTAATCTATGATATCTGTATGCTTTTATCTTGTTTTTAATTGTAATTTATTCGGCATCAAATCATTGCCTTTGTTAGCCACTCTGAGTCCCCCTACGGGGGTGAGAAGAGCGGGGTAAAATGATGTAAATAAATAAATAAATAATATGTGCATAATTCAAATTAGAAGGGCATGCATATGAATGGCACACTGGCTGGTCAGTTTTCTATGCCTCCAAGTTTGGAACTCCTTTTTTCCAGAGTGCTGGGAAGTTCTAGCCCTTGAGTGTTCAACTGGATGTCAACTGTGACTAACAGTGCTGTGGAATTCAAAGAGACATGAATGGAGAGTGAAAAGGAGAAACATGTCAAGAGAAAGGCGCATCAAGCCAACCCTGACCAGGACCGCCTTCCACTTGGAAATCGATGTCCTCACTGCAGAAGAACATGCAGGGCAAGAAAAGGTCTCTATCGTCACCTATAGACCCTACACTTGGAAGGCAATCATACTCAGACATGAGTGATTGCCTGATTGCTAATTATGACGATCTTGGGAAGCAATAGTGGGTTCAAAATTAAGCAGGAAGTTATCTGATGGCTGGATTTCTTCCAACATAAACATTAAAAAATATTGTTTTTAACCCTCCACATTAATGGCTTTGGCTTTTGTGGATTTGATAATTCATCGATTTGATTAAACTATTGTCCCTAGCAATGTCTCTGGCCTCCTGTCAACTCCCGCTAAGGATCTAGACCAGGCAATGGCAAACTTCAGCCTTCCAGGTGTTTTGGACTGCAGCTGCTACAATTCCTAACACATGGAGGGCTGAAGTTTGTCCATGCCTGATCTAGACATTCTTAGAGAGGGGTTCTCTCAGGGGAAAATAAGTTTTTTTTAAAAAAACTCTGCAGTTATTCCATTTTGATGGGGGTTCTGTGTCCACAATTCCAGCAAATATTGGGGGGGGGGGTCCTAACTGGAATTGATTGTGTATTCTAAAAGCTACCTTCCTTTGTTGCTGGGAATACTGCTGACTATATATAAGAAAACATAAATTAAACATGGCACTTTAACCTGTCAGTTATGAGTCATTCCTATACAACACTACTTTTAATTATGGGTTATTTCTTAATGTTATGTTTGGCAATGAACCCACTACAGTGAGAAGATTGTAATTTATTAACTTAAGCACTCTGGCTTGTTGCTGCCCATCACAGAACCCATCATATGCTCTAGCAAAGGCATGAGCAAACTTCAGTCCTCCAGGTGTTTTGGACTTCAACACCCAGAATTCCTAACAGCCCTGCTCTAGCAGTATCTCTTCTCCTGGCTCAGCTGTGGGTTGGGGCCAATCAGCCCTCTGGGCTTGCCACGCAGCTATATCTGGAGCATAACACTCACCCAACTGAGAAAAGCGAAACAGCTCGTCTTCATTCTCTGTGGTGTGATCCATGTTGAGCTGTGTCACTTGCAGTCCATCTACGGTAGATTTGCACAAGAGGGCACGGTTTGTTCCTGTACAGAAGGAGTGTATGTTGTAAAGATGGAAAAGGAGACAAAGGAGGCACCAAGGAAAAAAACACATGTCCTCAGAGCAACCCACCAATTACCGATGGCAAAACACTGAAGCCATGTTTGTGGCAGTTCCATCCCTCCCCCACTTTTTGTTGAAGATTGCATTATTTCAAGCAGACCCCAATGGCTCCCAAAGATGTAACTTCATCCTCCCATACAAAGAAGATGGAAATAATCCAAAGGCTCTACTCCTCTGTTCAGAGCAGCACTTGTTAACAGAAATGCTGACAGTGAACTCACCTACATTGGCGATATAGAGTTTGTTGTTCAAGATGACTGCCACAATAGCCATGGCTCCTCCAGAGATTTCTTTTTCTACAGCCTTCAACCGCTCTAAGATTTTCTGATACTGAGAGGGAAGCTGGTGATGGGGGACCCCCTAGAACACAGGGTATGGAAATAAGTTGAAAAACTTTGTATACTACACACACACACACACACACACACGATCATTGTTCGTTAGTGCCGCTATATCTCAGTGAATAAAGCCTTTGATAAAGTACACAGACACACACTTCTTTTCCTCCTTATCCTCAGTCTATTTTGAATCCACTGAAGTTTCTGAACTTCATGTATGATTCCTTCCACAAAGGAAATGAAGCTATTGCTCCCCAAATTCAGTAATATTTCTTGAAGAAAATTGAGAGGTTACCTCTGGCAATTGGGATTGTAGGCTGGCCTTCTCTGCCAAAGCATCATCAATGGACTCCAAGAAGCTCCGTTCCACCACATCAAAAGCCTGTGAGTCACCAGGAGAAAGTTAGTACAAAATGTATTAGAATTTTGCATTGAAATGTACATATTTTATTTTTTTAAATCCAATTCATCTCAATTAATTGATTTAAAATGTGATGCTGGAGAAGAATTTTACCAATACTGTCGAGTGCCAAAAACTCAAATAAATCAGTCCTTGATCAAATTAATCCTGAACTTAAAGATCCCCAAATGATTAAACTGAGGGTTCCATACATTCAAGATGTCTGTCACAATAGCCATGGCTCCTCCAGAGATTTCTTTTTCTAAAGTAAATAATGCCCTGCTCTGACCAACTTTTTGAAAATGTTTTCAGAAGCACTTTAACTATCTGCTCCACATTATCCGCCCAAACCCCTCCTGTTACACATATTCTACCTCTGTTCGCATCCAGTGTTATTTATTTTTTAAATTTTAATATGTCACATCTGGCCCGGCCATGTTTTTAAACTGTGTAGTTTTTGCTTATTTGTAAGTTATATTGATTGTATTATTTTTATTTGCTGTTGTGTTGTCTTATTATGTGTTATCGGGCTTGGCCTCATGTAAGCCGCCCCGAGTCGTCTTGGGGAGATAAAGTATTATTATTATTATTATTATTATTATACATTGAACATATAAAAATTGTTCATGGGGGGGTTGAAACATGCAGGGAAAGGTTTAAGTAAATAGTGGTGCAATGGGTCAGCAGTCTTCCCTTGTGCTGGGAGGACTGCTGACTGTCGGTCAGCGGTTCAAATCTGGAGAGAGTGAGTTGAGCTCCCTCTGTCAGCTCCAGCTCCCCATGTGGGGACATGAGAGAAGCCTCCTACAAGGGTGGTAAAACATCAAAGACACTCAGGTGTCCCCTAGGCAACGTCCTTGCAGATGGCCAATTTTCTCACACCAGAAGTGACTTGCAGTTTCTCAAGTTGCTCCTGGCATGAAAAAAAAATACAAAAGAATGCCACAGATTTGAATTTGCTACACCTGCACTGGGTTTGTCTATGACTGGATATCTCGGCGGTGTCTCATTTGAGATGCACAAAAGCAGTCTACATGATGGTGCATAACCAAATGTCTTCCTTCACACTACTTTAACACCATGTGTATTCCCCAGTACACATGTCACCAATGGCTAAAGGGAATTTGATCACTAAGATTATTTTAGAGTCTGAGTTGTTGTTTTTTGTAAATAGTTTTTATTGTTTTGTTTTACATATATCATAAAAGACAGAAGTGAAAGGGGGGAATGGGGGGAGTGAGAAGAAAGGTAGAGTGCATGGGATAGATAGAGAGAGAGGAAGGGGAGAAGATGGGAATAGAAAGGGATAGGGTTGAGAAACAGGACAGGGGTGCTAACAGAAGAAAATAGAAAAGAGAAGAAAAGTAATATGGTTACTTCCAGTCAGGGTATATTGGGGCTCATCCTTGCTTGAAGATTTATTTGTCTTCGTACTGGGTTCTTTTCACCACAGTTTTTAATTCTAGTGTCTATAGTTTACTATAATTTTTCTGTCTTCAGGTAGTGCTTGGTGGGCTGCCAATCGGTTCTATTTTTAATATCTGTATTATTGACCAGGCTTTTTAATACATCCATATTGATGAATTCAGTCAGTTTAGTAGCCCAGTCTATTAGCGTCGGAGGGTTTTCTTGCTTCCACTTCCTTGCCAGCACTACCCGTGCTGCTGCCGTCATAAAGTAAAATATCTTGTCTTTACTTCTTTCCAGACTCCCATTTGTTAAGTTGAGTAGGAAGAGTTCAGGTTTAAATTCAATCGCTGCCTCCAGTATTCTTTGAGCATGTAGATGTGCATTCCTCCAAAAAAATTTAATTTTGTGGCATGACCACCAGCAATGCAAAAACGTTCCTGGATGGTCTTTGCATTTCCAACAATTGATGTTGACATTCTTGTAATATTTAGACAATTTTTGTGGGGTCAAATGCCGCCGCCCGTGACGTCAGCCTCCGGGTCTCTGTGCAGCTCCTCCCTCTGTGACCCGCTGCAGCCGCTATCCTGCCTCTCGTCTCCTTGTGTCCTGGCTAGGAAAGATTCTCTTAAAGGAACCGCCCTCCTTTTTTCCGCTCTCCCTCTTTCGATTGGCAAAGCTCCCGAGGGTGCACTGGTTTGGGATGCAGGAGCCCGTGAGGGCACTGAATCGGGTCTCCCTCTTCGTGACCTGGCAACTTGGACCTTGCAGCTTGGCACTGTGGCATTCGGGAGCGGATGATAACTTTTGGATGAGTAGATTCTACTGTTTATATCTCCGTTACTGTCTGTCCTCTCTGCTGTTTCTTTAATGACCAGCCCAGCACACGATTATCTGTCCATCCACTAAATGTTCTCCTCTTCTCTCAAAGTTGCAATGATATTATTAGGTGAATTTGCTTTGTGTTCCCACACCCTTCTTGTTCTATTCTTTTTCCTTCTCTAAATATTCTTTTCTTTGTGCTATTAAAATGAAGGCAGTCGGCCTCTATGGCGGCCTCTATGGCTTCCCACTGGGTGGGTAAGGTTTGACGAGCCCCTAGAAGGGGCCTGCCTGGCCCTCCCCAATCAATGTGGGGGTCGCTGAATCACTGAGCTCTGTCCCGTCAGTTTTGGGGTCTCAATACCCCTGCCTTCCGTGGGAGAAGCTCAGTTCTCTCTGAGGGTTCTCGGGAGCCTCAGAAGACTGCTGCGGCCGCCATATTGCCTTCACCCGGAAGTAGCAGAGTCTGAGTTTTTTGAATGTGCAAATCTTTTTTTTTAATCAAATTTTTATTGGTTAAAATACAACATCATAACAACACAGCAACAGTACTAACGAGTCACGCGACATCATTTGGGGGCAATGTGCAAATCTTTTACACTGCATCCATAGAGACCACAAGGGCCATTTGGTCCAACTTCCTGCCATGCAGGAACATACAATCAAAGCACTTCTGTTAGATGGCAATCCAGCCTCTGCTTTAACTCCTCCCCCCTAGAAAAAGATTCCACCACATTCCGATCCACTATGACAGCCTCAAAGACTACTATACTCCCCCATTATTTCTTTCACATCCACCCAAAAGTCCCCATTCTAAAGTTCAAAAAAGGGAGGGATGCAGATTTGTTCTTGATGCCTTCCAAAAGAGAGCTGTTACCTGCAGTAGAATTCTACGCACGTCAGCATCATCATGATCTGCATTCAGCTGACCCAACAGGAGCTCTGCAGAGAGCCTTTCTCCCACAAAATTAGTAATCCGGTTGCCATCATAACCATTGAAGACTCCATAGAGGTAGCAATTGTTTTCGCTTCTGCAAAGGAGGAAAAAGATAGCAATTGAACGTTTAGAGAGTGACATAGATTGTGTGACACAGGAGCAGCAAGCTGGTGTACACAAAGTACAAAACATATTACCAGGTTAAAGTCATAGAAAAGCTAAAACTGTCAGCACTGTTGACCAACTATCCCTTCATATGTATTGTCAAAGGCTTTCACGGCCAGAATCACTGGGTTGTTGCAGGTTTTTTGGGCTATATGGCCATGTTCTAGAAGCATTCTCTCCTGATGTTTTACCTGCATCTGTGGCAGGCATCCTCAGAGGTGTGTGAGGTCACAACCTCTGAGGATGCCTGCCACAGATGCAGGTGAAACGCCAGAATGATTCTAGAACATGGCCATACAGCCCGAAAAACCTACAACAACCCACTATGCTTTTATTTATTTTTTATTTGTTTGTTTATTTATTTATTCAGTTTTGTATGCCGTCCTTCCCTGAGGCTCAGAACGGCTTACAGAGAATATAGAAAACACACTTTAAAACAACAAAAGGAATTGAACTCTTAACTAAAAAACTGTAAAACTGTTTGCGGCTGATTGGTCAGATCAGAGCCCGAAAGCCTGCTAGAACAGAAACGTCTTGCATGCTCTGCGGAACTTTGTTAGATCTCTCAAATCTCGCACATCTTCTGGCAGAGCATTCCAGAGAGTTGGAGCTATGATTGTAAAGGCTCGCCGTCTTGTTGATGTCAGCCAATATGAGCGGCAGCTAGGAATCATCAAAAAATTTCAATCAACAGAACGCAGTGACCTCTGGGGCTGATATAGGGTGAGACAGTCCCTCAAGTCCGTCGGCCCCTGACCATATAATGCCTTGAAGGTGATAACCAACACTTTGAAGGAGGCCCGATGTTTGATTGGTAGCCAATGTAGCTGCTAAAATATTGGTGTTATGTGAGCTCTTATCGGCGTACCAGTGAGAAGCCTAGGGGATGCATTTTACATCAACTTGAGCCTATGGATCACCGACATAGGAAAGCCAATGTAGAGAGCGTTGCAGTAGTCTATTCTCGAGGTGACCGTGGCTTGAATCACTGTGGCCAGATCCTCCCTGGTCAGATAGGGAGCCAGTCCCCCGGCCTGCTAGAGATGGAAAAAGGCCGCTCTGCTGAAACTGGAGATCTGAGCCTCCATTGATAGTAGAGGGTCCAGCAGGACTCCCAAGCTCTTCACAGAGGGCGACGGACACAGAGGTACGCTGTCTAGGGTAGGCAACTGAACAGTCCCTCCACCAGGGTGATCCAGCCACAAGATTTCTGTCTTTGCTGGGTTCACCCTCAAACTGCTAGCACACAGCCAACTAGACACGGCTTCAAAGCACTGCTGCGAACCTACTCCAATGACTGATCAAGCCCAAACATGGCAAACAGAGCCCCCATGACCCAATCTACATCCTGGTGCTATTGGAGTACAACGGACTATGGATGATGGGACTTGAAGTACCTCTTCACATTTCCTGAGACTGCTGCTACCCTCATCCAATGACTGCTCAGGTCCAAAGTTGGCACACAGAGCCTCCATGACCTACTCTACATCCTGGTGCTGTTAGCAGGAGGATGGACTATGGGTGATGGGACTTGAAGTACCTTCACTCACTTTCTGAGACCATTGAAACCCTCATTGACTGACCAAGACTACACTTGGCACAAAGAACCCCCATGACCCACTCTACATCCTGCTGCAGTTTGGAGGAGGGTGGACCATGGATGATGGGACTTCCACTACCTTCACTCACTTCCTGAAAACAATGCGACCCTCCTCCAATGACCAATAAAGACCAAACTTGGCACAAAGAGCCCCCATGACCCTCTCTACATCCAGTTGAGAGGAGGACAGAGCACAGATGATGGGGCTTGCAGTACCTTCCGTAAGTTCATGATACCACTGCTTCTCCCAATAATTATAGATCATGGCCAAACTTGGCAGACAGGCCCTCCATGACCCACCCTACATCCTGGTGGTGTTTGGAGGAGGATGGACCATGCACGATGGGATTTGCATAGTGATCCGACAATCGTACCTCGATGACAGAGGATAGGTCCACTTGGATTTCGGCACTGAAGATCAAGTCTAGGGTGTAACCGGCCTCATGGATGGGCCCAGTCGTACAAAGCGAGAGCCCTAGTGTAGCCATGGTCCACACTAGGTCAGCGGCTGAAGATGAAGGAGAGTCTACGTCGGCATGGACATTAAAGTCCCCCAGAACAATGAGCCTGGGAAACCTCAAGGCCCACTCCGTCACAACCTCTAGCAACTGCGATAGGCTTCCTACTGAAGCACTGAGTGATCGGTACAGCAGCAGGAAGGCTATACTCTTCTGTGAATTCCATACTAATTCCAGTTTCAATGCCAGTAATGCTCGGCACTGGAACCCCTCTAAGATAATAATTCTCACGGAAGAGCATTGCCACCCCCCCCCCCGTCCGCGTCTGGTGAGTGATCACATAACTTGGTGATGTTAGCTCATGGAGGGGAACAGAGTCACCTTCTTGGATCCAAGTCTCTGTGATACAAACTAGATCACTATCCTGATTACAGACCTCTCACCTGAATTTCAACCAATTATCCTCTAAGGGGTGGATTTCTGTCCCCTTTCCATCTGCAGCATAGGAACGATTAGGAGCTGAACCCACACCCGAGAGTTGACAAAGAGGCAAGTCATCTGTCCAACTTGACAGCTGCTCCTGGGTAACAAAACAAAAAAGAAGCCCAAATAAACTCCCAACAAAAGCAGAAGAGTCAATCATGGTAAACCATTTGGAACATCCTCCTTTGCATCAGGGCTGTGTAGTAAACTAGCTGATGAACTCTGATTGAGGTCTCTTTCATGCTATATATTTACACTACTTTGATATTTGATACCAATGTAACTGCATCCTACAGAACTCTGAGATTCCATCAGATGGAATTATGGTAGCTAAAGTGGTGTCAGAGTATTCTGATTGGGTATTATGTTGTCAAAGGCTTTCATGGCTGGAATCACTGGGTTGCTGTGAGTTTTCTGGGCTGTATGGCCATGACGCAGAAGCATTCTCTCCTGACATTTTGCCCACATCTATGGCAGGCATCCTCGGAGGTTGTGAGAATGTTGGAAACAAGGCAAGTGGGGTTTATATATCTGGAATGTTCAGGGTGGGAGAAAGAACTATTGACTGCTTGAGGTAAGCTTGATGTACACTCCCCCTGAAGATGCAGGTTCGCAGCTTGGGAGTGATCCTGGATTCATCGCTGAGCCTGGAACCCCAGGTTTCGGCAGTAGCCAGGGGAGCTTTTGCACAGTTAAGACTTGTGCGCCAGCTGCGCCCGTACCTTGGGAAGTCTGATCTGGCTACGGTCGTCCACGCTCTTGTCACATCATGATTAGATTACTGCAACGCACTCTACATAGGGCTGCCTTTTAAGACAGTTCGGAAACTGCAATTAGACCAACGGGTGGCAGCCAGGTTACTAACAGGAGCTACATACAGGGAGCACACCACCCCCCTGTTGTGTCAGCTCCACTGGCTGCCTGTCCACTTCCGGGCTCAATACAAAGTGCTGGTTTTGACCTATAAAGCTCTATACCAGGCGTGGGCAATTGCCGGCCCTCCAGGTGTTTTGGACTTCAAATCCCAGAAATCCTAACAGCTGGTAAACTGGCTAGGATTTCTGGGAGTTGAAGTCCAAAACCCCTGGAGGGCCGGCAATTGCCCACGCCTGTCTATACGGTTTTGGCCCAGTCTACTTGTCCAAACACATCTGCCTCTACATCCCACCTCATAATTTAAGATCATCTGGGGAGGCCCTGCTCTCGCTCCCGCCAGCATCACGAATGCGGCTGGTGGGTACGAGAGACAGGGCCTTCTGGGCTGTGGCTCCCCGCCAATGTGATCAATTGCAACATACGGTTCTGGCTCAGCTTACTTAGCCGAACGCATCTGCCACTACGTCCCACCTCGTAACTTAAGATAATCTGGGGAGGCCCTGCTCTCGCTCCTGTCAGCATCACGATTGCGGCTGGTGGGGACGAGAGACAGGGCCTTCTCGGCTGTGGCTAGCTGTGGAATTTACGATTGACACCATCCCTCCTAGCATTTAGGAAAAAAGTGAAATCCTGGTTATGGGACCAGGCCTTTGCACAGTAGCAGAATATAGTATGTGGATCAGAATAATAGTGCTAAGCTGATAGATGGAATATGGCTTCTTGTCTATTAACTTGAATTGTGGACAGACCATTGTTTTAATGTTTTTAATGTAATTTAGTACTGAAATGTTGTTTAAATGTGGGAATGTTGTATTTTATGGTGTTATATTGTAATTAGGCATCAAATTGTTGCCTTGTTAGCCGCCCTGATTCCCCCTCTGGGCGTGAGAAGGGCAGGGTAGAAGTACTGTAAATAATAAATAATAAATAAATAAGTGTAAATGTTTATTTATTTATTTATATTATATTTGCAATACTTTTACCACCACCCCCTTCTCACCCCCGAAGGAGGATTCAGGGCGGCAACAAGGCAACAATGTGATGCCCAATAACAAAATAAAAACCATAAAATAACATTTACAACATTTAAACAACATCACAAAACACAGTTAAGTTAAAAACAGTGTTCCGTCCACAAATCAGGTTAAAAACAAGAAGCCCTATTTCGTCTGTCAGCTTGCCAATCCTATACTAATCTACATGCTGCATTCGGCTATTGTGCAAAGGCCTGCTACTGTGCAAAGGTCTGGTCCCATAACCAGGACTTCACTTTTTTCCTAAATGCTAGGAGGGACGGGGTTGGTCGTATTCAGCTTGGTAGCGATTGATCACATTGATTAACACTGAACAGCCTTGCAGCTTCAAGGCTTTGTTGGGAGGTTTGGCTGATTGTTTCTTTGCCTGGGGGAATCCTGTCCTGATTTTAGAGTTTTTAAATTTGTTGGGTCATTTCCTGCAGATGGGATGGTCCGTCCTCCATGTGATTTGAGATACTCGTGATCATTATGCACCCTTGAGGACATCACTGTGTTCAATACTTTGCCTCTCATTAAGTCATAACGACGAAACGGCCCTCCGCCGGCCTAGGGGTGAGCTCCCGCCGTCAGGCACGCTCAGGCACGCCTCCCCATTGCCCTCATTATTTTGAGGTCCCCTGGGGTCTTTTGCCTACTCCTAGCTGTACCGCCAGCCCTATAAACAACACAGAACATTTCTCAAACTGATAAACTACAATAACCAAGCTCCTTTGTGGCACTCAATTTAGCGTAGCCGCGTACGCGCACTGCGCCCACGAGCCTTTGGAAGCGTTCTTTACGAACTACAGAGACCAGCCTGCCCTGCAGCTCACCATTGTCAGCCTGCACATGCACATTGCATTAAGGGCTACATTAGAATGGTCTCCGTGAACAAAATAACCCCCTTCTGCCAGAAACGGACTTCTCCACTTGTAGCCTACTACAGGTCCCAAGCACCTATTACGGTATTATACATTGGAACTGTAGCGACTGAGAAGCCAAGACAGAATACATTGGAACTAGACTGGGCAAGAAGCCACTATTATTTTCTTGGCTACAGACAAATGTATTGGAATATTGAAGTGTTTATACTATGTGTATTATGCTAAACTGTACTTGACTTGTATGTTAGACTATACAGTTTTCTACTTCGCTATTATGTGATTGTGTTGTACTCAAGATATTGCATTTCCTGATTCCCATTGTGATTTATGTATTCTGTACTTGCAAACAATATATTTATCTTTTGATATTAATCGAATATAGTATTCTTTACCTGAATTGCCCTATTGAAGAAACAATCAGGGCCAGCTAATAACCCCCCAGGCAGGAAGCAGCCAAGCCTTGAAGCTGCAAGGCTGTTCAGTGTTAATCAACGTGATCAATTGCAACATACGGTTCTGGCTCAGCTTACTTATCCGAACGCATCTGCCGCTACGTCCCACCTCGTAACGTAAGATAATCTGGGGAGGCCCTGCTGTCGCTCCCATCAGCATCACGAATGCAGCTGGTGGGGACGAGAGACAGGGCCTTCTCGGCTGTGGCTCCCCACCTGTGGAATGGTCCAGCATGGTTCAAAGCACATAATTTAGCAAATTGAAACTAAATCCAGACAAGTCAGAGGTCCTCCTGGTCAGTCGCAAGGCCGAACAGGGCATAGGGTTACAGCCTGTGTTGGATGGGGTTACACTCCCCCTGAAGACGCAGGTTCGCAGCTTGGGAGTGATCCTGGATTCATCGCTGAGCCTGGAACCCCAGGTCTCAGCGGTGGCCGGGGGAGCTTTTGCACAGTTAAGACTCGTGCGCCAGCTGCGCCCGTACCTTGGGAAGTCTGATCTGGCTACGGTTGCCCACGCTCTGGTCACATCCCGAATAGATTACTGCAACTCTCACGTGGGGCTGCCTTTGAAGACAGTTTGAATTTGCAATTAGTCCAGCGGGCGGCAGCCAGATTGCTAACGGGAGCTACATACAGGAGCATACCACCCCCTGTTGTGTCAGCTCCACTGGCTGCCTGTCCAATTCTGGGCTCAATTCAAAGTGCTGGTTTTGACCTTTAAAGCTCTATATGGTTCTGGCCCAGCTTACTTGTCCGAACGCATCAGCCGCTATGCCCCACCTTGTAATCTAAGATCATCCGGGAGGCCCTGCTCTCGCTCCCGCCACGTCTCAGATGAGGCTGGTGGGGACGAGGATAGGGCCTTCTCGGTGGTGGCTCCCCCGCCTGTGGAATGCGCTTCCTATTGATGCACGATCCACCACATCCCTCCTGGCCTTCAGGAAAAAGTAAAATCCTGGCTGTGGGACCAGGCATTCGTACACCCGCACAAGGCAGCATTTTAGATTGGTTTTTAATGAAAGTGGGTGATTATGGCCAATGTTTTTATGGGCTGAACGTTGTTTTAATCCAGAGTGAATGTGTATGGTGCTAATGTAGTTGTATTTTAATGTATTTTAATTGTTGAAGGGATTTGGGGTTTATATTGTTATTATGTGTTCCTCACTGAACTAAAAGCCTCTGTATGGTGTTACCAAGGCAATTAGAGCAGACCCACAATGTGAAAGCGCCTTGGCACGCATAGCTAGTCTGTGGCTGTCTACATTGTCGAATGAATGCAGTTTGACACCGCTTTAACTGCCGTGTCTCAATGCTACTGAACCCTGGAAGCTCCCACCGTATACAGTCCCGCAAAGAGGCCGAAAACAATGGAAATTCCCTCAACCTTCCCCTTTCGAACCGGAAAGTGGTATCTTCTTTTCCCCACCCCTCTCCCCCGAGCCCTAATGGTACAGTCCGGCCACTCACACTCTGCAAGAGACTCCTCCTCGCGGCCGCCATCTTTAAGCAGGAGCGACATCCTCCGCCTTTCTCCGGGTAAGAGAGATGAGAGCAGCAAGCGGCCAGAGCGTCCACCACGCGTCCACGCCCCCACAGGACGACAGTTCCGCCTGGCTTTAACTCCTCCTTCGCGCACCCTAGCGGACTGAAGGTGGTACTGCACGCTGTCAACTTCTCTGCTCTTCTAGGTGTGTTTTGGACTTCAGCATCTGGAGTACTACTAGAGGAATAGCATTCATGACCTGAAACCTACTGCTAGAGTAGGCCTTTTAATGAAGGGAGCTTAGATAAGTGTTGAATTTAATGAATGGAGCTTAGATAAGTGTTGAAGTGTTGAATTTAATAAGGCAGCAATGACTGCCTTATTAAAGCGGTGCCAAACTGCATTAATTCTGCAGTGTAGCTGCATCCTTTGTTTCCATTCCAGATCAGTTTGTACTTCTGATTGCCAATGAAACTGGAAATTTTCTTCTGTGCATGCTCCTACATTTTGCAATTTCCTCCTTAGTGGGGTTGCCCTTCCAATAGCAGATTGAGCCTTTTTCCATCAAGCCTTTGGAAACTGATTTCCAACCATAGCTTTTGGTGGGGCTGTATTGTACGAGGGTCGAATGAAAAGTAATGCCTCCACCTTTGTTACTTGGGTTTGGATGGGAATATTTTAATAAATCAAACGCAGAAATAATCCTTAGAACGTGCTCTTTAACTACCACCATTCACTTTTCCACATAATCACGAGACAATTGGATACATTTCCACCAACGATGGGAATGTGGCCACTGGGAATGTAGCGCAGCTGGCTAAGTGTCAGCTGCATAAGATTTCTCTGACCAGTAGGTCATGAGTTCGAGGCCTGTCCGGGTCGAGGTTGGTGCTCGACCTTTAAGTATAGACAAAGAAAAGGGTGGCGGCTACTTTAACAATGGAAAGAGAGAGAGCGAGATAATAACACTCACAATGAGAATGTAAATCACGAGTATATTCAGTAAATCGCAAGTAAATCACAAGTAAATGCTCAGCACATTAAGTCATGTACTGCAAACAATGTCATGGGCAAAACATAAGCCTCATTTGCTACAAATAGCAGTGGCGGGGGGGGGGGGTGAACCCCAGGCGCGTACTCCCGCGGCGAAGGTCCCGTATGTTAGAGTTCCTGATGGGAAAACGGTAGGAAAAATACACAGTCTGCACATGTGATAAATGTGGCAAGACGGGGGACACCAAGCGTCCAATTCAAATGATATTTATAATCCAACAGGGATTCCAACGGGTCCTTTAAGTATAGCCTGCGGTCGACCTTTGCAGCCCGAAAGACAGTTGCATCTGTCAAGTAGGAGATTAAGGTACCACATTAAGTGGGGAGGCAAATTTTGACTGAATTATGAGGCCATTAAAGAACTCCGAGAACGCTGAGGAATGCGGAAGGACTAACAAGGGACGCTGAGAACGCTGAGAGATGAATGCGTCAGCTCCCCCTGGTGGCCAGAATTTGCCTCTGTTCGTCTATATGTTGTGTATTGTGGAAAACAGCAGGAATTGTCTGCTTGTATGTGTACCTGTAATCCGCTCAGAGTCCCTTTCGGGGTGAGAAGAGCAAAATATAAATAAAGTAAATAAATAAATAAACAAGTTTTCTGAAGCCATCACGTTTCCTGGCAAATTTCAAGTCTGTGCGCTTTCATTTCAGGTGTCAACATCCTGGGTACCCATCGTGCACAGATCTTCCGATAGCCAAGCAAAACAATGTGACCCACACCTTCTTGTGGACTGCTAATTATACTTGAAATTTCTCTCTGAGTGGTACCACGATCGTCCTGAATCGATCTGTCAACCTTTTGCTTGTGAAACTCAGTAGTTGCTGTCACAGGACGTCCAACTCTTTGTCACGCAAGTCAGATGTTCCCACCTCAACGTCTTTAAACTTACTGCCTAATGATGCACAGTGCTCACATCAACACAATCATCACAAACAGCTTGCATTCTCTGATTAATCTCCTTTGGGGTGACACCTTCTGCTGTCAATAATTCAATGACTGAACGTTGCTTAAGTCGTATTGACCGACTGTCTCCGCAGAGTTCCATACTTCGCACTTTAACAACACAACCGATCAATGCTAAGGCTTCCTGCCAAATACAACTGTAGAGGAGAGTCTACTGAACAAGCCAGTACCTGCCGCATACAAGTACTGCCATCTCTTGAGGAGTTACGAAGGTGGAGGCATTACTTTGCATCCAACCCTCATATTTAGACCTTATTTTAAGAAGGGATTTAATAGCCTTAATTTTATCATTTAATGTTTTAATTTGCATGTGCTAAACCAGGCATGGCCAAACTCTGTCCCTCCAGGTGTTTTGGACTTCAACTCCCACAATTCCTAACAGCCTTCCGGCTATTAGGAATTGTGGGAGTTGAAGTCCAAAACACCTGGAGGGACAAAGTTTGGCCATGCCAGTTCTAAACTATCCCCTTTATTGTCATTTTCCGCCATCCAAAAGCCTCGAGTCCCACTCTGGGGAAAAATCAGGATACATGAAAGAGATGGGTGCATAGAATATGCTTATTAATTTTGATATCGCCCCTCGCAACAACGAAAACACTGGGTCAATCTTTACTGTAGAATTGAGCCTGACACTACTTTAATTGTCATGGCTCAATACTATGGAATTCTGGGAGTTGTAGTTTTACCAACAGAGCACTGGTGCCTCACCCAACCATACCTTCCATGGCTCCACAGCATTGAGCCAGGGAAGTTAAAGTGGTGTCCAACTATATTAATTCTACAGCATAAATACAGCCACTGAGATTTGTGTGTGTGTTTTGTTTCTGCATATATTAAGGTGTAACCCACTGTTTTTCTATATTTGTGTGTGTGTGTGTCAGGAGTGACTTGAGAAACTGCAAATCACTTCTGGTGTGAAAGAATTGGCTGTCTGCAAGATCGTTGGGCAGGGGACCCCCGGATGTTTTAACCATTCTGTAAGAGGCTTCTCTCATGTTCTCACGTGGGAAGCTGGAGCTGACACACAGGAGCTTACCTTGCTCCCTGGATTCAAACTGCCGACTTTTCAGTCAGCAGTCCTGCTGGCACAAGGGTTTAACCCACTGTGCCACCAGAATTCCATGGCCACTGAGATTAACTGGGTTGGCAAGAGACAGTTCGGCAATGATATTCTTCTCCAGGACTATCATTATTTGACATAAAAATCAGGATTGGGCCATTGTGTTGTTTTTTAAATATAACATCACCTTGTGGACCTGACAGCTTGATGACATCAAGGAGTGCCGGTCCATCAATGCAATATAAGGATTCTGCATGTTCCCTCCAGCCCACTTTAACTACACTATAGCTCAGCAATGAATGAGGGGGAAATGTGTTTGGATTAAATGAAGTCGATAACCCTTTTCAGCTGAGCTCACTTCACTAAAAATATGCTACATCTATTTTCTACAACTGACAAGCATTTTTTTTCAACTCTAGCATGGCGGGTTAAACTGATAGCTGCAGGAAATCGGCTAACCGGAAGGTCGGTAGTTCGAAGCTGCAAGTCTGGATGAGCTCTTGACTGTCAACCCTGGCTTCTGCCAACCTAGCAGTTCAAAAACATGCAATGTCAGTAGATCAATAGGTACCGCCTCAGTGGTCAGTGGTAAGGTATTTGCCTCATTTCCAGTGCAGATTGCAATTGCTGGCCCTCCAGGTGTTTTGGAGAAATCTCCCTCCAGGGAGATAAACAGAATATAAACAAAGTGTATTATTATAAGACCAGGATGTGGCAATCAAAAGTGGATGACCCATTTTTATTCATGCAGGAAAACATCAATAATAATAATAATACACTTTATTTATATTCAGCTTTATCTCCCCGGAGGGACTCAGAGAGGATTACAATATACACATGTGGCAAACATTCAGTGCTTTTTACACACAGTAAACAACT
Source organism: Anolis apletophallus (assembly GCA_030556195.1). Lineage (NCBI taxonomy): Eukaryota > Metazoa > Chordata > Lepidosauria > Squamata > Anolidae > Anolis > Anolis apletophallus. The sequence continues at coordinate 99,116,150 of JARBWK010000009.1, forward strand.
ACATACAACACAAAGGGGAAGGTCTTCCCCCTTATCCATCTCTGGCATCAGGAGGCGATGGTCAACTTCTGGCCTTGGGGAGGTGCTCTTGTTCCATTTTTCCATGCTGAGGAGCCTGTTGTCCACAGACATCTCCAATTATGTTGCCTGTATATCTGCATGGGGTGCCCTTTCACCTTCCTGCTGAGGCGGTACCTATGGATCTACCCACATTTGCATGATAAGGTGTTTCATCTGTGTTCACTCTTGCATTGCATAATCATGTGCAGTGTTTGAACCTTTTTAAAATACAGGTTAAGATTTTTTTTTTTAAAAAAAGAAAACTCGTAGCTCTGCCTTTACAATTTTTGAATGTAATAACTTTATTGATAAGACACACCAGTAGTTACCACCTTCACTTTTTGTTTTAAACAACAAGTATACAGGACATCGTAAACACAGGTGCCAAGATGGCAGGGCTTATGTTGAGGGAAACATACTGGAGAGGACAGAATGGATCCGTTGGGGTGGAGCTTGGAAATAATCAGAGATTGTTGGGGGGGGGGATTTCGTATGCAGCGGGCCACCCTTTCATTGTCACATATGGATGAACATGTATGTGCACAGCTTCATATTATACACCTTCATATATAATATAGTATAATGATATATTATACCCGGGCAGCCAGACCTCAAATGATGTTGCCTCGAGAGTTGCAAAACTGTCAAGACTGACCTGCGATTTATTAAGCCTCAAAGGTATTCATTTAGATTCATAAGGAGACCCACCTATCTGTTCTGGCATCTGTGTGCTTCTGATTGCCAATGGAACTGGAAGTACCAAATACTGAGGCTCTCATATTTATGACCATAATAAAGGTGAATGGAATGAGAAATTCATATCTAGAGCTCAATGGGGAGATCATGTTCCTATTGTGGGAAGCAGAACTGCAACAATAACCTTGCCCACTTGAACTCTTAATTCAGTTGATTTTGCCTTCGTGACATCTCTCTAGATCTGGTAAGTATACAATTAGGCTATCCTCTCATTTTTGTGGAGTACTGGTGCATGTTCTGATCTATCACCCTAAAGTCAACCATATATAGTCAGTGACTTGCCAAGGAGTGCAGATACCTGGCAGATCCATTTCTTTGGCTGGTGGACTTTGTTTGGCTATTTAGTTGGCTAACTAACTGCTGGTTGACTGTATTGTTTGACTGGGAAACAGACGACATGCTGGTGGCTGTACTTGGCAACATTTCTGTGTGCAAGGCCTGCATCCTCACTGTCCCAAGTAATTGAAACCTGGAGGTTTTACTTAATGCTGAAGCAACGCCATGCGATACTTGAAAGCACAGTACAGCCTTTACCTCCACTATGAAACTCCTTCTCATTTGACCACGAAACCGCATTTTCACCATTGTTTCCCATATGGGAACACAAGTGTGAAAAGTAAGTATGTGTATCTAAATGTGCTGGAGGCTGAGCCATACTTGCCTACATTTCCCTGGAACACATCCACTTTCTATAAATGATGCTCCCTTGGTCTTCAAATCTTACATTAACTAAAAGGAACAATGGTGTAACTGAACTGCTCTATAAAATATGAAGTGGTTTATGCTATCATATAATAAGGTGAAGTGCTACTTTACTGTGGCTTCACAGAGTGGAAAGAAGAAACCACAGTAGTACTCCTTCCGGATAGCGAGATACCTCCTTTATCCATGGAATGTTGAGCCCAATACTGGAAGGTCAAGGATTCTTGCTACATGATTGTCAATGTTATCAGACAGGTTTCCTGGTATAGAGACATTCTTTTTCTGGAATTAATAAATAAGTGTGGATGTACCAAGAATTATTATTTTTGCTATTCTTAGACCAGGGGTGCTCACACTTTTTCAGCATGCGAGCTACTCTTAAAGCAACCAAGTCCAAAAGATCTACCTGCCCCCGCCGCCGTGTGCTCCCGTGCGCTCCCGTGACCGAGCGCTCTTGCCTCCGCGCGTGCTCCTGCTGCTGTCTTCTGCCCGCGCAGCGCTTCATCTGCCTGCGGGGCATTGCAGGAAGGAGAAAGCACGAGGCGGGGCATCCAGAGGGAGCACTCCGCCCTGCCTGTCTCGCTGGCAACAGAGGCTGCACAGCTGCTTCTGGACGAGAGGCAGGGTACTCCCTCCAGAGGCCCTGCCTCATGCTTCCTTCTTCCTGCAATGCCCGCAGGCGAAAGAAGCACCGCAAGAGCGGAAGCCAGCAGCAGGAGTGCACGTGCGTGCAGGGTGTGTGCGCGCATGGCAGGAGCGCCCTATCCGGCTGGTGAGGCCCGAAAATCACCTGGAAGAGGCGCGAAGATCTACTAGTAGCTCTCGAGCTACCTAATGAGCACCCCTGTCTTAGACAAAATAGAAACTCTTCTATGGTCTCCATGGAATTATTTATGAGGAGCAAAAAAAAAGGCAACGGCTCAATAGGCAGAATGTTTCACTTCTAAATAAAGTATTTTCCCCAATGACAGTAGTGAGTGCAATCCAATACACAGATTAGTGTGTAATCAATGGCCTTTCATGTAATTCTGTTGAGTTATGGCTCATTAACCTTATATATTCCATCCATAAGTATGTGTGTTTATGTGCATGTTTTTTTCTGAGTTTTGTAAAAGTGTACTGTGCAGATTTGGGGAAATTACTTCTATCTGAACTTTTAAATGTATTCATATGTAACAGGGAAACGGGTGTAAAAACAATCCCCATAGCAGAATTCATTTTAATGCATGTTTAGCCTGTCCCTCAAGGCAAAAACCCTGTTTCAGTCTTTACACAGAGCAGATGTTGTGGTATGGAAAATCCTCCCTTCTGCCCCCACATGAAAGCATGCAGTTGACATCAGCAAAACCATACCGACATTGGATTTTCCACCCTCCCAACCCTCCAGTTCCATAGTTCCCTCTTTCCCTCCAGGGGAGAGAAGAAAAGGAAGGACCTCTCCATCACCTATTATGAAGATCCCCATCATCAAAATAACACACACACCCCCACCCACCTACCAGCCTAAATATTAGGCCACCCCAATAGAAGAAAAGCTTATGGGTGAAGAAGATAGCCCCCTCCCCAAGCCCTATATAATATTGCTTTCATTTGGGACCATAAAGCAAGGGGCTTAGTTCCTCATTGTGCTTTATGAGCAATGGACTGCCGTATCCCTCCTCTCTCTCCCTGCTAGATTCTAACCACACAGTGTTAGGCTTTAGAGTAAAAAATAATCTCTTTTTTCCTGGACTACATTTCCCAGGATCTACCAACCCACATCACCATTATCTATGCAGGCTGGGAGATTCCAGAAGTATTATCAACCCCTCGTCCCCAAAATATAACTTTTCCAAGCTACAATCTGTACCAAAGAAAAATGTCTCAACAGAAAGGATTCATAGGCAGCAGCACACACATTCATAATCAGCATGCACACCAAACAGGAGGGAAACATTCGGAGCCACTACAGTAATTCATTACCTAGGTCAGGTATGGGCAAACTTTGACCCTCCAGGTGTTTTGGATTTCAACTTACACCATTCCTAACAGCTGGTAGACCTGGAGGACCCAAGTCCAAAACACCTGGAGGGCCAAAGTTTGCCCATGCCTGACCTAGATAGTCCTATGCTCCTCTTTTTAAAACACTGTAACAGAAATTAAAGGGCGTCTAGTCAATTAAAGAAGGATCCATGCTTTGTCTCTTGCCTTTTTAGCCTTTCTTTTTCCTGGAAACAGCAGCCCAAAGTTATATTTCTTCAATTGCAACATCTCTGCATTGCTACATTTCAAAACAAACATTTTAAAAAAACTTTTTAAAATGGATAAGTTTAATATAGTGTTATAATATCAGAAAGGTCTAACCCTACTTATATTAAGAAGATTGTGGGAGTGTTAAAGAGCTGGGTCTTACCAAAGATACTTGTACATATACTTTCGGATATCTTTGAAGACAAGTATACAGTAATGTCTGGAAACAGCCTAATGTATTAGGACTGAACTTTATCAGTGTATATTTAGTGTGTGTAATCTATCAGATCCAGCTGTTGCTCTAACCCAGTAATTATTCTGATTTCTACACTTTTTAATAAGTAACATGTCAATTGGGCTTGTTAAATCAAGTATGGTGGGCTTTCTTCTAGAAGAGAATTAGCCAATGGTACGACTCAATGAATTAACAAACTATTGGGGAAAGATAGATGATGACTCCTGGTGGCGCAGCGGGTTAAACTGCTGAGCTGCTGAACTTGCTGACTGAAAGGTCGGTGGTTCGAATGTGGGGAGCGGGGTGAGCTCCCGCTGTTAGCCCTAGCTTCTGCCAACCTAGCAGATCGAAAACATGCCAAATGTGAGTAGATCAATAGGTACCACTCTGGCGGGAAAATAACAGCACACCATCAGTCATGCTGGCCACATGATCTAGGAGGTGTCTATGGACAAGGCCGGCTCTTCGGCTTAGAAATAGAGATGTGAACCACCCTCCTAGAGTCGGACATGACTAGACTTAATGTCAAGAGAAACCTTTACTTTTTAGATGATGACACCAGAAGCTCGTCTACCATAATCTTTAGAAAAGAACTCTTAGCAAATGTTTTTCATTGAGGTACAACGATACAACCAGAAGTGGATCACTTTCTATTAAGAAATAATTAATGTGAGAAGAACTCGTGTTTGTTAATTCCACCGAAGAGTCTGTAGTGCTTGAGCGAGTATTAAGTGTCTGTTCCTAGTTGTATATCTACCCTGATGGTAGATATTAATCCAGACACAAGCTAAACATTTTACAGTGTCATATAATATCCTTGTTTCAAGCTGTGTTGGCACTGAACTCCATGCATCTTACCGCTGATTTCGGAGTTCAGCCTAGCTGGCAGGTACAACAAATTGTCTTTCTCCCAGCATAGCAAAACATTCAGTGTGGAAATTCTGCTTTGTTATTCTTGAGCATACAAACAGTGGGGGTAACAGATGGTTTGGCACAAGAGTTTAAAGTGTCTTCTTGCTTAAATCTACAACAGCCAGAAAATTTATCTAGTATAGAGAAGGACCATTGTAGTCACAATGATAAATGGCATATCTCTGCAAGCTAGCCCTATAAATTCTTGCTTCTCCACACTGAAATTCATCATGTAGATTGTTTCCACTATGGGTGCCATTACAAAGCAAGTCAACATGGTAATTTAGGATTGGAAAGCCTGTAACTTTCCAGATGTTGTTAGACACAAATTCCCAGCAGCCCACAGCAGCATAGCTTGGTAAAGGATTATTGAACAACAGATCATCATATTGTATTCTGAAGAGCCTAACCCTATAGTAAATAATTTTATGTTGTTCTACTGTATGCAAAAGGTATTTGCTATTGTGTTAATGTGGCACTGAGGGAGGGATACATCATGTTAGGTAGTGCTATTAACATGACCTTTGGGTTAGTTCAAAGTCCATTCAGTTAAACTAATTTTAGACGCATCTTTGGGTGTCCCTTGATTATATGCGTCCTACTTAAGCTATTCTAAACTGTGCCTGTGTTCTTTTCAGGAACAAGTTCCACTTTTTTCATATCAGGAGCAACTTGAGAAAGTGCAAGTCGCTTCTGGTGTGAGAAAATTGGCATCTGCAAAGATGTTGCCCAAGAGATGCTCAGATGTTTTACCATCCTGTGGGAGGTTTCTCTCATGTCCCCAAGTGAGAAGCTGGACCTGACAGGCGGGAGCTTACTCTGCTCCCTGGATTCAAACTGCCGAATTTTCAGTCAGCAGTCCTGCTGGCACAATGGCACAAGCTCCACTGAAACCAACATAAATGATAGTTATAGAAACGCGGATATACCAATGGTCTTTGACAATCAGAGGTAATTCAGCTCAAGCAAGACTTGGCATATTCAAAGTGGGGTCATGTTTTAAGGGGATTTTCTAGGCCAGTGTTGGCAATAGCTGATTACTTTCCCAACTAAACCCACTCTTGCCCTATAAGGACAATCTATGGACTGGATCAAAAAAATGTCCTCCTAGCACAAGCAAGCTCTCAATGCCTTCCCTCCATGCACATTTTGAAACAAATGAATAATGCCAAGCCTTCCAGACTGCGTATTAGGTTGCTGTGAAATGAACAGAACTATATCACTCATGGAGCTGTAAAAAGTGTTATACTCAAAACAAATATACTGTACAGAATCACTTTGTGATTTTACAGGCGGTGTTTTTTCAATGATCTTTTATTTCATGGCTTGGAATTATGGTCCTCCAAGTGCTGCTGGACTGCAAACCCCAGCTCCAGTATCAGTAATGTCCAGAAATGCTGGGAAATGCAGTTCAACAAGCTTCACAGGGCTGCTTGGACTCCCCGGTGGTACAATGGGTTAAACCCTTGTGCCAGCAGGACTGAAGACTGACAGGTCAGAGATTTGAATCCGGGGAGAGCGTGGATGAGCTCCCTCTGTCAGCTCCAGCTTCCCATGCGGGGACATAAGAGAAGCCTCCCACAAGGATGGTAAAACATCAAAACATCCAAGCATCCCCTGGGCAACGTCCTTGCAGATGGCCAATTATTTCACACCAGAAGCGACTTGCAGTTTCTCAAGTCACTCCTGACATGAAAACAACACAGGGCTGCTTGAATCCCCCCAATTTTATTCAATATTTACCATTGGTAAAGTGGCCATATAATACTTCAGGCGCAGACTGCAGGTGGGCACTGCACTGGATCCTTCAAAAGTGAGCACCCAGCAACAGCAAACAGTTGTGATGATGAACCACCAATGTGGCTAATGTCCAATGATAGTGCTCTTTGGTAGGCAAAGGAGAAGACAACTAGCTATAGAAGACTCACTGAATTATCAGAACTGCAGGCATATTGACCAACTGAATTCCTACGAGGCTCAATTTAAACTGGAAACTATTAAACAAACTAAACCTCAACTACCACACTCTTAGCATTGGCAAAATATTCCTGAAAATAAACCAGAACCATTTCCCATTGGGATTTTGAAAACCATCTGCTCATGATCTCAATGGAGGAGTAAAACTCATTCAAAATCCATTCTCATCACCGTTCTGCTGCCATTTGCACCATTCACTCACCCTTTCTTGCTCTCTCTCACACACACTTTCATCCCTCGCTCACAGGTTTAGACACCTATCTATCCTGTTCTCCCTCCCCATTACTGCCCAGGCTGGCTCCTTCTCACCCAGTCCTCCCCTCATTTGTTGTACCTCCCCATCAACACTATCTCGAGGTCCTTTCCCTCTTCCCCCCGATGGAAAGGGTGAACTAGATTCTTACCCCAGCAGCTTCCCAGACAGAGAGAGAGAACTAACTCAACTGCTGCAGAAAAAACCATACAACCCTTTGATTTTGGTGGAAAGTTCAGAAGAGGGAGGAGGTGTTAGGTGTTTCTGCTTTTTAAAAAAGCAAGAACATAAAGAAACACAGAGACCCCAGAATGCTGGAGAAGTGGCTGAGAGCCACCTGCTGCTCCGGTACATACGTGTTTGTTTTCCACCTTGGCGTGTTGGTGGCAAAGGGGAGAGGGTGGAAGGAAAAGAAGGAGGGGAGGGGAGAGGGCTCCACCGCCTCTCAGTAGTCCTGTGCCTGGTAGCCCTGTGTGTCGGCATCAAAAGCATCTACCGAAGGGGGCTGCTGGTATGTCCCCATGCTATCTGTAGTGTCAGCCTCGTTTGTGTAGGGTGCATAAGGCATGCCAGCCTCCTGGCTCGGGTCCGTGTAGTCCTGGGAGAAGAGGGCCGAATCGGCTCCAAGTTGGAATCGCTGGAATGCCAGAAATGCCTGGCCGACCTTTAAAGGGGGGGGGGGGGATGCGGCAGTGTGGGAAAAGTGGGGAAATGGGAAGGAGAAAGACATAGGAAAAAGAAGGGGGCACATACCAAGGAGAAACAAACAGAAGCCGGGTTAGTAGCAGTTAGTGCACAAGACATAAATTAGTGTGTGAGACATAACTGGAATTATGAACGCAAATACATTTCAAACAGCAGGAAGCTTTGGCACAGCCTGAAGAGAACACAAGTTCAAGAAAGATGTAACAGTGTGAGCACAGACACCTGGGAAGAATATTTCAAATATACACCTGTTTGTGGAGGGCTTGGTCCTCAGCATCTAGTATTTCACCTGCTTGAGAAAAAGGGTGGTGGAAGTGAAAAAGTGGCAGTGTGTGCACTCCAGTTCACCACACTCAACATGGCACTTATTTCTGATATACAGCATAGTCAAGCCCCACAATCCATACATGCCAAAGGCTCCAGCTTGTGCGAGGGTTTAGGGCAGTGGTTCTCAACCTTCTTTATGTGGTGACCCCTTAATACACTTCCTCCTGTTGTGGTGACCCCCAACCATAAAATTATTTTGTTGCTACTTCATAACTGTAATTTTGCCACTGTTATGAATCGTAAAGTAAATATCTGATATGCCAGATGTATTTTCACTCACTGGACCAAATTTGCCACAAATACCCGATATGCCCAAATTAGAATACTGGTGGGGTTGGTGTGTGTGTATGTGTGGAGGGGGGGGGGGGTAATTTATTTTGTCCTTTGGGAGTTGTAGTTGCTGGGATTTATAGTTCACCTACAATCAAAGAGCATTATGAATGCCACCAATGATGGAATTGACCCAAACTTGGCACACAGAACTCCCAAAACCAACAGAAAATACTGGAAGGGTTTGGTGGGCATTGACTTTGAGTTTTGGAGTTGTAGTTCACCTACATCCAGAGAGCACTGTGGACTCAAACAATGATGGATTTAGACCAAACTTGGCAAGAATATTCAATATGCCCAAATATAAACACTGGTGGAGTTTGGGAAAAGAGACTTGATATTTGGGAGTTGTCGTTGCTGGGATTTATAGTTCATCTACAATCAAAGAGCATTCTGAACCCCACCAATGATAAAATTGGGCCAAATTTCTCACAGAACCCCCATGACCAACAGAAAATACTGTGTTTTGTCTGGTGATCTTTGGCGACCCCTCTGATACCCCCTCATGACCCCCATAGGGGTCCCGACCCCCAGGTTGAGAAACACTGGTTTAGGGCAATGGTTTTTAACAGTTTTAACCAGTTGTCCTCAACCTGTGGGTTCCCAGATGTTTTTGCCTTTAATTCCCAGAAATCCTGACACCTGGTAAACTGGCTGGGATTTCTGGGAGTTGTAGGCTGAAATACCTGGGGACCTACAAGTTGAGAACCAATGCTTATCTGTTTATTGTCTAATATGTTATTTTATACACTGTGTATTTGCAATATGGCACTGAAGTGGCCAGACTGTAAGCTCACCTGAGCCCCCTTTGGGGTGAGAAGAGCAGGATAAAAATATAGTAAATAAATAAATAAATTCTCCCCATTTAAATGGCTGGCAGGCAGGAATGACTGAAAGATTGGTGCCAGAAGTGCCACTCAGTGCAGCCAACAATATCCAGTGCTGGGCTGAGTTATGAAGTTCCTGAGATAAAAATATACATGCCTTTTCCAGGCATATGCAGGTACACGTTTAGCAGCACATGGTGGCTACAGAAGGAAGCAAATAGGGAGACACAACAGAATGGCCCTTTCCAAGCACAAAATTGATCAAGGCAATGCTAAAAACGGTTGTTTGTATAATGCTCTTTGGTGAAACCAGCACAAAGAAAGAGGCTCAGTGGTCATAATTCTTAATGCTACCTTCCAGCATCATGGATTGCGCCAAGGAAAAGGAAGCCAAGAAGAGACAACACCAAGCAGAAGTTAGAAAAATACTATTAGGTAATGACTTGTGGTTAAATGTATTAAGACTGTATCAAGCTTCAGAGAAAGGCACATCATTGTTATCTCCCAGTGAGTTTGGGAAAATAGGGACAAAGGGAATAAAGAACTGGAAGTTAAAAGGGACAGTACACATTCTGTTTTCAGCTATTTGGAGCTACAGGATAGACTAGAGGAATAAGCATCGTTCCAAATTCCAAGGAATTCTGGCATTTTCTTTCTCCTCTCCACATCAGCTGCACAAACATCCTATATTTTATTACTCTTTCTCTTTCATCTTTCTTCCTGTTCCTGAGCTCGGGCGTTGGAAATAGTCTCACCACAAATATTTCCACCCTCATATTTGACACTTTTATGGGAATGGGGTTAGGGGAGCACTGGTGGAGAGGTAGGAAACAGTGTGTTGTATTCTTCCTGAAAAGTAATTTCTCCAAGTCTCCGAAAGCCCAGAAATGCCAGGGAGGCCTGTAGGGAGAGAACAGGATGGAACAAAGTGCATTAGAAAATAGTGTTTCTTCGTGAAAGATGTATACAGGGTGCTATGACTGAAATAAGTCATTTTATGGAAGGATGTTCAATTCCATTTTCAGAATTCTTTCCACAGTTGAGAGTCGCCAGTCTTCGCTGGGGTTGAGCACACAATATCTACCAGCATTAGGAGAAGCAAGGAATGAAATGAGTAAGCTTGCATGTATAACGAGGTCAACAAATTGAGGACAACTGGAATAGAGGAAATGCCACTAAGGGTCAATTAATAGAAGTGGGCCTAGAAAGGCAAAGAAACAACGGCTGTATTTTTTATTAAAGTGCACATCCACCTGGGCCTGCCCCAGATTTGTGGACAACATTAAGGAAAAGATCCTATGATCTGGTACAACAGGCATGGGCAAACTTCGGCCCTCCCGGTGTTTTGGACTTCAACTCCGATAGGCTGTTAGGAATTGTGGGAGTTGAAGTCCAAAACACCGGGAGGGCCAAAGTTTGCCTATACCTGTGTTACAACCATAAGATAATATTGAACATGTTTAGCCTGTGAAGGTTGGGTCCAGGTTCCTATTCTAAACCACCCAGAGCAGTTTTTGTACTAAATGGTTTCTATTAAGATACATCTTTGCAAGCCATCGGTTTTACAGCTGTACAGTTGGCATTTTTAAATGTAAAGACATAAATGTAAATTGATATTTACAAATGAACAATACCCGGTCACTGCTTCCCACGTTAGGTGACATTAATTGCATACTGCTTCCGATATTCATATAGCAGGGGATTGGTAAAGTTAGATCAGGATCTACTGATAGATTTCTGGGTATCTCACTGTAAATCAGCAAGAATTTCTAACTCCCAATAGTCTGGCAGAGAGTTCCTCTGGGAAGGCAGGGCTCAACACTGGAAATCAGGTTGCTGCTAATTTTTGCTACTCGCAGGTACTTGCAGGAAGAGGGCACATAAATGTTTCCATCCCTCGCCACTGACACATCCTTAGATTCAGAGGGACTTTTATCTGCTCTATATATTACTGTGAAAAATCCAATTTTGTAAGAAATGTTTGGGATTAGACTAAACAGCATTCTGTTCCTACACTGGCAAAAAAGATGCCTACAATAGTCCAAAAGCTGGTTGGGAGCGTAACAGCACCCTTGCTGTTTTGTGTGCTTTCAAGTCATTTCTGCTTTAGGATAATCCTTTGGGAAATTGAATGCAGGGGGTTTTTTTTGTAAGGCAAGATTTGTTCAGAGGGGTCTGCTATTGGCCTACTCTGATTGGTTTTTAATATTTTTTGTTATCTTTAATGTATTTTAGCAAATAAAATTGTATTTTATGATGCTTTTAGTTGTTAATTTATCTGTTAAGTTTAATTAGGTTGTGTTATATTGTCGAATGTGATTATCTTGATTTAATTGTCTGTATGGTTTCTTTCCGGCTATTGAATGTTTGCCTTACATGTTGGAAACTGCCCTGAGTCCCTTTGGGGAGATAGGGTGGTATACAAATAAATACATTATTATTGTTATTATTATTAATCCTGAAAGAATGCGACTTTTACACCCAGTGAGTTTCTGTGGTGAGAAGGGATTTGCATGTAATTCACCCAGAACTCAAATTGCTACACCAAACCTCTCTTGCACAGCCACCTAATGCCCATGCTTTCCTGCAACAGGTATATGGAAGATAGCTGCTTCCCAATTCAGAAGCAATCTAGAGTCATCAAGACAAGTGGCAATTGAAGCATTATCCTAAATGTACATTTTTACCAGTACAGACAGTCCCTGAGTTACAAACATCCAACTTACAAACAACTCATAGTTACAAACATGGGTGAGACAACAGGAAGTGAAAGAAATTCATTCCTCGAAGAGTTATCATGAGGAAAGGTGTCTCCACTTAAGCTTTTTCACCCTTTTTAATTTCTACAACAAGCCATTTTTTTCCAAAATCCAATTATCACAGGGGATAAAATGAGCTGAAATCTTCTGAACAGGGGCACAGACAGCAAAACAAACAGGTGTGTTCACCCTTTTCTATGCTATCCAAGGTGTGTGTGTGTGTGTGTGTGTGTGTGTGTGTGGCTGGAGTTACACTTAAAAATGTACCTGTTCCAACTTACATACAAATTCAACTTAAGAACAAACCTGCAGAACCTATCTTGTTTGTAACTTGAGGACTGCCTGTATTCCCTTTTATCTATTCTGACTCTGCTGCTTTCAGTGCATCCTGTGCATAATTCCTTAAAGAAAAAAGACTGCAGATACTGATGGTCTGAAGATTTGTTGTAATATTTACTGATAATAGATAGTATCAAAAGAAGGCTCAACTTTCATATGTTAAAATAGTTTAAGGGTACTGTTTTCAGACTTTTCCTTTTAAGGAAATGTAGGCAACCCACTATATTCACTGGGGTTATGGGCAAAGCCCCCCTGCAAAAGTGAGGGGAGATGTGTATTTTAAAAACACTTCATTATGAACCTCTAAGTCCTCCACTGCAATTCTATGGAATCATGCTGGAGGACCCACAGGTGCCTAGAGAAGTGTTCTCTCTAGGAATTTTTAGGTTCTCCAGCACTTCTGGCAGGTTAACCATAAAATTGCACTGGAGGACCATGAGTTTCCTGGAGAGAACATATGAAGCAAATCTATAAATAATTAAATCTGCAAAAGACAAACCTACAAATGTGGAGGATCAACTGTACATATCAACTATATGCAATGTACAATATGATTTTACATTCTGATCCATTATTGTGTATGTTATTTATATGCTGTAATTTATATCCTTTGTCTATCTCCCAGAGGAAGGCTTTCGCATATTCTTAGGGCAAATGTATCAGACTTCAATAGCTTGAGATGAATATCCTCTATTCTATCATTTTAGCAGATGCCTTAAGGGTTTTGACTTTCTGTCATCTAATCTCAAGATTTCCCCCCTGTAGTCCAGACAGGGATTATTTGGACCAATGTGATGGATTTCTAATGGAAGAACCTGCAACAGGTGACCTAGATTCCATGCAGTGTTGGAATTTACTATAAACTATATAGTGTTTTGCATTTATTTTTATAGTATATAGTTCTGAATGTCCTGGTAAGTAGAGCAATGATAAATACTTAAAATAAAAATAAACAGTGATTGCCTTACTTACCCAGGTAAAGATGGAGAAAAAAGAGAATGCAATGGCTGCTCGAGCTGCATCTGCTCCTTCGTTCATTGGGTTGTCTTCTCTCTTTGAAACACGCCACTGATCGGCCAGGAAACAAAAACTAACAAACCAGAGAAATGCCCAGAAGCCTGAGAGAGATAAATATGAAAACAAAAGGAAGAAAGTAAGTGAGGGGTAGGGAGAATTAGGCACACACACATTTTATTTTTCACATTTCTTCAATGACTGTTGTAATTCAGCCAAAGATTGTGCCTAATGCCAATGAGGATGGGGATCATGGGATTTCTGGGCCTGCTGAGCCTGCGAGTCAGAATTAGATTTTAAGTCCTGAAATTGAGCGTTCTGTGTCTCCTGCAGTTAGTGAAGGTGAAAATCACATTCCAGAGAGGGGCCCAGGGAAGTGAGTTCAGAGGATGAACTGCCAGGTGGAGAGGTTAATGAGCTGTTAGATGGGAGACTTGGTTTTCGCAAACTCTGAGCTGCTTCACAGACTCGGCGAAAGTCACAGCACTAGTTAAGAGAAAAAGCTATTATCAGTTTGCCAGTGCAAATAGCATGATTTCATGGCTTTATTGGAGAGACCAAAGGGATGTTTCAGCAGTCTAGTCATGATTTGCCTTTGTTGATTTTCTTTCAGCAAGCTATGTTGAATGGTTTCCATCACTTTGCCTGGAACAACATCTCTTGTCATGTCCTAGTCAAGCCAGCTAAGGGAATTCTAGTTTCATGTCTCCAGTGGTTTATGTTCCATGCTTCCAAGTTTAAAGGATTGTTCCTGATTTGTGTATATTGGATTTTAAGCTACCTTGTGTATCCTGACTCTACTGCATTTCTGGTTTTTGATACAACTCTTGTACTTTGGATTTCGTGGACTATTTAGACTTAGATGTTTTTAATATGTTTGCTGAACTGTTTTTTTATATATTCTTCAATAAACTGCTTTGCTGATCTACATTGAACTGGAGTGTGATGGTTAAGTACACAGGTGCTTCTCGCCTTGGAATACAACAAGACTTCTGTTCTGGGCCTGCGAGTCAGAATTAGATTTTTAGATTTTACCTTACTGGATTTTGCAGACAGGAACAAATTTCATTTGTGGAACCGCAGATGAAAGTCAAGCATAATATTCCTAACCATGTTTCTCTAACATTGAAACAGGGAGAATTGGTGAACAGGAAGGGTCTCCTCCCATCCATTAAATCTCAATGGCAATGACTGTTGCCCAGTTGGGTTCAAGATCAGAAGCTATCCTAGTTGTAGGAAATGACAATCCAAAACAAGATTCCGATTCATTGTCGTCGTCCTCTGCCTCCTTATTTTCACATTGATTAGTTCATATTTATATTCTGCACTTCTTTCTTTATGGCATTCAAAACAATGAAGTGTTCTCAAATCCAGCCTTGTTCCAATTCAGAAATATTCTTCAATTATATATCCTCACATTCAATTATATATCCCCACCCTGGGACTTTTGCAGGGGAGACTCAATGGATGCGGGATGCTTTATTTGTCTCTGCTTCCACCAATTCTGCTCTACAAGTCTCCCCGCTTGTGCTTATATCTGTGTTAACTCCAGCAAATGCAGGTTTGGAAAGATGAGGTTCTCTCCTAAATAAAAGACAAAAGCTTACTGTGGAACAGCAAGGGAAGACAGTTTCCATAGCCTTGGGCTCACTGCATAATTCAGAACTGGCATATCAATTACACAACTGACATCTTATTTAGCCTCACCACTGTACTGTCACTTTTTCATCTATTCCTGAAACATAGGCTGTTACACATGCAGAACTAAACTGTACATTGAGACATTGTCAGGTAGAGAGACAACTTAAGATCAAGATTCTCTAAAATTAACTGCTGAGGAAGTCTCTAGTCTTCTTTGATATCTTGTCAAAATTACTTTTATTGAGAAGAAAAAGTATAATAGAACCATGTATTTTTGTGGTATCTAGTGTGGGTTTTACACTTCATGGAATTTGAACTTCAAAGAGGGCCAGCTCTTCCATTTGGCACAGGGAGACGATAGTCTGACTATGCTGGGAAGCAGCCATGATGGCTTCTAGCTGGATGTCCTGAATAACCTTCATGTTCCCTTCTGTCATATGATGGAGTTGTGTATACCGTGTCACCTGTCTTAGGTTGCCTAAACTAATCTGCTCCCTTAAATGTTGTGGATAACACAATTCCATCCTGGATTTTTTCGTGTCAGGAGCAATTTGAGAAACTGCAAGTTGCTTCTGGTGTGAGAGAATTGGCCGTCTGCAAGAACGTTGTCCAGGGGGCGCCCAGATATTTTGATGTTTTACCGTCCTTGTGGGAGGCTTCTCTCATGTCCCCGCATGGGGAGCTGGAGCTGACATAGGAACTAAGCTCCCAGGATTCAAATTTGCGACCTGTCGGTCTTCAATCCTGCTGGCACAAGGGTTTAGCCCATTGCACCACCAGGGGTTCCCGGTGTTGATATGTGATTCACATATACTAGTCCAATTAGTCTATGAACATGAAATAAGGAAAGGAAATACCTTAGACATCAAAATATCTTTGACTACCTGAGATGTTTTACTTGAACTGAAAACGAAGAGGACAATAACACTCTATATCCTATATCGAAATGTATAAGGATGTTTTGGATATATCTTGGAAAGTTAGCAATGGGAAGGGATATTTTAACATATGTGGTGGATGCGCAAAAAAGTTCAAAATATTATCAGGTTTAAATATAGACTAGTAGTACAGCTATTAGTTTATAAGTTTATACCTGCCAAGAAAAATGCTGGATGTCATTTTATGTTGTTGCTGTTTGTAGTGAGTTGTTAATGTATTTTCTCTTTTATGTGGTATGTTTATTATTTAGTTGGTATTGAGTAACATTACAAACAAAAACAGAAGACCTGTGTGGAAAGGAACAATATGTTTTTAGTGAAGGCAGTTTAAAAGAGTGATGGCTGGTTATCCTACGTTTACTCTTCCCACTCCACTCCAACCCAGTAAACAGGCTTTGCAGGTTTCCTTTTGTTTTGAAATCCTGCAAAACTAGTTATACCACCAGGATAAAAGAAATGTGTGGGTACACTGCAGGAAACAAAACATCGCTCCAGCTTATTTCAGTTTTTTTAAAACTTGGTTTTCTGATTCCAACGTCATAAGCGTCCAATGTGCAAATGAGAAATGCCATTATTACATGTACATAAGAAAGCACTTCAGATAGCATAATATACTTTCAGAACAATGCGTATGTAAGCCTAACAGCACTTATAAAATAATCTTTAGCAATCTAAACATTGAATGTGTTAATACAGACTGCAGTTCATGAAAGCTTTTGCCAAAGAAAGACTGATTGTTTAGGATGCCGTAAGCGTAAGATGTGATGTCATTTTTGATGCAATAGCCTAATATAGCTAACTCACTGTCTAGAAACCACATTGTGCTGTGCACTTCATAGACCAAGGTCTACTAGATTGGCAGAACGTCAGATAAACAAAAATGTTGGATAATACGGATTCTCCTAGTGTTACACATCAGATGCGGCACTAGACACCTAGAATACTAACAACAAGGACTCAAAGTATTAAGGCAAGGCAATGCCTTGGGGCTAGAGTCCCCCCCCGGGTGGCTCAGTGGGTTAAACCACTGAGCTGCTGAACTTGCTGAGCTTCTCAGGGTGAGCTTCTGCTGTTAGGCCCAGCTTCTGCCAACCTAGCAGTTTGAAAACATGCAAAGGTACTACTTCTGCAGGAAGGTAACGGCTCTGCATGCAGTCATGCTAGCCACATGACCTTGAATGTGTCTACGGACAACGCCGGCCCTTTGACCTAGAAATGGAGATGAGCACCACCCCCCGGAGTTGGACACGGCCAGACTTAATATCAAGGGAAACCTTTACCTAACGACAAATACTAATACTCAGTATTTCATATAGTTCTTGAAGGTGCTCAAAAAACATTGTCCCCTCTACCTGAGCAATTCTTACAACAGATGTTGTGAACCCCATCAAACCCAGGGAATATGGATGGATAAATTTCACTTGTTCAAGCACAAATGAAAGAAACTTCATGACAAATTATTACTGTAATAATATTCTGCACCCTTATAACACACTTGCAAAGAAAGAGACAATCAGATATAACAAGACTGGTGTCGTGTTGCCTAATAGCCTTTGAACTCAGAGACAGTGATTTAAACATAAAATAAATCTAGATTATGATACAAGTAGCTGCTAGAACACCAAGTTTGGCTTTTTGATGGGGGAAAGGACAACATGAAAAAGAGATATACAAAAAAATGGTGGAAGAAAAGAGGGGTTAATTGTTTGCTTGGCTTTTTGAGATGAACTTCCCAATTTCTGTTCCAGCAGGATTTAAATGGAGAATTATTCTTTCACAGCTAGAATAAGATATCCTCTGCATTCAGTGCTGCCTAACTCCTAAGACTTTCTGCTACTCTATCCTTAAAAGTAACACAATACAACACTAACAAACAAAACACACATCAAAGCATATGCATAGGTATGTTGTAGCAGCATGCACTATGCACACATAATATTTATAACTGCTATTACTGTTCAGCTTTGCTACCACTGGGGAAAAAATCATACATAAATCCATGCAGCGACTTAGTGAGTTGATAGTGTTGTTGATGACTGAGGAGTACAAAAATAGCTCTGGGGACAACATATATCCTCAGAGCCACGCTTTCCCCACACCTAATCTAAAATCTGCTTCCACTTTGGCTATCTGCACCTTAAACACTTCTTCATAACCTATTCTCTTCTTGTAGTCTGGCTGCTTGCACCACTGAATTTGATAACATGCAAGGAAAACTCTCCCCGTGTATCTTTCAAACTTAATTACAAAACCAAGAAGAGAAAAATGAACAAACTGAGCCGACATCCCTCTCATGCTGTTCTGCCTCACACTGACGTCAACAGCTGCAGCAGAGTCAAGGTTAGAATTTACATTTTCCATGCTATTCGAATCAGGTTCATAGAATGGAGAAGTTGTCAGAATGGGTGGATGATTTACCTTAAGCCTTAAGGAACCACCCTGCAGTTTAATGAAAGTGCAAATAGACAATCTGCCATACTTGTGACATCAACTGACAAGCATATTTAATTCATTTTATATAGGGCCCTACGTAGTAAAAAATGAAAAATTCTTTCCCGTTAATTTCACAAGATTCACAAGTGTGGTGGAGGCTCCTTCTTTGGAAGCTTTTAAACAGAGACTGGATGGCCATCTGTCGGGGGTGCTTTGAATGCAATTTTCCTGCTTCTTGGCAGGGGGTTGGACTGGATGGCCCACGAGGTTTCTCCCAATTCTATGATTCTAAGATTGACCACTCAAATGTTTCCTTGAAATAAGTCCTACATCTAAAAATGTCACATAATACATATCATTATAATTTGTGAGAAAGATTTAAGAACTGACATAATACCTTTGGATCCTTATAAAAATCTGTTCTGTGGTGGCGCAATGGGTTAAACTCTTGTGCTCCTGAACTGCTGATCTGAAGGTTGGCAGTTCGAATCCACAAGATAGGGTGAGCTCCCTCTATTAGCCCTAGCTTCTGTCAACCTAGCAGTTTGAAAACATGGAAATGTGAGTAGAGCAATAGGTACCACTTCAGCAGGAAAAGGCAAAAAGATGCTCCAAGCAATCATGCCAACCACACAAAGGAAGTGTATACAGATTCAAGCTCCTTGGCTTGGAAATGGAGAAAGCACCTGTCAGGAGCCGAGGTTTGGGACCAAGGGATTGGCGTCCAAACCCCAGATCCCTGACAGTCAAAACATGAAGATAAAACAACGGCTGAACTCGGTGTGAGAACCAACGGCCCAACTGTTCAAGCAGGAAGAGAAACGCGGGAAGGGAGAAGTGGGAAGAGAGTCAAATCAAGGGAGCCGTTGGGAAGAAATTGTATATAAGGGGAGGGGACGGGGAATTCTGGCATTCTTGGCTTTTTAATGGTAACATGTGTTGACAGTAAAATTTCCAGTGATATCCAAAGCATCTCTGTGTGGATCATTGGGAGTGGCTGCAGACCGGCCACTGACATTAAGCCAAGAATTCCAGTCACTTATCTCACAACAGCCGTGAGAGTGAGATATGCCACAGAGAAAAGAGGAAGAAGAGGAGGGTACTGCTGACGAACCTATGGATGAAGTGGAGGATCCAGGGTCACCCAGACCGCTGGCTAACGTCCACAACATACAATGGGGTGACTCAGCAGCATGGCAGACGACTCAGCCCGGGATCTATGAAGTGACAGCACCTCCCCCAGAGCAGGAGGTGAGCACCGCCTCCAGAGCCAGAAATAAAAGGCGAAGCCTTTGCCTTTGTCTGTGTGTTTGTGTCTCATTGTATGTCATTGTCATAAGGCATTGAATGTTTGCCTGTGTCTGCTTATATATACTGTAATCTGAGTCCCCTCGGGGAGAAGGGAGGAATATAAATAAAGTATCATCATCATCATGATTATTATTCCAATACCCACTGGGTTCTTAATGAACCATGTATATTGGGCCTCCTTTTTTTCACAATCATGAGAATGCTATATGTGTAATTGGTCCCCTTTTAGCCTTCTCTTCATTAAGCTTGAGAGTATTTCTTATTACATTTTTAAAATTCTTAAGCTATGAAGATCCAACTCAACATTTGTTTCCAAAGCTGCAGATATTGTTGCAGATATGTGGGAATCCAAAGAAAAGAGTTTTTAAAGTACATGCCTTGATTTGGAATCATTCCTACAATCACGGAGATATACATATAGTTGTTGCATGTCTTCAAGTCCTGTTTGACTGATGGCAAATCGCTCATGGGGTCTTTCGGACAAGAATTCTTCAGAGTAAGATTGCCACCGTGTTCCTCTAAAGCTGAGAAAGTATGACTTACCCAAGGACACCCAATTGTTTCCATGGCCAAGCGGAGATTAAAACACTGATTTCCCAGAGTCCTGGTCCACTACATCTGGTTGCCTGTGTGTATATCAGTGTATCCTATAACACCCGTACACATATACTTTGTGTTTGTGTGTGTATGTGGATGTTATGATGTGTGATTTAGATACCTTACAGCTGTCCCCATTACAATAGACAAATAAAAAAAGAGAAATCAAAAGGAGGAGTTACATGAGTGCCAAAAATAAGCCTGACTGGTTGGAAAGCCATGCTCAAAGGACCGAGGAAGGTCTCTGTTCCAATCTCTATCTGGACACGATGATCACTGATGCCTTATTTTCAGAACAGGACAACGGAAGTGAAGCTTAGAGAAAAACATCTAAATCAGAAGCTCTGAATATATGGATAAGGGGGAGGGAGTAAAAGAAAGAGAAAGAGAAGTAAGGAAGAAAGAAAGAAAGAAAGAAGTGATGCATGTAATGAATGATGTTGGTATGAGCACACGGATTTTCCTCATGACTCCACAACCCTCCAGCTGAAAATATCAGGCACACAGAGCTTGCTCTTAAGACTTGCAGCATTTTTCAGTTCCACTCTAAAGCTCTTGGCTGCAGCCCTTATAGGATCTTCCTTACACTGTGAGCAAACTGCCTTAATGGCCTTAGGCTGACTGGAGCCTTTGTGTTCCCTCACTCCACTTTCATTTTAATTTGGTTCTTCCCATTTAGAAGGAGTAGGAAATAACTGCAGTTTTGCTATGAGCTTCAGAAAGTGAGTAACATTCCCCCAAACCTCTCAAAAAGGCTTAGATACGATATATGTATCTGGATGCGGAAAGTGACCTTTTAAAGGTAATAGGAATTTGATGTCTTTGACACCGGCTTAAGGTCAATGCCTATTTTGATAGAAAAAGTTAATAAGTAGTTATTGCTGAAAGTCTAGTCCTTCGATCCACTTCAATGCATCTTTATACATTAAGGATTTATAAAACTTCTGTTCTCATTTTGATGCTTCAAAATCTTTCTGGTTATTTTTATTCATTAAGGAAATGGGCGTAAATGTAAATATTTAATTCTGCTGCAAACTGCTTATGGTTTGTGTTCAGCAAATGGCCTCAACACGTAGCTACAATAAACTGTACAAGATTGGCATTGGATTTACCAGCTCTCACCCAAAAGAAAGCTTCCGCTTGTGCATTTTGCCCTCTGGTTAATTTCTGAAGACTGACATTGCGAAGTCTAATAATTAAATTGTGCCCTGAAAGATGAATCTATGTAAAGGACAATCAGCAGAAAGGAAATGTCCTAAAACTCCGGAATCAGTAATTTCTTTTCACAATAATGCAAATGACATGCAAGCTGATAAGAAAGGACAGAAATCATACTATTCTCTGCAGAACTAGAACAATGTTCATACAGTGGCCAATGACTTGCAAATGGGAAGCCGAGACACACAAAATGAGTGCAATAATACCCTAATGTCTTGAATTAAGTTAAATAAAGACATAACCTATCTTTACTTATGTAAAGACATAACCTATCTTTACTATGAACCATTGTCAGCCTAACCTGAATTTGCCTAATCCTCTTTTCAAAGGTATGCAAGTTGGCCATCAACACTACATCTTGTGCCCACTTTAGTGGGCTGAAGTATTTCAATCCCTCTGTTCTGAATCTCTGTTCTGCATCCTTTCAGCTTGAATTGGAAGGGAATGGAGCAAGGAACTTCAATGCACAAAATAGATGTTCTACCTCAGACTTAATGTTCCCTCTCTTTCCCAAAAATATAAGAATGGGAAAAGCAGGAAGAAATACTAATAATAAAAGTAGCAGGATAAATTAAAATGATGGAATAGAAGACATCCATAGGAAAAAATGAGAACTATGGTGGAGAGAAGGAAAAATAAAGAGCTGGATTTCTTACTACAATGGCTTTTCACTGCTTTGTGAAATAAGACGTTTGTTCATCTTTACATCATAATCCCTTGCATAATTACGAAACGTCCCATTTGTGCAAAGGGCTCCATTCCCAGAAGTGTGTGTATGAAACTGCAGCCTTACAACACATAACATCTCTACAGAAAACCACTTAGTGCTGATATACTGAAAAGCTCACCAGATACACCAATATCGGAGAGCACAGCTTTCTTGCGGTCCTTGACACTGCTGATCTGTGGAAAGTAGACATCTAACGCCAGGTAAAGAAGGCAGCTGAGGAAGGCAAGGACTCCCACGGTGATGCCATAGTTGCAGGCATTCTGGTTGCGGTTGTAGATGCAGTATTCTTCCATTTCGTTTGGCTTGTTGACGTAGCCTTCATTCACAATAGAGCCAAATACAACAATGGAGAAAAGCTGGAGAGAGGGAGGCGAGATAAGTGTTAAGAGGATTCCTTCTGCAAACATGTAATCTATACCTAGGGTGCAATTCTGCTGGTGATAAGCACTTATAAATCCCATTCATTTCAATGGAAGAGAGCTAAACACATGCACAGCTAACACGTAAATGTGCATGAGTGCAGACAAATTGTACCCCAGGTGTTTTAATACTACATTCTGCAAGTGGCTGCCATTTGCTTTCCATGACAATTACTCTGGTTGAAATATGTTTGAACACAACAGCAGTGCCATTTCCAGTCACCTAGCTCTAGTCATTAATACCACTATAATTCAACCACCCACTCTGTCTGCCACCTACCAACCCTCCACAGTTTATTTTCCCATCTGTCAACTTAGTATTCTGCCACTGTCTACCCAAATATTGCAACCACAGACCTTCAATACCCGATTCATTCATTTCAAGTGTTTTTTGTTTCATTATTCATTCATCAAGCATTTTTTTTCTTCTAATTTCTTTCATTCCTTTGTGGTTTTGCCAAACATCATCCATCTAGCAGTATGACAACTCTACTATTAAAACACAAACAAGTAAAACAATACAGAATCTGAATTCTCAAATGTGCTTCTTTTTAAAAGGTGTTAGCAATACCTATAGCCACTCCAATATGCTTCCTCTGTCCTCTTCTCTACCATAGTACAGGTTGAGCATCCTTTATACAGAATTCCAAAATCCAAAATACTTCAAAATCCAAAATTGTCCACATTGGTGATTAATGATGACTCTTGCTGAAATAATGATTTTGTATATATAAAATATTGCAAAAAAGGTATCTTCTGGCTATGTGTGTATGTATGTATGTATGTATGTGTGTGTTATATATATATAACAGGAATGAATTCTGTGTTTAAAATTGAACCTCATGTCCAAGATCTCTCATTATGTATGTATATGGAAAGAATGGTATTCTAAAATCTAAAAATTTTCTGGCTTCAAACATTTACAATAAGGGGCACTCAACCTACATGTTTTTTAAAATTAAAAATTGACAATATGAGTGTGCTTGTGTATTAAAATGCCTACTAGAAAGAACATAGTTTCCCATCAATCACACAACAGCTGAATTAACACACAATCCTATGAAATACCATCAGATCATCATCATTTTATTCTTGTATCCTGCCACCATCTCCCCGAAGGGACTCGGGGCTGCTTATACATGGCACAAGGTGCCTAAAAACCCAAACATAAAATGAAAACAATGTTAAAATACAATTAAATAAACACAAAAGCATATAAAACAACAACTAATGCTCAATTAAAAATAGCGCTCATTAACCAATGGCAGTAAGCTACTTACTATAAACATGGCCAGGCTGTAAACAATCAAACTGGGAATGGGATAAGTGCAAAACTGTAACCATGGGAAGGGGGCATGGGATAAAGTGCAAGGCTGGAATATTATTTATTACTCCAGCAAAAGCTGTTATCAATTGTTCACTTCTGGAACCTGCTCCAGAGTTGATCTAGACTTCAAGACAGAAGTATGGGTCACCTTTATGTCGGTCTGTAACGGTCATCCTGTCTCAAAATTTCAGAGGCAAATTAGAAGGAGGCCTCCATGGATCTCAACTTGTGTGTCCCCAGGTACAACTGCCAAAAATCCCATACTTGGAGTTGGCTGGGGATGGCAAGATGCTCTGTGTATGCTCAAACTCTACCCTTTCCTTTGCCTCTGGCTACCTGAAAGCACTGCTCCGCATTGCCTTAAGCAGGCCAGAGCACTCTTGTTACTATTGTTTTCAAGCAATTACAACTATCTGGCCGCTTAATAAAAATCCTCTAGTTATTGACTAACAACAGAATGAACTGGTTATCTATCCCCTGAATCAATCAATACATGCCAAAGCAAAACAAAAACACTGAGAAAGACATGAAAACTCATTACGTTGTAAGCACTTCTAAAGATTGTGAGAGAGGTATTTCTGTGGAAGATATTAGGTTGGGGGGGGGGGTGATTTATATACCGGTATTATTCTAGCTTGGGGACCCAGCGATGCCCAGGTCATTTTTTTTATTAAAAAAATACAAAATGCATTTTACAAATGGGTGAACTACAACTCACATCATGCCAGGTTAACCCACTGAAACCCCATCAATACTTAGTTTGTCATGTTGATAAAGTTTGCTCTTGATGCATCATTGGTGGGTTCCGTGTGCACTCTAGCTGCAGGGTAAACTACAACTCCCACTATTGTGAGCCAGTCCCCTCAAACCCCTATAGTAGGTTCAGTGGAGTTTCTGTGTGCCCAGTTTGGTCCCCGTCTACTGTTGGTGGTGGTCACGGTGTCTCTGGATGTACGTGAACTACAACTCTCAGAAATGAAGGCCAGTTCCCTTCAAACATCTCCAGTATGTTCAGTTGGTAATGGGGGTTCTGTGTGCCAAGTTTGATTCAGGCCCATTGTTGGTGGAGGTCAGTCTCTCTGGTGAACTACAACTCCTATAAATCCACCCAAAGACTGCTAGTATTTTTTGTTGGTCATGAGTGTTCTGTGTGCCAAGTTGATTGCAGATCCATTGTTGGTGTGGTTCAGAGTGTTCTTTGATTGCAGGTGAACTATAAATCCCAGTACTTACAACTCCTATAAATCAAGATGAATTCCTCCCAAACCTCTCCAGTATTTTGTGTTGGTCATGAGGGCTCTGTAGGCCAAATGTGATCCAGGTCCATTGTCAGTGAGGGGTCACAGTGCTTCGTCTATATGTGTGTATGTGGAAATGGCAGGGATTGTCTGCTAAGTATGTGTCCCTGTAATCCGCTCTGAGTCCCCTTTGGGGTGAGAAGAGCGGAATATAAATAAAGTGTATGTGTATTATTATTATTGTATTGATGCAGGGTGAACTACAACTTCAATCATGTTGAGTCAGTCCCCCAAACCCCTCCAGTATGTATAGTTGTTGATCATTTCCTCTCTGTTTACTGTGTACCACAGATTAGAGTAGGAAGGGGTTAAGGGAGAGGCAGTGGGTAGAGTCATGCAAATTCCACACCAATGGAGAGTCAGAAACACTGGGATGTCTGTGGTGGAGGAAACACATGAAATCTAGAGTGAAATTATCCCCATATGAAAATCTATTGTGTTTGTGGCAGGGCTCTTGTACATGTTCATGGTGCTCGCTATAACCTGCAATGTCATTGAAGGGATGGCCTTTGGTGTCTCCTGAGTCGTGGGAACTATAGCTATTTGTAGAGGCGGGAGCTTGTCTGTGCAAATGGACACCTTGGCCACACACATTTTCACTGTTATTATGTGTATAGATTCTGGGGGATCTGATTTATATGATATATGATATATGATATTAGAACCTTCAAATCCATTTATTATTGCCTGATGCACCTATAGTTGAAAATAAAGACTTCTGAATCCAGGAATTTGGGTACCAGAACTGAACATAGTTCAAATCTACTCCAGATGATGATTTCTATCTTGCTTTATCTCTTTTACTTGGACTTGGCCACGGTGGTATATGGCTTGGTTACATCCCGTATAGACTACTGCAACGCTCTCTACGTGAGGTTGCCTCTGAAAACAGCCCAGAAGCTGCAATTAATCCAACACTCGGAGGCCAGATTACTAACAGGAGCGGGGTACAAGGAGCATACAACCCCTTTGCTGCGCCAGCTCCATCGGCTGCCAATTAGCTTCCGAGCACAAAGTGCTGGTTTTAATCTACAAAACCCTATACGGTCCTGGCCCAGTTTACCTGTCCGAACGTATTCTCCCCTATGAACCCTCAAGAGTGCTAAGATCGTCTGGAGAGGCCCTGCTCTTGGTCCCGCCTCCTTTGCAGGTGCGGTTGGGGTGGATGAGGGACAGGGCCTTTTCTGTGGTGCCCCCTGGTTGTTGAATTCCCTCCCAAGTGAATTTAGATCTGCCCCCTCCCTCCTGACTTTTAGGAAGCTGGTGTAAACATGGCTGTGCAATGAGGCCTTCGCACAATGAGGGAGGAGATCACTAATTGACTAAAGTCGCTGACCACCAGACATGGACTGTATACAAGGACTGAGCTGGACATGATTTTACTGTGGCGAATAGTTTTATGTATTTATTGTATTGATAATTGTTAATTTTAAAGCAGTTTTTGGTACTTTCTGTGGAGGAGAAAGGTCAGAGAGTGATGCTGCACACGTGTAGAGCTTTGAAAAGTGGGTTTCTGTGCCAAGAATCAGGCAGGCACTTGCTCCGTGAATGTAACACTGTGATTGGTGCTTCTAATCTATGCTGTGACTTGTTAATGTACACCCCGTGCCTAGCGTGAGATAACGTAGGCTTAGATTGGTCTAACAGTACAAGATGTGCTATTGGGTGACGTTAGTGCCAAAGGGAAAAGAACTGCGCATGTACAGAGGGTTTCGCCGGGGCCGTTTGCCCCTGATCAACAGCTTGTTCTGTTTGGCAATCCCCACCAGCTGGTGTTATCAATAAATCTCTTTGATTTCACACGAGCAGTGAAGTTGTTGCGTGTTTCCTCATCCCTGCCGCCCGCACGTCCGCGCACCCGTTGGTAAGAGGTCCTTTGCCAATCCGGAGTTCCATAACTCCCCAATTTGCTGCTTCAATTTTATTGTGAATTTTAGATGTTTTAGTTTTTAAATGTTAGCATTGAATTCTTGCTGGTTGCCGGTCTGAGTCCCTCTATTCAGGTGAGAAGGTCGGGGTACAAAAGTTTTAAATAAATAATAATAGAATTCCGGTCGGGCAAAGATGGCGGCAGGTCGGGCGATTTGAGGGCTCCTCATCTCGTCAACTGATCCCGCAGGCCAGAGGGCGAATCGCGCCCTCACCTCGGGCTGCACGAAGCAGTCGAGAGGCAGCGAAGTCGGAGAGATTTCACCGAGGGCTCCAGGGGTCTCCCCTCCTCAAGAGGAGGAGATCGAGAGAGCCCGGGGTGACTCAAAAACGACGAGCGGCCAGCGGATCGGGAAGTGGGTGTGAGCCTACATTTACTGCCAGCCCAGCCCGGACTAACAACAAGAGAGGGAAAGAAAACAAAGGATCGGAGGAGAGCGGAAGCCAAAGGAGCGACAAATAGTACCATCAAAGGGAGACGAACCAAGAAGTAGCGGGAAGCAACGGAGAGTAAGGGTGCCCCAAAGAAAAGAAGATCAGGACAGTGCAGGAAGACATACGGGGCCGAAAGCACCCAGGGAAGAGGACAAAGAGACAGGAGGGAGACCCGGGGTTCCCTGGAAAAACAAGGAAGATCCTAGTAACCGGCGGGGGAGAGCTCTGGGCTCCAAGATGGCGGCGCGAACAAGGCAAAGCAGACAAACGACAACTTGACGACGTCCATTTGTGCGGAGCAGCTCTTCCCGGCCTCGGAAAGAAAGGGCGCGGGGCGGAAGTGAAGGCAACGAGTCGCCGAACACAATTAGGGGACGGACACGCACCGGAAGTGCGGAGGAAACAGCTGAGGGACAGAAAAAAAAGAAAAAAGAAAAGACGAAAGAGGTGAGGAGAACGAGGAATCGGCGGGGGAAGGGGACAGGACTGAGGGGCGAAGCGAAGGGGGAGGGAGGTGTCGGAAGAGGGAACGAGAGGAACAAAGACACATGGTCACCAACCTCCTCAGCTGCAAACTGACGCAAGCCACTAACCCCACCTGGTCCAGCACAGCAGACAAATCCCCCCCAAGAGCCAAACCACAAAATCTCATCTCCTGGCAACTACCTGCTGACAAACAACACAAAGCCCTCAAGTGGGGACACGGAACAACCCCCCAGGAACGGATCACCTCTCAACAAACCATGCCAGCGCTCAAGGACCTAAGCATAGAAGCTATAGAACAGGAGGGAATGCAAGGAAGGAGAACGGAGGACAGGAAATAACTCTAAAAGAAATCCTCAAGGAGTTACGGAAGCTGGGAGAAGCGCAGGATAGGTGTCTACAGACGATTGAGTCAATGATAACCCGTCAGGACGACCAGACTGAAGCGATCCGGGAACAATCACAAGAGACAAGAACGGAACCGACTGAAGAAGGGCGCACGGCACGGTTGGAGCTGGTGAGCACACAGGAGGCGGGAAGGAGTACCCCAGGCCAAGGGAAAACAGGCAGAAATATTAGGAAGCCTGGAGACGGGAGTGGAGGAGAGCACAAACTTGCAGGGAGTACCAGAGGAGAAGGAAATGCCTTCTAGAAAAGGGGTGAAAGCCCAGCTGGAGGCCGAAAGAAGGATATCTGGGAAGATCAAGACCGCTACTCTACAAAAAGACGGAGGAGAAAAATGCAAGGGGATTGCCAAATCAGCTAAAGGCTTAATCTGGGTGACAGACGAGGATAAAGCCAAAAGGTCGAGGGCGCAGCGTAACAGAAAGAGAAGTTGGCTGAGAACAAGACACCAAAGGGAAAACTTTAAGACAAGCAGTGCCCACCCCCCAGGGAAGATCGCAACATACAGCCCTCCGAGATGTGATGCCCCAGAGGTGGATGAGAAAGGTTTGGAATCCTCAAAAGAATACGGCTAGGAAAGAGGCCAAGGAAAGCGACTGAAATAGACCCAACGGTACGGACAAGGAACGGACAACGG
The DNA here is from genome assembly GCA_030556195.1 of Anolis apletophallus. NCBI lineage: Eukaryota > Metazoa > Chordata > Lepidosauria > Squamata > Anolidae > Anolis > Anolis apletophallus. The sequence goes on from JARBWK010000009.1 coordinate 99,145,376, forward strand.
TCATGGCCAATTCCACTGAGTACTGGAAGAATGACAAAAGAAAGAGAAGGGAGGGAGACAACAGACTGTATATCAAGAGATCTACGAAGTCCCACCGCTAACGGGGAGTCACAGGAGAGGTCTAGAAACTAAGAAGTGACAATCTCAACCAACGGGAGAGTCTGTACAAGCCAAACAGGGAAATACAAACAAGCAAGCAAATAAAACACAGGGATTGGGGAAGGTGAACGCCAACAAGTTATTCCTATTATTACCCTTCTCCACCACTCCTACCCAGTACGCCTCTGTCCAACCCCCGGTTCAAATCCGTCAGCCTCACCTCTTCCGGTTGAGTCCCCCTCTTTTCCCACGTAAAGGCCCTCCCACCCGCATCCCGCCCCGCCCCTCTCCCACCCCCTCTTTTCTCTCGTTTCCTTCTTTCCCATACCTGATATTGTTCCATTCTATCCACTGTATATTGTGAAACCCCAATAAACATATTTAAAATAAAATAAAATAAATAATAATACATTTTAAAAAGAGACCCAAAATGACGAACAACAAAACCTCTTCAACCCTTCTTCATCTCAGCAGTATATTTTAGACTAGGAAGGAAGTCAATTCTTTGTTCCTATCAATAAGTATCTGAAACCTAGATCTACTGCAAATTTGTTCAGTGATCTGATAGATCCAGAACCATCAAGGTCTCATCCCTGATGCAGGGACAGCTGTACTGTATGTACCACCAATCAATGGAAACCATATGTCTTGCAAATCTTCACTAAATATTTTATTTTCAAAGTCACCTCCAATAATTAAGAACTGCCAACATGATTTCCCTTTTTCTGGCCCCAGTAAAAAAGCAGCAGATTGATTATAAGTTGTTGAACCTCCTGAGCACCATGTGATGCTTGCAGCGTGATATTCATTTCTAGCTTCAGATTCGGTCCTCCTGAATATCATGTGATGCCTCTGCAATTCAACCCATTAATATTTTGAGCACACCACAGGAATGAAACGGTCAATCCTCTTTATCATCTTATTACTTTGCTTTTGGGGAAAAAAAGTTTGTCTTGTTTTGTTTGGATCCAGAATGTTTCTCTTTCCGTTCAGCCCTTAACCCACCATGATCCTCTTAAAGCACCAGTCCACTGACACACCAGTCATGTTATTTCACCTCCCATTCCTTTTTAAAATTCAGTTATGACAAGGAAATTGTGTTATATAATATTCCTCACTGGATTTATAATCAAATCTACCCCAGACAGAATAAAACAAGAGATTTTTCTTCCACTTGAGGAAAGACACAGTGTTTTTTCTCTTCCACTCAAGGAAAGAAAGGCCCCCATTTATATGAAAAAATATGAAAACCTTTCAACTTCCCAGCAATAAAAATGAGGAAGCTGCTAGCTACAGATGATCCAGCTCCCATTTTATTTTATGCAGCCATTTACCATTGCATGCCTTGGATGCTCTGCAGAGGCAGAAGCAATCTTACCATTTCCTCTGCGCACTCTCATTTATTATTCCATTTTAAAAGAATATTATCAACTATTACCACCCTATAAATGTCAAACGCAATCTCTCAAGCTGCGATAACAACCATTTGTAACTAGTAATAAATTTGAGAACAAATGTAATTTTAAAATGTTAAAATAGGGGGTTTAGCATCATTATTTCTGGATGAAACCCTTGGATTTTGGTAAAATATTTTGAGGAACTAGTTCCAGAGCTGAAAAGCAGCCATCTATAGATGACCTTGGGGTTTCCATTTGAAACATATATAAAATATGCATATTTGTACAGGCAGTCTCTGGGTTATGAACAAGGTAAGTTCTATAGGTTTGTTCTTAAGTTGAATTTGTATTCAACTTAAGGTACATTTTAAAGTATAGGTAAAGGTTTCCCTTGGCATTAAGTCTAGTCGTGTTCAACTCGGGGGGCTCATCTCCATTTTAAAGCCAAAGAGCGGGCATTGTCCATAGACAACCCCAAGGTCATGTGGCCAGCATGACTGCATGGAGCACCGTTACCTTCCCACTGGAGCAGTACCTATTGATCTACTCACATTTGCATGTTTTCAAACTGCTGGGTTGGCAGAAGCTGGAGCTAACAGCGGGAGCTCACCCCGCTCCCCAGATTCAAACCGCCAACCTTTCGGTCAGCAAGTTCAGCAGCTCAGTAATTTAACCTGCTGTGCCACCAAGGGCTCCTTTTTAAGTATAATTCCAGCCAATTCTTTTTTCAGTTTTGGATAGTGTAGGGAAGGGTTAACACACAGCTAAAATTTGTTTTGCAGTATGTGCCTGCTCAGAAGATTTCACCTCACTTTCTGTCCCTGTGACAATTGGATTTTGAAAAATTTGGGTTCTAGAAATGATTGGTGACAAAGTTTCAGTGGCGATACCTTTCCCCCATGATAATTCTTTCAGGGGTGAATTTCCCTTCTTAGGGATAGATTTCCTCTCACTTCCTGTTGTCTGGTCCCTGTTTGTAACTAGGAATCATATATAAATCAGATGTTTGTAACTCAGGGACTACCTGTATATATACATAAGATTCTGTTGCATTGCTAATAATGATAATAATGATAATTATGATGATAATAATAATAATAATAATAAAACTTTATATACTGTCCTATCTCCCTGAGGGGACTCAGGATCAAATACAGAAATTTTATTTACTTCACTTGTATAACACTTTTCTTACCCCCTCCGAGGAGAGGGGGGGGGGGTCAAAGTGGTTTAATGTCTCTCACACATATGAAACCTAACATAAAACAACATATAACTATCGATTAGATCATTAAAACGTAACAACATTTAATCATCAAAACGTGGAGTTAAAAGCATACTAATATAAACGTTAAAATCACATAATCCAAAAATCATGGTCCAAGAACGTTCCAAATATCAAATATTAATTGCACATAATCCCTGATCATTCCTTGTATAGCTTACTGCCCAAAGGCTTGGTCCTATAGGCAGGTTTTTATTTTATTTTTTCTGAAGCCCAGGAGGGAGGGCACCAATCTAGTTTCATTAGGGATGGAGTTTCATAGTCAAGAAGCCACCACTGAGAAGGCCCTGTCTCTCGTCCCCACCAGTCGCACCTGATGATCTGAACCTCCAAGATGGTTCATAGAGGGAGATACAGACAGGTAAGCTAGGCCAGAACCATTTGGGGCTTTATAGGTGAAAGCTTGTAGAGTTTTACTGCCCTATAAACAAATATTAATTTTTAGAATAAATTCTATGAGTTCTATAAAAATACAGGTTCCATGCTTTTTTTTAGCTTTAATGGGATAATAATTATTTTTATAAGATAGTTTTTATTGAAAATTTCCATTTTATGAAACATACATGAACACAATAGGAAAAGGGGAAAGGGGTAACAGGATATGCTGACTTCCATTCTAGTTCCACACTATTACATATATTCTTCACTCTTTTTTTATACATAAGGTTTCCTCTGTGCTCTTACTCTAAAATTGAATATCTGACAGACATACTCTACTCATTCTTGTTACTTATTTTATATTCTTCATATTATTCATTAATCAAAGTATAGTCTGTCATTTATAATACCTTTACCAACATTCTATCATAAGTAATCCAATAAGTTATTAGTCTTTTCCTCTTGCCTTTATTCTTTTATAAGTATAAGATTGTGTCTTTCGAGCTTCATAGGTACCATCCTTACCGAATGGGATAATAATTATGATGTATATGGATGTGCCTGCACATTACCTGTTTACTTCTGTTAACCTCATGATGTATCTATTGACTATCAACAAAGCACTTCTTTCCCAGTTATTTTCCAGGTCAAGCTGAAAACATCCTTCCTGAAACCCCAGAGAGCTGCAGCAAGCTAGTGTACTACACTAGGATAACCAATGGTCTGGCTCAGAACGGTTCAGCAACAAATATTAAAATATATATGGGTTTCTACTTTTGCTTCATCTTGTCTCTCCTTGCAAAGATGGCACAATCTCTCTCTGCTGTTGCCCTAAGATACATAAAGGGTTGGGCTCAACTCTCAAACATTTTCATAACAGGGCTGGGAGAGGTGCTACATTGTAAATGATGATATCTTTCACCAGCTACACGACTGGGCCACATGTTTATCAACCGTCTACCATGTATGTGGTATCTACTGAATGACTCATTATGGCAAGAGAAGGAATTAAAAAAAAACCCACTTGCTGCCATTTCAAAGCCTTTCAAAACAGACATGCACCAGAAACATTTAAAAGATAAAAACCAAAATGCTTTTATGATAATCTGAGGATTGCTGTTGGACCACTTGCTTGGAGAAATAACACCGCTCATTTAACACAGAACAAGCGTGCAGGCAGCAAAAACTTCATAGCGCATAATATGTCTGAGCCACGGCCTGGAATAACCTGCGTGTGGGAGCAGGTGAGGTCATATTCGAGACCCAATTCCATTCCTAGGATTTCTTAAGATGCTCTGTGCTTGTAAGAATTGAGTGCCTGCTTCCAGAATAAGTAGTCATTCGAAACTGCCAATGTTACATTGTTTAACAGGATTTAGAATGCACTGACCAGGATTTCTGTGCTTCATGGTGGCAGTAATATTAATGTTCTCCAAGGGACTTCAATAGCAGAAGCACACAGGACAGCTCCCCACATTGCAATTGCTTCTGGAAATTGTTACAAGGTAAAGCTTTCCCCTGACATTAAGTCTAGTCATGTCCAACTCTGGGGGTTGTGCTCATCTCAATTTCTAAGCCTAAGAGCCGGCGTTGTCCATAGACACCTCCTAGATCATGTGGCCAGCATGACTGCATGGAGCATCATTACCTCCCCACAGAAGCGGTACCTATTGATCTACTCACATTTGTATGTTTTGGAACTGCTAGGTTGGCAGAAACTGGGACTAACAGCGGGAGCTCACCCTGCTCCCCAGATTCGAACCACCAACCTTTCGGGCAAGTTCAGCAGTTCAGAGGTTTAACTTGCTGCACCACCAGGGGGGCCTGGAAAATGCTACCCAAAGTAAATACATAAATTGTGGAAAGACAGAAGCCATACTGCTGAAGGTGCACCTTAGGCCAGGGTTTCCAGAACTATGTATGAGAACAATTTTACCCAGCTACAGTGGAAAGTACCAATGTAAAATGGCAATTGTTTACTTTATATCTACAGGGAGCTGCAAGGAAAAATGTGGGGTAACTACATATTCCATTTTATCAATCACTTCTACTATTTCATAAGACAGATAGATACTTGGGTAATATCACACTGGCACCCCACACACCAGCCTATGCTTCACTCGGTAGCCAAGCAGTAAAAACATTAACCACCTGTAAGTAGAAAGCAGTCGAGCTTGCAATAAAAAGCTGCTCTCCAGCCTTAATTTAGCCATTCTTTCTTTGCTTTTGAATGGTATTACAAAGTTCTAAGGTTGGCCCCTATCTCCTGCCCATGCCCCCACAGCTTATTTGCTGATCCTACAGTACTAACTGGTTTACCTCCCACAAGAACAGGTCGTCACTCAGAAAACATACACGCACCTAAAGAAATAATTGTGTTTCCTTAGAAAATCCATACATGCTAAACTAACTGGATTCCTCAGTAGTGCCTTTTCAAAGGCCCAGTCTATGGCTTTAGTTACAAAGCTGACATTGTGCTTTAACTATTTTTGTAAATACAAGAGCTGAAAGTATAATTGGTTAAGTAAGAGGAAGTAAGCATGATTATCAGATCCAAATTGAATCACTATTACCATGTTCTGCCTTTAAGAATTGTACAGAAGCTGTTTCTTGACAGAGAATTTAAGAGCACCATCTGGAAGATCAATTGTCGAATCCTTTCCATTCAGATGTTGGTTTGTGAGAGTAAAGCATGGTCCTTCCTCTGGTAGTACTCACAAAAGAGATGACGAGTAGCACTATATTTCTTGAAAGCAAAGCTAAGAAGCTTTAGTAAATCCTCACCTTATTTCACCCAGTATGATCCTAAAGAACATGTGAACTGAAACAAGGTAAAAAAATATCCTTATTTGAGTATCTCATTGTCCCTATGTAAGTAGGAATACTCATTATTATCCCTACTGAAATTAGCCCTACATGAGTTTTGGACAAAGCTTGTGTATTTGTTCACATGTGTACTAAGGTTGTGCACAGATCCATTTGTCAAAACAGGCTCCGGATGATTCAGCATTTTCGAATCGGCCTTAATGGCATGAGCGGCATGGTCATAATTTTTTTGGCCACAACAAAACACATGCCTACCGAAAATGGCTGCTTTCGATTTCTTTCGACTACATGTGGAGCGCAGAGAGGTATCCCCACGTGCGCGTGGGTTTCCCCGTGAGGATGTGAGCTTTGCTACCTGCCTGAGCCAATCAGAAGAAGACAACTACAGTAGAGTCTCACTTATCCAACATAAACGGACCGGCAGAACATTGGATAAACAAAAATTTTGGATAATAAGGAGGGATTAAAGAACAACCTATTAAATATCAAATTACATTATGATTTAACAGATTAAGCACCAAAACATCATGTTTTACAACAAATCAACAAAAAGGCAGTTCAATACATGTAACATTATGTAGTAATTACTGTATTTACAAATTTAGCACTGGAACATCACACTGTATTAAAACAATTGTGGATCCGGACTGGAGGTAGACTGTTGGAAGAGTGAAGGTTGGATAAGTGAGACTCTACTGTAGTTCCATGTTTTATCTCAGTGCCGTTTTACGATTTCTTTGCTTTCATTCCTTCTTCTTTTTTTTACTATTTCACTAGGGAAGTGAGGGTTGATGTGCATTTGGAAGGGCTGTGAAAGGGCATTTTGGGAGGGTGTTTATTTACATATTGGGGTAGTTTACTGAAGAGAGGGGATAGTCTTATTCCCTTGAGTCCCCGTGGGGAGAATTCAATTCCTCCCCAGCCCGATATTCTTGCTTCTCTCTGCACTGTCCTGCACCTTCCTCCCCCACAAATACTTTTTAAAAAATTACAAAAAAAGCTCTTTCTTTTTCTCGTTCACCTCTTTGACTGACACTCTCATGTATTTCCCTCCCCTGCCCTACCTTCAGCCTTCTGTCCCAGTTCACCTGGCGTGTGTGTGTGTGTGCTCTCTGGCTTGTGTACTCCGGCACAAATCTAGCACAGCAGCCTTCCTCCCCCAAAACAATTCTTTATAAAAAATTTAAAATACTTTTAAAGCCCCTGTTTGTCATTTGTTGTTCTTCTTTTATTCTCTCTAGTATTTTTCTTATGGCTTTTGTGTATGTGTGTGTTCCTTCTCTCACACAAGAAACCTGAGCCTATCCCAACCACAAATATTATGTGTCTATGTGTCTATACATAGCAGCTTCTCTACTTGGACAACCTGGGGCAGACTAAACTACATCACCATCACTGCACCACTTTTCTTTTTGATTTTGGCCTGGTTTGTTTCTACTGTGAGCTACTCACTTCCTTTTTGAAGCATGGTGTGTACCTCTACACTAGAAGCCAACATGACATAGTAATTTGATAAGTGAAGTAGGACCTTTGAGAGTCCAGAGCCAGACTCTCCACAATTAGTCATGGAAACCACAGTGGATATCCTTGGGCAAGTCATAATTTCCCAGTCTAAAGGGAATGCAATGGCAAACCTTATTTGAGTAAATCCTTCCAAGAAAATCCTATGACTGGTTCTCCATACATTAAAGTCGACTTTATAACTAATGTCGTTACCCTGCCCTCTCTGCCATCTTTAATATTTAAGCTCCTTCAGACAACTTTTAACTATCACAGTATAACCTAGCCTTACCCAACATGACATTTCCAACTGGACCAGACTATAACGTCTACATTCCCCCATCAGATGGTTCAGGGGGTCATGGTGGATGCAGCCCAGCAAATATGGAAGGCCACATTGGGCAAAAGATGACTCTGCTTCTCATTTTTTTGAATCTATGTTCCATAATGCAGTATAGTATGTGACATTTTCTTTGGCTGCCTTTTGTGATCTTACAGGAGCAGATACAGCAGAATGAGGCACGTAGCTGGCAGAACATTTTGCAGGAGATAAAAGAGCTTTTCCGCTGTTGCTATGGAGGCACATGACCCAAGTAGCCTGCACTACGCAGTCCGCAAGCATGTTCATTACCTGGAGACTTGTCTGCTCTATTTCTCTGCAAGACTCTTTCTGAATCCTCCTAATTTTGTGTTTTATATATTAACCACAGTGTCCTGTGCAAAGAGAGAGACCCTCACAATATTTTTTGCAAATGTCATCTACACACTATTATTATTATATTTATATCCCACTTTATCTCCCCCAAAGGGGACTGAAAGTGGCTTAACATAAAAGCATCAGCATAGACATTTAAAATATACAAATATACAAACATTAAAACAGGATTAAATATAAATAAATATAAACAGTATTTTAAAAAATTCCAATTGAAAATCATTAAAACATATTCAAAGTTAAAAACCACAGCACTCCTGAACTGATCTTAAACACCTTCATCTTTAAACGCCTGAATGAATAAAAAGGTTTTAACCTGCTGCCTAAAGGACATTCTGGCTTCCCTGAGCAGAGAGTTCCAGAGTCAAGGGGCAGCCACCGAGAAGGCCCATTCTCTCGTTCTCACCAGAATGATTGAGATGGAGGTCAGACCAAGAGAAGGGCCTCTCCTGAAGATCTAGTTTGTCCTTTTGGTAAAGTGCTAAAGAAACTGCCAGACTGAGACCTGAAATTCCAACCTTGGAAACTATATACTAGAGAAGTGTTTGATGCCTTGCAGATACATTTGGAGAATAAGAAACATTGATGTTTTTTCAGAAGCAACGAGGATTATCCCAATTGAGATATAATATAAATTACTGAACATTTGTGGGTGTTGAGCATTTATTTTTGGGTGTTGGAACTCTACTGGATGATTTTCTATTCCACTTCTACCCTATAGTATATCACCAGGAAATCATGAAAATTTAATTTATGGCCATCCGGTCTATGTCAAAAAGATGCTCCAATAATAATAATAATAATAATAATAATAATACAAACCTGTAATAATACAAGCCTGAAAAAGGTACAGAAAATCAACACATTAAACTACTCGGGGACTTCTGAATTCAGACTGACAAGAGTTTTGGAGCACAATACTCCTGACCTCAGGATCATGGAAAAAAATGAAGTATGGATCGTCAATGTTGCAACCCTGGTGACAGCAGAATTGATGAGAAGCAAGTGGATTTAAATAAGATATGAGGATTTAAATATAGATTTGCAAAGACTCTGGCACAAGCCAGTAAAGGTGGTCCCAATGGTGTTCAGCACTCTGGGTGCAGTGCCTAAAGACCTTAGCCTGCACTTAAAAACAATCAGTGCTGGCAAAATTACGATCTGTCAGATGCAAAAGGCCACTCTACTTGGATCTGCATGCATTATTAACCGATACATCACAGATCCCTAGTCACTTGGGAAGTGTCCAACGTGTGATCAAATTCAAATACAAAAGTCAGCATAGTGATCTTGTTTGCTGTATACTAATCTTGTGTATCAAATAATAACTTTATATATAACCTGCCGTATCTCCCTGAGGGGGCTGATAATAAAATATTCTATAATATAGGATAGGCTTGCTCCAAAAGATGTTACTGCTGGGAAAATATTCCACTGATGAGGATATATACCAGAGCTGGGCAACGGTACCAAACTCAGTAATATCTGATGTGACAAATTGTAATAGATCTGGGGATCAATGTTATGTCACAGTTATCACTCACAGGGAAAGTGTTTTTAATTAAGTGTTAAATTGTGAATCCAGATCTCTGGGAAATATCTATATATATAAAGGAAGAGTCGTCATGGAACGACCGTCCCAAACAGAGAAACCTTACAACGCAGAAACACCAAACTTGCCAACAGAAATAGGCCTCAAGCAAGGTATGTTTGTAGCAAAGAAACTTTCCCACCCAAAACCTAAAAGGCCCCCAAAACAACGAGTAAAAAAACCACTTACATTTCCCAGCATCCTCCGGGGCTGCCAGCGACTCTCCCAGCCTCTACATTCTGACAACATGATTGGCTGCCAATAAGGGCGGATTTGCATAACTCCTGTACTGGCCAGCCAACATGAACATTCCGACCCATAATAAACTCTCAGAGGAGGATAAGGCAAAGGGCTGAGGCACAAACACAAACACCCAATTCACTTCCCACAGAAAATTTACACCCCTACAAATCACAGACCACGCCCAAAATTGACAGTAAGGCTTCATTAACTTAATTTCCCTGACTAGGCCTCACTTAATTGAATGCTGTTTACGCTCTGAATTGACAGTAAGGCTTCATTAACTTGATTCTCCCGACTACACCTCAGCTCATTGCACATTGTGTATGACCTGAATTGACAGTAAGGCTTCATTAACTTGCTGTTCCTGACTAGGCCTCAGCTCATGGGACATTGTGTATGGCCTGAATTTACAGTAACCAACCTTGGCACACAGAGCCCCTATGACCCACGCTACATTCTACTACAGTTTGGAGGAGGATGGACCATGGATTATGGGACTTGAAGTACCTCCATGGATAATGGGATTTGTACTACTTCATTCCCATCATTCCCCACAGACCACTGTGGCCCAGAACCAAGACCGATAAAGACCAAACTTGGCACACAATGCCCCCCATGACCCACACTCCATCCGACTGCAGATCAGAGGAGGACACACCATGGATAATGGTATGTCAAGTACGTCCACTCACTTCCAACCACACAAGCATCAACCTCTACATCAACACAGCAGACAGAAAGACAAAAAACACTGCATATCCACAAGCTATGCAGAACGCCAGCAACACCACACACCAACAACTCCCCAGGACTTCAACATCCCACCCACCCACCAGAACAACCCACAACGACACAGCCATGGCCCCAACAACACCATAACTAACAACAATTCCAACCCTTACATACTCAGACTTTCTCGCATCTCCTAAATAGGGCACAGCAACGCGTGCCGGGTACAGCTAGTAGGATATAAATCAATGAAGGTATCTGGGACCATTAATTTATTTGGGACTGTTTGCTGCACCATCAGAATTCATTCTCTTTGCAGTAGACTTGCAGTCAGGGGCGGATCTTAGTGGGGGTAAAGTAAGCGGCCGCCTCAGGGCACCATGTGGCCAAGGGCGCATCTGGCCACGGCCGCTAGGTTCGGCGCATCATGCTGCGCCATTGCTCCCTGGCTTGTCTTTTTCATCCTCTTGGAAGTGCTCTGTTTTAATAGCGCATGCGCGAAACTTTGACGCATGCGCTATTGGGACCGAGAGCTTCTGGTGGAGGGAGTTGCTAAACGCACTCCCAAGAGGCCGAAAAAGACAAGTCAGAGAACATTTTGCAGCTGGAGGCGGGAGGCTCCGCCCTGGCTGCAAAATGTTCCCCTGTCCTTTTCATCCAGAAGCGCTCGGTCCCAATAGCGCATGCGCGAAACTAGCTGTTTGCGCACATGTGTGCTTCGGCGCGCGCGCCATCATCACCACACTGAAGACCCAGGGGGCGCCAAAAAAAGGTTGGCTTACTATCATTTTTTACCTTTGTCTGGTCCTGCTTGCAGTGACATTCTAAAGTCAGAGAAAGAGCACTATTCCCATCTCTGAACCTCCCCTCATGAAATAAAAGAAAACTAATGAGAGTAGTACATACACAAAGCTGACTGTTTTAAAACAGAGGTGGGCAGTTGTTTTTCACTTTGTTGTTATTTATTTGTTCAGTCACTCTTCATTACCTCCTGGACCAGCCCCCTATCAGCCATGGCCAACCCCAGCTCCTTCAAGGCTAAGCCAGTCACTTCAAGGAAAACATCCATCCATCTTGCCTTTGGTCAGCCCCTCTTCCTTTTTCCTTCCATTTTACCCAGCATCATTGTCTTCTCCAGGATTTCCTTCCAGTGAACAGTTGGGCATTATTTCCTGGAGTATGGACTGGTTGGATTTTCTTGCGGTCCAAGGCATTCTCAGAATTTTCCTTCAGTACCACGGTTCAAAAGCATCTGTCTTCCTTCACTCAGACTTCCTTATGGTCCAGCTTTCACATCCATAGGTTACTATGGGAAATACCATTGCTTCAACTATGTGGATCTTCATTGCCAGTGTGATGTCTCAACTCTTCACTACAACTGCAAAATACAAAATGCAACTACCATCCAGAGCCAAGTACAAAAAATATAAACTGGCAATTAAAGAATTATGTGCTTAGGAATTTACTCTGACGAGAACTAAGGAATGCCCATAGGGTTTCCATGCAAAATCTGCTTCTAGTTACCTTAAGCGGTTTCATCTCAGTTATATTATGTAGGACAGGATTATGGGATCATTTTGATGATGTTCTTTTAAATAATTGAGACTCAGAAATCGTTGCTAAGGCAAAACACCCAAAGAGCTATTAGCAATTTGAGATTCTGTTCTAACAGCGGGTTTTTTTGTTATTAGTAATTAGTTATTAGTCATCTAAACCTCGCACATCTACTCAGAAGTATATATCAAGTCAATAAGTGTAAAGAGGATGCCAGCCTAAAATACAATACACACAAAGGGGAAACAGCCATTTTTCCATTCCGTGCTTCTCTTTTATCTCAGCAGAAATAACGGATATCTTTGATGCCATGCCCTACTGCATGTTCACATTTAATTCACAGTACAGCTGCCATCTCTGATCTATGTCACAATTTAAGCTTTCTGCTATAAGTCCTCCCTCATTTTGGAATATTTTCCTATAGAAATGCCTCCTCTGCAGTTTCTTGAAAGGAAAACCAGCCTATCCTCATTTGCCCAAAAACCAGTTTCTGTGTGCTATTTCTATGTTCAGGGAAAAAAAATCAGTTCTGTTCAATTCAGAATGTTGCTTGTAAATGTCATCTGTACTGTATTTAAATGCCTCCTGAAAAAGATGGGCTCTTGGGCTTGTTTTACTGCTCATTTATGCTGTAGTACTGAATTTTTGCCGGAGTTTGTAAGTTGCTTTGAGTCTCCTGAATGGTGAGGAACGCAGTGTATAAAGTAAGGTAAAGGTTTTTCCCTGACATTAAGTCCAGTCGTGTCCAACTCTGGGGGTTGGTGCTAATCTCCATTTCTAAGCCAAAGAGCCGGCGTTGTCCATAGACACCTCCTAGGTCATGTGGCCAGCATGACTGCATGGAGTGCCGCTACCTTCCCACAGAAGCGGTACCTATTCATCTACTCACATTTGCATGTTTTCAAACTGCTAGGTTGGCAGAAGCTGGGCTTAACAGCTCTACTCCCTGGATTCGAACTGCTGACCTTTTGATCAGCAAGTTCAGCAGCTCAGCGTTTTAACCCACTGCGCCACCAGGGGACCCATAGATATAAAGTAAATAATAAAAAATAATAAATAAAACACATCCTATTCTGAAATCCATTTGACAAAGTGCAGCTTGTTTCTAATCCATGCCATTTTCCCACTCACATGACAATTCCTATCTAAGAGCTTTTAAGCCAGGAGTAAAGTCTCCCAAGATAGCGCATAATGGCTGAATACAATGTGAATATATGACATAATAGTTGTATAGTTTGCTCAGTGCCAAGCACCCTGCTTTTCTGGAATCAAACACACAAAAATACTATGTTTAATCATGCTAAAAGGAAGGTTACCAGTTGTTCTTTTTTTTTTTTTACATTACTGAGTTTCTGTCCTTTAACAACTGTGTGGCAGACAGCTATGCAACAGATCAGCCTTTCTCAACTAGGGGGTGGGGGCCCCTGGAGGGGGGGGCATGGGGGGTGTCATAGGGGTCACCAAAGACCATCAGAAAATACAGTATTTTCTGTTGGTCATGGAGGTTCTATGGGGGAAGTTTGGTCCAATTGGTGGGATTCGGAATTCTCTTTGATTGTAGGTGAACTATAAATCCCAGCAACGACAACTCCCAAATGCCAAGATCTATTTCCCGCAAACTCCACCAGTGTTCACATTTGGGCATACTGAGTATTCATGCCAAGTTTGGTCCAGATCCATCATAGTTTGAGTCCACAGTGCTCTCTAGATGTAGCTGAACTACAACTCCAAAACTCAAGGTCAATGCCCACCAAACTCTTCCAGGATTTTCTGTAGGTCATGGGAGATCTGTGTGTCATGTTTGGTTCAATTCCATCATTGGTGGAGTTCAGAATGCTCTTTGATTGTAGGTGAACTATAAATCCCAGCAACTACAACTCCCAAATTACAATCAATCCCCCCAATCCCACCAGTATTCACATTTGGCCATATCGGGTCAGATTGCCAAATTTGGTCCAAAATCCATTCTGCTTATCAGATACTTACATTACTATTCATAAAAGTAGCAAAATTACACTTATGGAGTAGCAACAAAAATAATGTTACGGTTGGGGGTCACCAGAACACAAGTAACTATATTATGGGGTTGCGGCATTAGGAAGGTTGAGAACCACTGCAATAGATAAATCTTTCTAGCAATGCCGGGGGGGGGGGGGGGAATTAATTGGGGTAAAAGTTAGTCATCTGCTTACTATTTGCACAAAACACAACCCTTCAAGATCCAATACCACCAAGAAATTCATTACAAATGGCCTTTGCAAGGCAAAGAGGAAAAAGTCATAGTTTTATGATATTTATGTTTTTACTGTCTGTTAAACTGTCTACTGGAGTCCCCGGTGGTGCAATGGGTTAAACTCTTATGCTGGCAGGACTGTTGACCGAGAGGTCAGCGGTTCGATTCTGGGGAGTGTGTTGAGCTCCCTCTGTCAGCTCCAGCTTTCCATGCGGTGACATGAGAGAAGCCTCCCACAAGGATGATAAACCACCAAACATTCGGGCATCCCCTGGGCAACGTCCTTGCAGACATCCAATTCTCTCACACCAGAAGCAACTTTCAGTTTCTCAAGTTGCTCCGGAGACAGGAAAAAAACCTTGTCTATTACATTGCTGTATTGTATTTTATGTTGTTGAATATGCAGCATTAAATATTGCCACTCTGTACACCACTCTGAGTCCCCTGCAAGGGTGAGATGAGCAGGTTATGAATATACCGTAGTAGTAAATAACTAAGTCCCATTAAATGTGTATATATTTTCTACATGCTTTGTGGATTGTTGAGGAGCATATGAGAAAGGCCACTATAAAAAGTATCATTACAGGATCATCCTTTCAGTTGAAAGCAATAGAATTGTATTGTGCGCTAGCTTTCTCGAACATATGCCATTTCAAAAAGGCCTTGGGTTGCAAAACAGACACCCCAAAGCTGTTTGATTATTTTAAATGGAACAGCCCAGCTGTTAAGGGAATGGGCAGGCCTTCGGGCAAACTGGAAAACTCAAAACAATACGCAACAGGCACACCTCATTAAAATTAACAGTTTGTTTGCTGATGGAGGCAAAAAGCTCCCTTGATAGCGCACAAGGCCAGATTTTGCCTTCTAGGCTTAGCAGCACAGAAAGGTTTGGAAAGCAAGACTGCCTCCTCCCCTAGTTTGACTCACCATTATCTTGCTCGTAAATTAGAAGTGAAGCAAAGAGCCTATGCAGATAAAAACTGTACAGAAAGCTTTTTAGAAATCAGAATCTTGCTCTCTCTCCCATACCTTTTAGAGGCAAGAATACCTATTCGCTTATTGGTGTTTTTAAATTAATTCAATCTTATTACCAGTAAGGCACTGCTGGTGGAACTGGTCACAACCATTCTTCTCTGTAAGTTATGATATCAAATGATCAAACAGTTGTCAATCCCAGCTAGAGTACACTTAATGGGAAGTCATGCATCAAAGAATGGATAGGTAACTGTTTGAGGTTAGAGGGCTGCATTGGCTTAAAGAGGAAACCTTGCTGGATCCCTAGATGTGTACTCCTTTAAAAAAAACCTAGAAATTCTGCCTCAAAGTGCTCCCCAATATCCCCTACCTCTGATAAAACATTATGGGAGGAGGACTATTTAACACTATTTACTTTAAAGGCCCTAAGATAAAGGTAAAGCGTTCCCCTGACATTATGTCTAGCCATGTCCAACTCTGGGGGTTGGTACTCATCTCCATTTCTAAGCCAAAGAGCCAGTATTGTCTGCAGACACCTACAAGGTCATGTGGCCAGCATTACTGCATGGGTTGCCGTTACCTTCCCACCAGAGCAGTACCTATTGATCTACTCACATTTGTATGTTTTCGAACTGCTAGGTTGGCAGAAGCTGGGGCTAACAGCGGGAGCTCACTGCGCTCCCTGGATTCGAACCGCCAACCTTTCGGTCAGCAAGTTCAGCAGCTCAGCAGTTTAACCCACTGCACCACTAGGGGCTCTTGGCAGAATTTATTCAGAATTTGTCCTTGCTTTCCACTTAAGAGTTTCCACTGGGCTTTTCATAGATAAGGTGTTTATTTATTTATTTATTTATTTACGACATTTATGTGCTGACCTTTTCACCCCGAAGGGGATTCAGAGCAGCTTACAAGTAATATGTCATTTTATGTATTTCAATATATACTGTATTCCATGTATTCTAATACGTATTCCAATGTTGGTTTCCTAGAGTCCTAATCCAACATTCAAAGCACTGTACCATGCTGACTCTTTGAAACAGAGCTTGATATAAATATTTTAATAGATACATAGCCTTGGCAAATCAATCAATATTTAGATTAAAATCATGGGTCACGAAGCAAAACCCTGAATTTTTCTAGAATAGTTTTGATGCCTGGGTTAAACGATGGTAAAAATGTGTACAAATTGATGGTGACTATGTTGAATGGTAATTTTATGTAGAGGATAGTTCAAGCTATGATCTGTAGCAACTTCTGCTGTTATATGTTCATTCATAACATTTTTATGAATGCAAAACATTTGGATGCAAAACATTTTGACCCACCCTCGTATAACAGATGAAACAGTTCCCTTTTTCTAAAAACTATTAAGGATAGTGTAATTTTCTTTTCTATGGCCTCCTTTCACACCACTAGTGTTGTTATCATCAAAACAGTCTTGTACTAAGAACAAGAGCAAGCCTCTTGTCTGAGAATGAAGACCCTGTGAATGCAACAGAAATTAATCCTCTTTGCAAAAAGATACAAGGAGCATAAATACATATGGTTTTTACATATGGTAAAGTGACCAGAAAATCTAATTTGGTCTGTTCTCCTGTATCTTGATGTAGAAAAATCAGCACAGGCATTTTCCATAAAATGAAAATATGCTTTTTAATATCTCCCTATGGAGATACTGCACAAGGCATGACTGCAGCAGCCAAGCAAAAGGCTGGCAACCACAAATGGTTTAGTCTCAGATTATACTGCTTTTGCAGCCTGCTCCTAAAATTATTTATCAAAAAATCCCAATTCTGTCCTTAAAATAAATTTAAGCATATGCACACATCTAATATATTGCCCGCAGTGTTTTGTTTTTTATAGCTAACTATGGTTTCTTGAGTTTTTGTTTAAGGTATAGAAGCCCTGGGTAAAAGAGTTGCCAGGATTATATTAAGTCCTTTACTTGGAAATCCACCATGTAATAAAACCAATCTGCATATGTCCCACCTACTCTGCACCTGCTTGTTATTCTCTGCCTTCAATGGGAATGCTAAGATATTAAGCTGTTCCAGTAAATTACACTTGCTTCAATGGGGATAAAATTCCCTCTCCTAATTTTAGCCCAGATCTGTCATCACCAGAAGAACATGCATGTTGGCATGCCCTTTTGGGAAGGGAGGAGATGTGCTGCAGTGCATACCCACCCACTTGCACTCTTTTTTTCCCTGTAAGTGTGTCAACAGCTTTCCTTTCGTTTACTCCATTCAGAGAAAACTGCCTCAAAAAGACTACAATGGGCTGTTTCTTCCCATTAATTAAAATCTGGGCTATGGAACCATAAATGTATTTCTATAGCAGATGTTCCTTTGTAAATTGCAAAGGAACTCATTCCCAGGGTAGTCCAGTTACCAGTTCTCATTAGTTCAAAATAGCTTTAATTATGGGCAATTTCATGAAAACCTAGAAGCAAATTCTGTTGAAGTCAGAGATGCTTGCTTCCAGGCAGACATGCACAAAAACAGGCTCGTATTCTGTATACACCTATTCAGGAGTAAATCTCAAAAGAACTCGCCAAGTAAACATAGAAAGGACTGGGCTCTTAAATGGATCCTAAGGATCACCCAATGCCAAAGCAATGAGATATATTTCCTGAATCATAACATTTCTTTTCAAATTCAAACTTCAAAAGCGCGGATTTTAATTCCAGAATGGCATTCTAGGAATTTCAAGTACACATTTTTTCCTCTACTTGTTGTAGTCCTTATTGATTCTAACTAATATAGCCCTTGATAGGAGCCCCCGGTGGTGCAATGGGGGAAATCCCTCTGCCGGCTGGACTGAAGGACCGGTCGGAGGTTCGAATCCAGGGAAACCGTGGGTGAGCTCCCTCTGTCAGCTCCAGCTCTCCATGTGGGGACATGAGAGAAGCCTCCCACAAGGATAGTAAAACATCAAAACATCCGAGCGTTCCCCTGGGCCAATTCTCTCACACCAGAAGCAACTTGCAGTTTCTCAAGTTGCTTGTGACACAAAAGAATAAAAAGGTCCTTCATGCATTAGGAATAAAGATGCATCCAGTACCTAAAACAAATGAGGCTTAATGTAACAGCACTTTCAGCTCAATGACTTGTATGGTACTGAAATCTGCTTGTGTGATGCTGTTTGTAAGCATAAGAGAAATTCTATTATTTTGAGAACATATTGGAAATCCATAGCATCAGGTGAATCCTGTTTATTAGTATGTTTAAATACATATCTTATTTAAAATGATGCAGTAATGCTAGAATTAATAAATAAGCTAGAACCAAGTCAGCAATATGTGTTTAATTTATTGACTCGGCTTTTAATATTTGTATGAAATGTTTGTGTTTTATTTCTTTGTTATTGTTTACTTTGTTTATCTGTGTCATATTAATTATTTGGTTTATTTACTATGTACTTTTGGCATTGAATGACTGCCATTTTTGTTGTGAGCTGTCCCAAGACCCCAAAGAGGAGATGGGACAGGATACAAATAAAGTTTATATATATTATTATTTTACTGACACAAAACCAGAGTATGCCACAGCAAACGAGATCTATATGCTGGATTTCATATCAAAAGTTCACACTTCCCAAGTGTCTAGGACTGTGTAATGTATTTCCAAATGATGCGCGCAGATCCAAATAAGGTGGCCTTTTGCAGCTGACAGATCGTGATTTGGTCAATGTTTATTGTTTCCAAATGCCGGCTGAGATCTTTTGGCACAGCACCCAGTATGCCAATGACCACTAGGACCACCTGTACTGGTAGCTGCCAGAGCCTTTGCAGTTCGAATTTGAGGTCTTGATAACGGCTGAGTTTTTCCTGTTGTTTGCCTCAATGCAGCTGTCACCCAGTATGGTGACATCAATAATCCAGACTTTTTTCTTTTCCACAATCGTGATGCCTGGTGTATTGTGTTCTAAAACTTTGTCAGTCTGGATTTGAAAGTCCCACAGTATTTTTGCATGTTCATTTTCCACGACATTTGCGAGTTTATGATCCCACCAATTCATCATCATCATCATCATCATCATTATTATTCCAGAGTAACTGTAAAAGACATGGGATGCTCCTATGGAGTGCATGAACTAGATCTAAAATTCAAACATGTGAAAATCTAAATTTAGCTCTAATCTTTTGGTTTCCCGCCTTTTATCAGATACCGTCTCTGTGTTTTCAGATCTATTATGATGATCATAATTATTACAATGCCGCTTTAAAAAAAATCCAAGGGATTCAAAGTTTCAAAAAGCTGTTAAGAAGAATTTCCTGATGGTAAGAGCTATTCAGCAGGGGAATACACTGCCTTGGAGCATGGTGGAGTCACCTGCCCTGGAGAATTTTAAGCAGAGGCTAGATGGCCATCTCTTGGTGGCGCTTTGATTGTGTGTTCCTGCATGGCAGGGGGTTGAACTGGATGGCTCTTGGGCTCTTTTCCAACACTATGACTCTAGTTCCTATGAATCTATGTTCCAGAAACCTATGTGGGAGCGTAGCACTGTAGTAAGGTTTCCCTTTGTAATTGAGCCTAGTTGTGTATGACTCTGGTGGGTGGTGCTCATCTCCATTTCTAAGCCGAAGAGCCGGCGTTGTCCGCAGAAACCTCCAAGGTCATGAGGCCAGCATGACTGCATGGAGTGCTCTTACCTTCCCACTGGAACGGTACCTATTGATCTACTCTCGTTTGCATGTTTTCGAACTACTAGGTTGGCAGAAGCTGAGGCTAACAATGAGAGCTCACCCTGCTCTCTGGATTCGAACCGCCGACCCTTTGGTCAGCAAATTCAGCAACTCAGTAGTTTAACCCACTGCATCACCAGGGGCTCCCTGTAGCACTGTAGGATGACACAAAATAAAGATATAATATACAAACTTTTGGAGACTATATGCAGTGAAAAATGTCAATCTGACCGCTACTGCTATACATATGACTTCAAAAAGGAATGACATTGTTTCATACATCGGCGATTAAGAACTTCAAATGCATGTTGGAAATGAGGGTAGTATCTTTTACTTTACAATTTCTTATTATGAATAATTAAAACGTGTTTCAAATGCTAATGGGACTGTCAGGAATCAGTGTCTTTACAATTACGATTTTACATTCAGTTTCAAAGGAAGATGTCCCAAAAATGTTCAGCAAGGGAGGGATGCTTCTGAGTAAACATGCAAGTATGTGCCGGAACTGAAAGTGGATAAAGGTGTGAATACTGACACATAACTAGCTGTAGGGAAGGAGGGAGGGGGGTGATTCAAACGTAAGGAAAGGGGATGATTCAAATGGAAGGATTCAAAAAAAAGGAAAGAAAGACTTCATTTCCAAGCTGCTTCCAATCTTTTAAACCACTGGTTCTCAACCTTCTTAATGCCGCAGCCCCTTAATACTGTTCCTCATGTTGTGGTGACCCCATATCCTGGTATGCAGGATGTATTTTCATTCACTGGACCAAATTTGGCACAAATACGTGATACTCCCAAATTTTAATACAGGTGGGCCTGGGAGGGGATTGATTTTGTCATTTGGAAGTTTTAGCTGCTGGGATTGATAGTTCACCTACAATCAAAGAGCATTCTGAACTCCACCAATTATGGAATTGAACCAAACTTGGCACATAGAACTCCCATCACCAACAGAAAATACTGGAAAGGTTTGGTGGGCACGGACCTTAAGTTTTTGAGTTGTAGTTCACCTACATCTAGAGAGCACTGTGAGCCCAAACAATGATGGATTTGGACCAAACTTGGCACGGATACTCAATATGCTCAAATGTGAACACAGGTGGAGTTTGGGGAAAACAGACCTTGACATTTGGGAGTTGAAGTTGCTGGGATTTATAGTTCACCTACAATCAAAGAGCATTCTGAATCCCACCAATGACAGAATTGGGCCAAACTTCCCACAGAGAACCCGCATGACCAACAGAAAATACTGTGTTTTCTGTTGATCTTTGGCGACACCTCTGACACCCCCTCGCAACTCCCCAAGTGGTCCCGACTCCCAGGTTGAGAAACGCTGTTTTAAATCAATGCTGCAGTTCTCAAAACTTCATTCTTACGAATGAGCTTGTGAGTAAGCCCACTAAACCCTTTGGACATACTTCCAATCAAGCATGCACAGGAATGGCTTGTACAGTGTTTATGCAAACCTGCAACTCAGGCAAAGAAAGACTACAGCATGAATCGGAAAGGCATCA
This sequence comes from Anolis apletophallus, assembly GCA_030556195.1. Classification (NCBI taxonomy): domain Eukaryota; kingdom Metazoa; phylum Chordata; class Lepidosauria; order Squamata; family Anolidae; genus Anolis; species Anolis apletophallus. Next base: position 99,167,102 of record JARBWK010000009.1, read on the forward strand.
AAGTCATTCCCAAGGTCAAAGTGCAGCAAAAAGTGGATGTGTTTGAGAAGCAAGAGACATCCAAGATAAAAACTGGATGCTGGTTTCCTTTCTGCAGCTGGGGAACTCATCTAATTTCACAAAGAGAGCCAATAAGACAGTATTCAGAAGCAGAAAGCAGCACACTGCAGAAATCTTCTCTGTTCTCCTGTACCTGGAAAGCCCTGAAGTAATAGAATGAAGTCAGAGCTTTACAGGGAAGAACACACCGTCCCAGATTACCAAGAACAGAAACATCCTAACAGCATCATATCATGTCAATCCGTGTTGACCACTGCTGCTGCTGCATTGTCACCTGTACTCTTTGCTGCTTTGCTTCAAGCATCTATACAACAAAAAGGTTACTGCACCAACACTTCAGGTTGCATTTCACTAGCAGATGTGAGTCAGGAGAATGTTGTTAGCATCTCTTCCATACTGTAAAAATAAGGCTGACGGGCACAGCACCCAACTTTATTAATCTCATCTTCAATCTTTTCCAGGCAATGCTATGCTAGCGTTTCTGCAACATTCATTTTATCTCATCCTACCCCGCCCCCAACACCCAATCTTTCCCTCAACACTTCCCCAAGTCATATGCAGCCAGGAAAAGGACACTGACAGTCAAAAATAAAGGGTTGGAAATATACCAGTACCGCCTCCTTCAACTAAGCAGCTGTCTTCATTTGTGTTGGATTACAACTTCTATTATCTCCCCAGCTGATAGGTGTTGCAGTTCAATACATCTGGGGGATATTGGGTTGAAGGTTATGCCAGTGAAATATATGTTCAGTAAAAATGGTTTAAGGCAATGGTTCCAAAAGTGGGCAATACCACCTCCTGGTGGGTGGTGGGGCAATCCAAGGGGGCGCTGCGAGGCTCAGAAGAATTTGGGGGGCGCTGAACCCCTGTAAGGGGGCGGTGGTGTGAGCCAGGCTTACTTGCCACTTGCAGGTTTGTGCGCTTGCGAGGATGTCCCCATTGGAAGAAAGAGGCGATACACAGGACTGCGCCATGTGCGGGGTTGATGAGAGGAAGGAGGCGCGTGCTACGGTTTCCACGGCAACGCCTGCTCGGGATTCCAACTTGCAGGGACACAGTCGCAAGTGCACGATCCCCGGGCAGGCGTTGCCGTGGAAACCGCAGCACGCACCTCCTTCTCGTCAACCCCGCCCAAGGCGCAGTCCTATGTATTGCCTCTTTCTTCCTATGGGGACATCCTCGCAAGCGCGCCTTGCTAGACCCGGCACAGGGCGGGGCGAGCGGGAGGCGCTTTTCAAGGTGGGCCTCGCTTGTCCAGTGCCGGCCCCTTCTTTTTTAATGCCATAAAACAACATAAAATAACATTTAAATTTAAATTAAAACACATTAAAACATTTAATTTTACAAAAAATGTAGAAATATTAATACATATATCTTTAAATTGTTATTAAAAAAATTAAAAATTATTTATAGGGGGGCGGTGAGTAAATTTTTTTTCTGGAAAGGGGGCAGTAGGCCAAAAACGTTTGGGAACCACTAGTTTAAGGAGTGGGACATATCTCAGAAGCAGAGCACAAGCCTTGCATGCCAAAGATTGCAGGTTTAGGAAAAACATTGCCTTGGTCCCTAAATGAAAGGTTTTGCTAGTCTTGTCCAAATAACGCTGGGCTAAACCAAGAAAAAGGGCCCCCTGATGGTGCAGCAGGTTAAACTGCTGAGCTGCTGAACTTGCTGACTGAAAGGTTAGTGGTTTGAATCCAGGAGGTGGGGTGAGCTCCCCCTCTTAGGCCCAGCTTCTGCCAACTCAGCAGTTCGAAAACATGCAAATGTGACTAGATCAATAGGTACTGCTTCTGCGGGAAGGTAACGGCACTCCATGCAGTCATGCTGGCCACATGACTTAGGAGGTGGCTATGGACAACACCGGCTCTTTGGCTTAGAAATTGAGATGAACACCACTGGGCACAACTGGACAATGTCAGGGGAGACCTTTACCTTTACTTTAGAAACAGTCAGATGTGGTGCAACTAGAGTTTAGAATTGTTACTTTTTTTGGACAAAAGGTCCCCAAGCCAGTATGGCCATCTTGAATACTGATTGAAGGATTCTGGAAGTAAATCAGTCCAAAAAGGAACTTTCCCCAAATTCCAAGTTAAAGTCTGCTTCTTCACTCTTAGCAATGCCAACCAAGGCAACCACACTCCCAACCCACCCAGCACGCTTCCACAGCTGATCTGCCTTTCTAGGTATGTCAACACAGGCAAACCTCTAATTTCCATGACCTGTCCTAACTCCCTGTGCCCTTCTCTTTCCCTCTCCTGGGACAACTCCCACATGAGACAAATCTCTCCAGCTTTGTGTTTGCAGCTTGCTCGCTTAATCCCAATGACCTTCTTACATGCGCTGCTCCGCAGGCACACAGGCAGCCATGGCAAAAGTGTCACAAGATGAAGTGACCTTCCCCCACTCCGTCGAGCCATTCCAAGGGGGAAGCCGAGAGCAAGGAACCTCCTCCTCCTCCCTTTCGCCCTCCTGCAGACTGATCCCATTAACTCCATCACTTCCTCCCTTGCACTGAGATGCTCTTACGTAAAAACTGCTACACATTAATGTGGTGGTGGAAGACATGCTTCACACTGAAGGGGAGCAGGAAAAACGTCTGGAGGAAAGCATAAGATCTCCAACGGTCATCTCTTTCCTTCCACAACTTCCTTATTTCTACAGACACCGAGGGGGGAATTTAAAACAGAGGGGGAAATTTTAAGGATTGGGTAAAGAAAGGGCCAATGCTTCTGAACCATAGGGTTGCTGTGAGTTTTCCGGGCTGTACAGCCATGTTCCAAAAGCCTTCTCTCCTGATGTTTCGCCCACATCTATGGCAGGCATTCCCAGAGGTTGTGAGGTCTGTTGGAAACTAGGCAAGTGGGGTCTATATATCTGTGGAATGTCCAGGGTGGGAGAAAGAACTCTTGTCTGCTTGAGGCAAGTATGGATGTTGCAATTGGCCACCTTGATTAGCATTGAATGGTTTCACAGCTTCAAAGTCTAGCTGCTTCCTGCCTAAAGGAATCCTTAGTTGGGATGTGTTGTCTGGAATTCCCTTGATTTTTGAGTCCTGCTTTTTATTTACTGTCCGGATTTTAGAGGGTTTTAAAAAAATACTGTTAGCCAGCTGGTGATTATTTTCAAGGTTTCCTCCTTTCTGTTGAAATTGTCCACATGACTGTGGATTTCAATGGCTCCTCTATGTAATAGTCTGACATGATGGTTGTTAGAGTGGTCCAGCATTTCGGGGTTCTCAAATAATATATTCATCAGGTGCTCTGCTATGGCTGACTACTTTGGCTGAAATAGCCTGCGGTGCTTTTCGTGTTCCTTGATTCATGTTTGGGCCTTTTGTTTGGTGGTCCCTACATACACCATCCCAACAAAGCAACTAGTCAGGCTTTGAAGCTGCAAAGCCATTCAATGTTAATCAAGGTGATCAACTGCAATATTCACAATTGCCTCAAACAGACAAGAGTTCTTTCTCCCACCCTAGGCATTCCACAGATATATAAACCCCACGTGCCTAGTTTCCAACAGACCTCACAACCTCTGAGGATTACTGCCATAGATGTGGGTGAAAACCATGAAAATGAACAAAATCTGGCTACCAGTATTTAAAAAACTCTAAAATCACACACATATACAGACTCTCAGACCCCATCTACACTGCCATATAATCTAGATTCTGAACCTAGATTACGAATCCACACACACATACACACACAGATATGGCAGTGTAGACGGGTTCTGAGACTCTCTTATGTTTGTGCATGTGTGTATATATGTGTGTGTGTGTGTGTGTGTGTGTGTGGATTCAGAATCTAGATTTTATGGCAGTGTAGATGGGGTCTGAGAGTCTCATATATGTGTGTGTATGTATATATGTGTGTGTGTGTGTGTGTGTGTGTATGTGTGGATTCAGAATCTAGGATTCCCCAGGCAGGAAGCAGCCAGGCTTTGAGGCTGCAGGGCCATTCAATGCTAATCAAGGTGGCCAATTGCGCAATTCACACTTGCCTCAAGCAGATAAGAGGTCTTTCTCCCACTCTGGACATTCCACAGACATATAAATCTCTCTTGCCTAGTTTCCAACAGACTTCATAACCTCTGAGGATGCCTGCCATAGATGTGGCCAAAGCGTCAGGAGAGAATGCTTCTGGAACATGGCCATACAGCCGAGAAAACTCGTAGCAACCCAAAAAGGCAATGGTTTGGAGACAAGAGGCTTCGGGATCAAAACGATTTCTCTTATTTAAAAAATACATCAGGCTCTGGAAAATCTAGGAATGGGAAGCAAGAGATAATAAAAGCGTTTTTCCATATCTTGCTCGTCTTACCTCCCCTCCCACCACTTTGACACAGTGGCCACCAGTTTGCAAACATTGCAACAGCTACTTGGTGGGGAGGCAACAGAAAAGGCAGTCTGGTTGGCAAGGAAGCCACACTGCCGGCTCCCATCTTAGAGGTCACTTTGGAGACAGCTTCCCCGCTCCCCATTCCCAATCTGCGGTGCTGTGCTTTCCTCCATCCCGAGGGCGGGAGACAGAGGAAGGAAAGCTGCCATTCTCGTACTCCTTCAAGATGGAAGGTAGACAGCCTTTCGAAGATGACAGCCATGTTTCAATATTTGAAAGGATGGAGGAGGAGGGAGCAGTCTTGGGTATTGTTTTGGTTTGGGTTTTTGCTGCTCTAGAGCAGGTCTGGGCCTACTTGGGCCCTCCACAGGGTTTTGGACTTCAACTCCCAGCATTCCTAGCAGCCGCAGGCCCCTTCCTTCACCCCCTCAGCCGCTTAAGCGGCTGAGGGGGAAAAGGAAAGGGCCTGAGGCTGCTCGGAATGCTGGGAGTTGAAGTCCAAAACCCTGTGGAGGGCCCAAACTGGCTCAATGCATGAGCTAGCTCAACCTACTTATTTGCATATGGTTCTGATTGGCCAGCCTCAACATTCTAACATCCTTAAGCGGATGAGGGGGGAAAGGAAGGGGCCTGAGGCTGCTAGGAATGCTGGGAGTTGAAGTCCAAAACACAAGTTGATCCAGGCCTGCTCTAGAGGCTAGGACACAAAGCAATGGGTTCAAATGGCAGGAAAAAGAGATACCACATTAGGAGAAAAAACTTCCCCATATTGGACAGTTGACTATGTAACTTCCTCAGAGCGTTGTAGCCTCCTTCTCTGGAGGTTTGTAAGCAGAGGCTGGATGGCCATCTGTCAGGAGTGCTTCGATTGTGTTTCCCAGCATGGTGGAACAGGGTGGGGCTGGGGTCTCCTCCAACTTTACAATTAGGAAGAAGCGTCTGATAGTCAGAGGCAATACACTGCCTCTTACAGGAGTGCGATAGCATCTCCTTCTCTGGCCATCTGTCGGGAGTGATTTGATTGTGTTTCCCAGCATGGCAGAATGGGGTTGGGCTGGGGTCTCCTCCAACTCTATAATTCCACAATTAGGAACAACCGTCTGATAGTCAGAGGCAATACACTGACTCTTACAGAAGTGTGATGGCGTCTCCTTCTCTGGCCATCTGCTGGGAGTGATCTGATTGTGTTTCCCAGCATGGCAGAATGGGGTTGGGCTGGGGTCTCCTCCAACTCTATAATCCCACAATTAGGAACAGCCACCTGACAGTCTGAGGCAATATGCTGCCTCTTACAGGAGCGTGACGGCGTCTCCTTCTCTGGCCATCTGTCAAGAGTGATTTGAATGTGTTTCCCAGCATGGCAGAATAGGGTTGGGCTGGGGTCTCCTCCAACTCTATAATTTCACAATTAGAAAGAAGCGCCTGACAGTCAGAGGCAATACGCTGCCTCTTACAGGAGTGTGACGGCGTCTCCTTCTCTGGCCATCTGCTGGGAGAGCTTTGATTGTGTTTCCCAGCATGGCAGAATGGGGTTGGGCTGGGGGTCTCCTCCAACTCTATAATTCCACAATTAGGAAGAACCGCCTGAGAGTCATAGGTAATAGGACTGTGATGGTGTCTCCTTCTCTGGCCATCTGTCAGGAGTGATTTGATTGTGTTTCCCAGCATAGCAGAATGGGGTTGGGCTGGGGTCCCCTCCAACTCTATAATTCCACAATTAGGAACAGGCGCCTGACAATCCTAGGTAATAGGACTGTGATGGCGTCTCCTTCTCTGGCCATCTGTCAGGAGTGATTTGAATGTGTTTCCCTGCATGGCAGAATAGGGTTGGGCTGGGGTCTCCTCCAACTCTATAATTCCACAATTAGGAACAGGCGCCTGAGAGTCCTAGGTAATAGGGCTGTGGTGGCGTCTCCTTCTCTGGCCATCTGTCGGGAGTGATTTGATGGTGTGCCCCTGCCTGGCAGAATGGAGCTGGATTGTGTGGCTTATATGGGGTCAAGACGAAGGGAGGCGACCCTTCAAATCCACCCAAAGGGGGGCCATATCCATCTAGCTGTGCGCCTTTGACGCCAAGGGCGTTCGTTCCCCCTCCTTCTTGAAACCTTGAGGGTTGTTTGCCCAGGGATCTCTCCTCTCTCCATGGATCCCTAATGGATCAGAGAGGGATCTGCTTCTCTCGGACCCGGAGAGCCTGCGTTCCCCCCACTTACCCAGGACACCATCCGGAGGATCGTGTGGGGCTGCCGGAGGAAGGTCTGCGGGTCGAAGGCGCCCCCAGCTTTGCCCGCGCCGTAAGCCTGCTCCATCCTCCTCCTCCTTGGAGCAGCTTTTGGGGAAGCAAGCAGACCCGGTCCAGCCGCTCTCCTCCTGCTCACTTTCGGGAGGGAGCCCCGAGTTTCTTCCAAGAGGTGGAGGAAGGAGGGTCTCTTCCCTGGAAAGGCGCCCCAAGGCTACCTGAGCATAGCAGCCCCGGCTCCTCCTGGCCCTGGTCCTTCTTGCTTCGAGGACGAGGAGGAGGAGGAGAGGCGCTCCAAAGCTCGCCGCCGCCCCCAGGCAGCAGCGGGCAGAAGCTCCGGCTCGGCTCAAGCAGCGCGCGCCCCGGGATTCACGGCAGCAGGAGCAGCAGCAGCAGCAAGCGGGGGCGCGAGCGTGGAGCCGGGAGCGCGCGCTCGGGGGCGGGGCCAGGAGGAAGATTTAGGGGCAGGGCGAGAAGCCGCAGAGCTGGAAAGAAGAGGCTTGCTGCTCTTGCTGGTGGCTGCAAGGAAAGCTCTCCTCTTATTTTTGGGTTTGGTTTTGTTATAATAATTCACAGCCAAAAGAAAGAAAAAAGGAAATGTGTATAGGGTTGTTGTGAGTTTGCCGGGCTCTATGGCCATGTTCCAGAAGCATTCTCTCCTGACGTATCGCCTGCATCTATGGCAGGCATCTCCTCCCCAGAGGTTGTGAGGTCTAGTGTGCAGTCTCTTATGTGTGTGTGTATAACTATGCATACACACACACATCTGACTTTTATAACACACACACACATCTGACTTTTATAACACGTACACACACACATATACACACACACAAGAGACTCTCAGGCCCCATCTACACTGCCATATAATCTAGATTCTGAACCTTGATTCTGAATCCACACATGCATACACGCACACACATATATATACATACACAAATATATAAGAGATTCTCAGACCCCAGCTACACTGCCATATAATCTAGATTCTGAATCCAGATTCTGAATCCACACACACATATAAGAGACTCAGGCCCCATCTACACCGCCATATAATCCAGATTCTGAATCCACACATACACATATATACACACATACACAAACATAAGAGACTCTCAGACCCCATCTATACTGCCATAAAATCCAGATTCTGAATCCAGTTTTTCTTTGAACTTGATTATATGGCAGTGTAGACTCATATAATCCAACTCAAATAAAATATTCTGGATCAGAGTCTGGGCTGTATGGCAGTGTAGATCCCACCTGTTACCTCAAGATTGGTAGTGCCAGGTACACAGTGTTCTGGATGCTTGAGAGTTATTGTTAATTGATACTATGCCTAGGGTTGCCATTTTTGATATAAAAAATAAGGGAACATTTACGGGATTTTTCACAAAAATAAGGGACACTTCATTAAAAACTTGAAACTCAAACATTAGGTAGAAATAGTTTTATTAACAGAATAAGATAATGATTGAAACTCACAAAAGAAGC